>OX451207.1:16004960-16497884 GCA_949628255.1 Macrophya alboannulata
TAATATCTTCAATTTTATCTGCGGTTTGCAAACTTGAGTTACTACTCAAGCTGTGAACATTCTACACCAAAGATCGAGGCTCGAGAATCCCAACATTTCAAGCCATAGATGAGCTTGTTTCAACAGATCACCATAAATTTATTCCAAAGTATCAAATTGGTCAAAACGAACAAAAAAATAAAAATAAAAAAATGAAGAGCATTTTTTGTACCGTTGATACCTATACATGGAAAATAGATTTCTATGTATTATTATTATTATTATTATTATTATTATTATTATTATTATTATTATTATTATTATTATTATTAAGACAATTGTCGTTACATTATAGCCCAATTATAGGGATTTGATCTAGTTGAACTGACATACGTAATCGTTTTATTTATTTTATTTTATTTTTCCATTCAATGGGACTGTGTACGTAATACCGTATATACGATCTCTCGTTCATCAAGCATCTTTTTGTGTGACATATAACTAGAGATATAGGGGGATCGGAGAGATATTCCTAAGGATTAAGGAAAATTGTTAGATTTCCCTCGATCTCGCAATAGCTCATCATATTATATAGCGTATGAAAGAGAGATCCCGGCTAAGTTTGAAAAGAAATTGAAGAGTTCAATGAGATAGCAAAGATAAGATATATATACCTATAATATAACTCGTATAATAATTCTTGATCGATGAATTTCGCGTAATCCTGCAGTATGATCTGATCGCTATATAATACAGAATGGCATTTGTGTCGGTTGTCTTTTTTTTTTATTTTATTTCATTTCTATCTATTTATCGTGCAAACGAGTCTAGACCCCGCTTAGGCGCCGTATTTTTCACGTCGCGGTTCGCGCGTAATCAAGTCCTAATCAATTGTTCCATATCACAATAATCACTGTAAACAACCACTGTGCTCGAATTTTTCTATTTGTTCTGTCTTTTTCTTTTTTGACTGCAACTATGTGTAGGTATAACAGATAGTGAAAAAATGAAAACGTGCAGCAATTCGGAGTCAGCTACTATAATATCTATAGTCACGGAAAATTAAATCCACCAAACAAGTCTGAACTCATATCAGTATAACGTTGCAGGACCTTGTCGTCAGAATAGACGATTAAATTAAATCACTTCACGTTATACTGATAGATTAAAGTTTTGATAGACCCTGGAGCGGCGTGGCGTGGCGGCTGCTGCAGGGTGTGGTTTTCAACAATTACGTCTGTCAGCGGGTCAAACCTCGGGAGAATTAACTTTTTCGGAGTTGAGGAAGATTGGTGCCCTGAATTATCTTACCGCTTCTTGAATTCGGTGAAAAAAAGTATATCGCTGAGAGAAACGGAAAACTGTGTAAAAACCAAAAAAACAAAAAGAACGTGATATAAAATATAATGTTGGTACGAAAGTTTTTCGCTCAAGTGTTACTGCCGATGTTGTAACTTAGAATTGAACCTAAAAACTAACTATAAAATATGTTAGATATGACCCAGCAGCCAGCAATGAAGCGTCTAGCGTCGAGCTTATCGGTAAACACTTTCAATATCGGGAATTACGTCGCCAGCCCGCGATAGTTTGGAGGTATAGAAGTTGCGGTACAAGGAGGTAGCATATGACGAAGACGTCGGTTGTATGTACCCCTCAGGCTGGTCGCCGGAGGCCAAGTTAAATCGAATCTCGTAACTGCAAGTCAAGAAGAAAACTCCGAGGGAAAGAACTTTGCCGTGAACTTTGATGCTTTATAAATCAATGCGACTATTGGTTGACCCAAGGTAGCTCTTCGGGCACCAGGGAAACTGTAGAATGCCACAAACTACGTATACCATATATTTAATGTCCAGGGTATATTTTTCCTCTGGGAATTTCATTTCTTACTCTTCATGTCCATCTCTTAACGTCTATCGTTCATCCAACTCGTATGTATGTACATTATCATAAATTCAGTTATTTATGCAATAGGAATGTCAAAGTTATACAAATAGTGCTTGGAGGTAAAACAGTATACGAAATGACTGCCGATGGTGTCAAGTTTGTCAAAATTTCAAGATGAAATAAACTCGGTCCTGATGTGAACTCGCGGAGGCATATCACCATCAGCGCGGTGGCAAAAATTGCTAAAAAGATCGCATGAAGAGGGGAGATGATGGAGGAGTGGGAAGGAAAGAGAGAAAGAGAAAGAGTAAGAGGGAGTTAGGTTGGAGTGACTCCTATTTCGGAAAGTACCACTTTTTAGCAGTCTCGAATGCGTAAATGAAATTACGGTGATATAGCCTCGAAGGTGTTCTTCGTTGGCGGTAGGTAGACCGAAGCTTCGAGGTTAGCGAATATTACGTGTTATTACCTGGGTGATATATAGAACGTGGGAATGACACGTCGCGTTATACGTTATACGAAAAAGAAGAAGAAGAAAAAAAAATACTAAAAACGAAAATATATACATCAAAGTTAAAGTTGCATATATAATGTTGATGCGGCGAGGTAGACTCATCAATAAACAATCAGCGTCAATCAATCCATGAGTTTATTTTTCATTTCGAAACAAACAGTTCACCTCTGGTGAAATGAAATTGACAATTGAATTGATCTAAGCCTGCAGACTTCTGGCATGCACCTCGAGGATGTAATGGCTTACCTACTTCTCTTGTCAATCTTCATTATAGTGAATATAGAATGAGAAGAAAAACTTCCACAAAGAATTGTACGTACATAATGTACCTATATACATACAGTCATACACCTTCCCACCGTACATACATTGGATTTCCGAATCTCGACTCTGTTAAATTTGTTTCTATTTGATTTCCTTTTTCAGGGAATGGTTGGTACTGCAAGTTTAACCAACGAGAGTTTGGGAAACTAATGCTTTCGTTGCAATCACCTGCAGTGTTCGTCAGTTGCATTATTTAGAATAAACTAAATCACGATTGTGGACTAGCACACATACCAACATTTGTAACATACATAGCTTGGATTACCGTGCCAGTATATAGATCAGAGCAAATCAAATATTGTGAATTAGTGAGATGATATGTAGACAGCAAATGCATTATTGTTGCAGTAGAGATTCCTGAATAAAGATGACCCGAAAACGGGTGGTCAATTTCAAGGAATTTGTTCTTATTTCGTAATTACGAACTCTTGTCCCAAAAGATTCTCGACAATTGTGATAAGAGCCGCGACGTGTATAGCCGCGCTGAAATCCTTAATTGTTAATTTTGCATTAACAAGTAAAAAACGAATAATCGATTTTTTACCCATCGCTCCCCTGTAAGCCGGATAGTACATAGTTCAGAGGGACAGAACTGGCTCTCCTAGGAACATTGATGGGTTGAATAAATGAAGAAGAACTTCACCAAGTGTCATCCTGCACTTGATAGCTCCATCCAAGTATAAGCCTCCACGTCTACGTATACCCTGGCACTTTCTGACGATAGTAAATTTGATGTCGTGATCGTCAATTTGACGGCATCTCGCCGTGTTGAAAGTTCTCTGCAGGCACGGAAAAATAATGAAAGATGTATGCACGTATGGCGTGGGTATATAGGTATCAGGTATGCTATATACGCGAGGGTAATACTCGGGTAAGCGGTACCCTAAAATTGAACATATGTGCACACGAGTTTGAGATATGCGTACAGTTTCATTGCCATACAAATGTCCGTATATATGAACCCCACAAACAAAACCCTATCGCGACGATTCCCTTTTATTAGACGTGAATGGGCACGCGATTTTCACCATAAAGGTTTATTCTTATTTCCGGGGGTTTATTAGTAACCATAGCCCATGGTTATGGCGGCTTTTATTTGGCAAACAAAAATTACGTGTATGGGATATATGGGCGCGAGTGGGGGCGTCCTCAATGTTATCTTGCAGGTGGGAAAGAAATAACACTTTTGCACAGGGTATTACAGATGATGGTAAAATGCGTGCGGGGGGAATTTTCGGAACAATAGATTCAGGAGTTACTCCGGGTATCTGGTTAAACTATCGTGTTGTATCCTTGGGTATATAATTTGTCGTAATCGTTCGATCTATAATTACACAGTCGGAACAGCTGACAATCAATTTGCCACGGCGATAGGGAGAGAGAAGAATTTTTTAGCCCCTTCCGTTTGACATTTGGGAGCACCTAATCGTGGCCGATCATTTCCCATCGAAGTTTTTCGGAACAGTCAATAAATAAGAAGAACAAAAAAATTGAAGAAGCTAATTGCTTGGTAATTTGTCGCTGTTTAGGATAGTGAACATTGTTTCATAACAAATTTGTTTCTCCCAATTCCAATCGAACGTAACCACCTATACATGTACACACCTTCGCCTTTTCTCATTTGAATTGCAAACCCGGTGTGTTTCGTGTCCGATAATAACGCAAGTGGTACAGTTGACCCGGGGAAACCGAAACTGAAACGCAGTCGGTTTTCCCTTCCGAATGGTCGGGTCTGTCGTTAACTGAATACCCGCCGTTGTAGGGTGTGAGGTTGTTCCAGGACGAATGGTGAATGAAACCCAATTTTAAAGCCGATATATCCCACTTTTATTTCATTGACAAAGGTAGCAATTTGCCAACGGGCGTTCGTGGAGCTCACGCTTTTCCCCAGGGACCCTCGTTGCCTGACGATGAGTAGAGTAGCTCTGGGAGGGACCCTCGAGGACCCGGTAGTCCTGCTGCACTAACCGAGGAAAGAGAAGCGACAGTTTAGCTCCATTAGGGTATTTACGGATTGGCCACCAGGCGCCTGGCGGCAGTAGGACGACGAGGGTTGGATTTGAGAAAGGACACCCGGAGCTACGGAGGGGCTGACGATGCCGGCACGCGACCACCAAAGCGCACCCTTACACTGACCGGGGTCCTCGCTATACTGGCCTTGCCCGCGGCTTACCAAACCATGATCTTTGCCTGCCGTGACTCGTGTGATCCGTTACGAATAAAACCTTTCAAAATTTTCTTTTACATATGGTGAAAAATTATGGAATAATCTCAAAAATATCTGTATCCATAACTTTTCGACGATTTCACAAAAGGTTCTTCGGAAGTTTTGAAAATTATAAAAATGCCTATCCAAATTTTTTGGAAAAAACATTTATTTGGTACAAATTTCACTTATCTGACTTATGTCATCTGTAGAAAAACTGGGGGGTATACTATACATAAAGTAACTGCACCAATAATTGCAATAACTTGTCGTTTTCGGAATTTACGGAACACGTTCACGCGTGTTGATTTCTTTGAGTATAATCTATGTAATACATTATACACGCTTGGAAAACTTCTTATTTTCTTGTTTGAATATTAATCCTTGCTAGAGAATCTGATACAATTTTTCTAACATTTTCATCTCCAATTTATTTACCTATTTATTTTCAATTCAGATAATTTGTTGAAAAATTTTGGGGATAGGATGGGAAAATTCAATGGAGAGCTCGTTACGTGGCTCATTTCAACATGTCCACCGGTGTTTCGCATCGCACGCCTACTCACAGCAGCCGGGGAAACGAACGTACTCATGTAAATGAAAATTGTGAGAATAATAAAGTGGAGTCAAAAACGTTGACAAGCCAACCAAATTGGAACTAAATGAACACTGCTACCCTACGCGTGTACACGTTTGGATATACGTTTATGAAACAACTCGCCTCGTCTCGCCTCCCTCATGGATCGAGTGTCAAAATTATCGTCGCCTCTTGGACCACGTGTTTACGGGGGTGGATATACGCCTGGCCAGTCATCTTCGGTGACGTCATACCATGTGTTTCCTAGCTGGGTTAGAACATTTTTCAAAACACTCCCGTTTTTTTGTAGCTGTATGGTTTCCAGGCTGATATCTCGTCTGGTCTTTCTAGTTTTTCCTTTTTTTTTTTTTTTTTAGTTTTTCGTTCTTTTTTACCTTTTTTCTTTTTGCTTTATCTTTCTTTCTCCCTTTCTCTGGCTTCCTCATCCACCCGCGCGTCTGTGTTTCGGGTAGAAAGAACGCTCGCACGTTTGTCGACTTCCGGTCTTGTGAATGGACCCTGTCGACGTCCCCAACTAGACAGAGACGCATTGTGGCTGGTGCACCTGGTGCTCAGTATCCGACTCTGCCTGTTGGCATGTTTTGAAACGAGCCCTTCGAGCGCGTGCCCAACTCTTAACGCGCTCCCTACCCTTGGGGAAATGTCGAGGGAGGGTCCACGGAAGAATTTACCCTCGTAATCGACTCCGACCCGCGTTCTATATTCGGCATTTTGTTTCTTTTACACATTTGTTGTGGGATCGGTTATCTCGATGATTCAGTAAGATCATCACCGTAGCTAACAGCCGTTTCGATCATAGGCTTAATATACCTCCGTTAAGCTGATATTTTGAACCCTGTATACTTCAATCCTGAGTTAACATCAAAAAGCGTCATTATCGCTGAAAAACTCAGTGCTAAGATTCGAAATGTACAATTCGAAATTTTGAATCGAAAATTTGTAATGCATGGCTTTACGCCTGACACTTTTTGTTTTTTTTTTCTTTATTTCTCGAGATGCGTTTTAGGGGTAGCTCTTAGCCCCTTGGTTAGAGACATATGATCCCAGTTGCTGCCACGCGTCTGTTTTGACTGTCAAAACACGCCTTCTCTATTCCGTTTTCGCTCTCACTTAGACTCAAATGGTATCTGTCGTGTCTTCGTCACTTCCAAAATATATACTGCTTAGCCTCAGTTTGTCCTTTCCTTTTCTCTGAGGACTCGTCGCAGTCTCAAACCTTTGCGATTGTCAATTCTAACACGCACGAAATACTACCTGGCTTGCGTTAATATTCTAATTTTCGTTTAAACGCGTTTCGCAAACCCTCGTAAAACAAGGGCTCCGGGACGTGTCCTTTCTACGGTGGGAAAGAAAAAACCCACCGAGAAAAAGTAAGAGAGAAGAGAAAAAAAATGTATAATGTAATTTGACAAAATGACTGTGTTCTCGGACTACATCTAAAAAACGGGACTCTTTTGACAAATTGTACGAATCCTTCAGGATGATGTACAACATTTCTTTTTCTTTTACAATACCGCTATGCTGTTGTGTATATTACGATGAAAACACGTTGGTAATTTTGAATATTTTGGGAAATTTGTTGAACGAACTCATTGTTTTTTTTTTTTTTTTTTTACTGGTTAAATTTTCGCGAAGAGTAGCTTGACTGATGTGGATAATAATTTGTTGAAAGGCTATAAATTAATGACTATAACCTATCAGGATTAGCTCGAACCAAAAGCAATATTTTAACGTCACTGGGAAAGGCTTACGAGTCCTGTATGTTTTAGAAGCATGTATATATATATATATATATATATATATATATATATATATATATATATATATATATATATATATATCTATACGGGGTGAGTTATTTATTGTTTGAATGATGAATCGAAACCATACCGTTTACAATAATTTTGTGTTAATTTGATAAAGGCGTGATTCAAAGTGTAAAATCATATTGTTTGCATCGGTGACAAGCGAAAACCGGCGTTCACTTCGAAAGTGTCATACGCGGCTTTATACAATGAAACTCTTTAACCACTGTCAATTAATTGATAAGCTAAACTAAGTGAATCACAGTATAGATAATAGTACTACAATACGTCACTGGTATTTTTACGATACTGATAAGAATCCTGTCTCTACAGGCTAGGCTTGTGTATAATACCATTGACCAAAAGTCTCTATGCTTTTCGCACTTTTATCTATCGATCAAATATCAGCCAAAATCTCTCACGTCACTGTATGATCCTCACTCTCGCATACCTAACCCCGATTAATGAAATATACCCATGCAGTTGGGACTGTCAAAGAATTTCGTTGACTAGTCGTATCTTAGTAGGTAAAACATACTTTCAAAAACGTACACGTACAAAAAGTATAATCTCTGAGTAGGTACTTGGATCCAGAATCACGTGCGTCTATGAATATGTCGTGTGATTGATTGTGCGATTTTCTGAGTAGGTATAAACGTACGTATGCGCGAGTGAAGAGTATAACTCTGTGATTATTGAATATCAAAAGGAAACTCGAAAAGAACGGATGGACCAGGATCAACATAGTTAAATAAATTTCTGTATCGATACATTCATTTTTGACGCATCAGTTCATTTCCTTTGAATGGAACGGAGAGTTATATATTTTTTTTTTTTACTTTTTCTTTTTATTCCATTCTCCGCCCTTATAACTTTTGGTCTTCTTTCTCCTTATAAAGAGATAGAGAGAGAGAGGGAGTGCGTGAGCAAGTGAGTGTGTGAGAAAGGTCTCTTCCCGGAGTGAACACTTGTTGATTTATTCCCATTTTTCGTTTTCGGTTCATCGATTCGAAGTGACCCCACGTATTAAAGGCTAGCCCGTTTCTCTACTACTTGCGAAACCCTGTATATAATTTATATATCTATATACTGTCCATGTACATGCGAGATATGTACACACATCGTATGCACATATGTAGTACCTACCAAGCTAGTAGATACGCGGTTCTCTCAACGTTGAATTTTTTATATAGGCAATATACGTATGTACACCTATATACTTTTCTTTACCCCATATCAAAACATGCAATGCTGCTCGCAAAACCATGACGTTTTCTGATTAATTACAGCTCTTTGTCATGAGTATTCCATTTATATATATGAAATGCCCGACGGAACCACGTTACCCTCGTCAACTTTAAATATTTATCGACGTATTATTTCTCTCCTGTTGATAATTGTTCTAATATCGACCGATTTTGCGATAGAAGAGATAAATGAAGCAGAAGAAGAAAAAATAGGGTGACTTTCATTATACACGTCGAATTTAAACCCACATCAAGCACTCTGAAGATACTTGCAATTTTTTCGGAGTGAAAACCTTGCCATTCTCCATTCAATTTAAAAAATGAATGAGATCTTACTCTCTTTTCTCTCACGCTTGTGAAATTTTTTTCTAGCAATGCAGTTTTGACTCCGTAAATATTCTAGAGTAAGCGCCTAGCTCTGCTATCTGTTTATATCACGTTGCAATTAGGTTACCTGCACGGATTCTTCACGTTTTATAAAATATATATGTACATATATCTATATAAATGGTCGACGCCTATTCGTCACTCGTGACATTTATTACACTGGGAGTTATCAATCTTCCCTCGATTCTTCAGGGTATTCCAACACCGGTGAGTGACACCTAGCTACGTGCATACGTACGAGTACAGAATCCTTATCAAGACACGAGGAAATTCGTCTTATGCTATTCCGGGATTTGGAATATACTCATTTATTCATTCTTGAGTTCAGATTTCACTACTCTAATTACCGAATTACGGACTAGCTTCCAGCGCTCGATTATATAGTCGCTCATTATCGGCCGACTCGATCATATGGTTAATATTGTATTATCCGATTTAGCTTCGGTTCTATACCTGCAAACGGGCAAATGAATTTAGTTTATTCTATAGACTAACGAAAGAACGAACGAACGGATGAACAAGCCCTTCATCAGCCCGTAGATGGGAATCCCTTAAAGTCTCTCCCCAACGATATAAATATCGAGTAACCCCGTAGAGCCGAAAAATATTTGTTTGAGAAAATCCAACGAGTCAACGAGGCGAAATTTATTAACGAGTTTTCGGCAATGGACCTTGTCGGTTATACCTACCCCCGCCGTGTGACTTCTCTGTAAACGAGACTGGGTTGTTTCACAGCGGGTGGCGATTGTTTTCAAGACGATTAGTCAAGCCTGGACCTTTCGGCTTTCCGTGCCCTCGACACCGAGCTATTAAAATGAATTGGTTGACCATCATCGACGATAACTAACTCGGATAGCCCAGTTTGACATAAAGGCGATATTTTCTGGAAACATATTTTTATGGGTCCGAATCAAGAAAAGAGAGAAAAGAAAATGAGCGAATGCCGAGTGAAGGCGAAGAGCATAATATTCCTGTATTAGGTAGCAGACTTTGGGAGAAGATGAGCGAGATGGGGAGCGCGTGAAATTGCAAATGCAAGGTAATCGCGCGCCACCCACCACGTGACAAATCACACTGACTAGCGAAAAACGCAAAACCAGTCACGCCGCAAAGCGAGCATTACTGTAAAGAAACTTTCTTTCCCACGAAATACTCTGGCAAATACAGTTTTTCGATCTTCTAATATAATGAATAAAAAATTTGACAAATTGACTAATTTTCGTCAAATTTTTTCAAAACAGCTGCGGTCAAGCTGATATACATATCCTATTTAACTTCATTTTATTCGAGATATACGAGGAGGACGGTCAATTATGAAAATTCTTTTGAAAAAACATATTCATAAACGCAACGCGTGTAAAAAGCCGTGATTTTTTGTTTAGTAACGAGCAGGACATATATTATACATTATATACATGTATAAAATTTGTATTTTACGGAGACGGAAAAGCATACCGAAATTAATTGGTCGTCCGCTCGTTATACTTGTGAAAGAGAGTTTTAATTGTGCAGTTAACACGTGTAATAGCCGACGAAACTGTCGATATGTAACAGCCGTTTTATATTTTCATTCAAAATGATCGATACAATCGTTATATCAGATTTTTATTAACCTAAATAGATCTATCTCTCTATCCATACAGTTCAGGCAGTGACAGTGAAAAGGGTATTAATTCAAATAGCTCGCAGAGGAGACACCTCCATTGTCCAAATCCCTCTGACATCTCTCAATTCGACAATCGGTACGACGTTAGAGCTACCTATTCTATTCCGATTGCTCTTCTCTCTCTCTCTCTCTCTCTCTCTCTCTCTCTCTCTCTCTCTCTCACACACACACACTCATTCTCTTTCTATCTGTCTCTCTTGCTTTTCCATGCTCCCTGGGTTTACCATGATCACCGCGACACGCACACGGTGGCATGCGATATATATTCCGTAGGGACGTTGGGCTGCATTCAGGTTTGGGTGATAATTGCTGGCCTGTTACGCGCACTGATATACCGTGTGCTTAATGCTCCACCGCCCCGTCGACGGAGAATACCGTTGAATAGGTAAGCTGGCCTGTGTTGGCAGCTGATAGCTTCGTTGGTGGCGGTGACGTTCAACGTCTCTGTATAGTGAAGAGAGAAAAAAAAAAAAAAGGTAAAGATTGCCAAGAGGGGTATGGAGAAAGAGATAGAGAGAGAAAGTATAGGGGATAATTTTTGAGCTCTTCTTTATACATTGCCGATTCTCGGACGCGTTTGGTAAGGTAGATAAAAGTCGTTTGAATAAATTTTCGTCCAAATTTATAGCCCGGGCGTCCGAATTCACGTCAAAAATCACTGTACCGGAGCTACGGCGACGTTCTGGACGAAAGAGAGTGAAAAAAAAAAAAGAACGAAAAATAAAAAAATAATTCAGAAGGGACGTGGCTAAGCCGATTACGGATTTGCCGAATTTATCAACCTCTAGACTTTATACACGCGTACGTATATATGCGATTCGAATGACTTCATTTATTCATAATAAAAATGATTTATACGTAAAAATGGAATCAACACCTTAGCTGCAATCAACAACCAATTGATTCACGAATATTTTATCAAAATTCACCAATTTAATACATCGCCAAAAGCGCCCACGAAGGCACAACGAATAACAAGACGATGAGGCAGAGGATCTGGGGATTTCAGCTTCCGGAGATCAGGGGTTCTATATCGACTACCTACCTCATTCTTAAAACCTCGAAGGCCACGCGCAGGAGATCCGTTAAGCTGGAAACCCCCATATACCACAACTGATTAAAACTAATTTGTTCATTCTTCGCTTATGAATCGCTATTTAATTACACGAGAAAAACATTCTATTCGTTCTTGTGAATTTCGAAAAAAACCGCGGTAGACCCAACTCAAAATTAACCGTGGCCATTAGGGTGTGTCATTTTGGGGAATTTTTTTTTTTCAACTTACAAACAGGTTTTATACTTGCAGGAACGTAAAATAAGAAGCCTATCAAAATTTGAGATCATAATATTAATATTAAGAGGTGCCTCATCGCGAATTTCTATTTCCCATTTAAATAACACGGGAAATATTCTAGTGAGACACTTTAATTTTCATATCTCAAGTACTATTCTACTCAGAATGATTTTGCACAGCTATTCTTGTTCGAAATTGAACGCTCTACAAAAAAGGTCTCTTGATATGTTTCGATAAATCCAACTGTTTCCAAGTTGGTTATTGGTTAATTACCATTGATAGCCAGCAACCAGCTTGGAAACAGCTAGATTTATCGAAAAAGACCAAGAGACCTTTTTTGTAGAGCGTTCAATTTCGAACAAAAGTAGCCATGCAGAATAATTCTGAGTTGATTAGTACTTGAGATATAAAAATTGAAGTGTGCCACTACAACATTTTCTGTATTATTTAAATGGGAAATAGAAATTCGCGATGAGGCACCTCTTAATATTAATATTAAGATCTCAAATTTTAACAGGCTTCTTATTCTACCTTCCTGCAAGTATACATTCTGTTTGAAGTTGGCAAAAAAATTGCCCCAAAATTAGTTTTAATCAGTTGTGATGTATTGGCCTTTGGTAACTCTACGGATCTACACGCAGGACCTGCAGGTTAACTTTTGAGGACCTAATGGCTATCGGGGCGACAAAAAATCGGTCACAATACGGCATATGGCTCGTGCCAGTCGGTTCTTCCTTCCCAGTTCCCCGTTCCCGGTTCCCAGTTACCATCCCTCTTCCCTCTTCCCTCTTCCCTCTTTCCTCTTCCCTGTTTTCTGGCCAGCGTCACTGCCCGACGAGCACGCGTTTAAGCAGCTGCTCTAAACTGTATAGCTAACGCCACTTGAAAGCGAAGCGAGCCTAAGCTAGTTAAGAGTTGTTGAGCAAAGTTACGGCTCTCCCACTCCGCCTCTTTCAACCCTCTGTGCGCGTGTCTCTCATTTAGTCGGGCCTCTCTGTCCTTATATTTCATTACTTACACAGTTATGTTATTCAATAACAGATCATCTTCGCTATATCGGTTCCAGGTGGGTGTTGTACGATTTATGAGGAACTGGGGTTTCGGGGATTAAATGATGATGGAAACGAACTCGAATTCTGGACTTTTGTGACGCATTTAGGTATCGCGTTCCTCGCGATTTGGGTCGGCATTTTCTATTGTTAAGAACTAGCCATTCAAAGTTATGTGTGTATCTTATCATTTTCATCCAATGACGGGAGGAACTCGCTCTTGCCAGATCTTGAAAGGCAATTTTCACGAAGACTAGACTCGAGGGAAAAACAGGAGGATACACAAAAAATACATTGTTGGTATTATTTTCAGTGGCCCCCAAATACCGAATCCATTCACATTACCTCCCTCGAAAGTCATATTCCGTTCGGCTATCAGAAAAACCAGCCCTTATTCGACGTTGCATGTCTGTACATATGTGTATGTATGATCATGGCTATGTGCGTCAACGAAACCGTATTTATTTATAGCTTTTCTTTGCCCTTTCGGGATTCAGTGGCCCTTGTTGACTGCAGGGCTCAGTTTCCGTTTCCAGATTCTGTATTGGCTATACGATCATTCCCTTTGCCTTATGTAAGGAGACTTTTTTTTTACTTAGATGTTTGTGACCGAGGGGTGACTCTCGGAATCTGACGTGCATACGTTCACCTCTCTGTGATATCTTTCGAAATGTAAAAATTCTGAAATCTGCGGCAAATAATTTCCCGTTATTTTCTTATTCTTCGGACTCGAGTTGAAGTTCCGAATTTTGAAAGTACTGAACGGTTAACATTCCGAATTTTAACGTTACTGACTCAGGGTTTAAAACTTCAGATCGAAAAATATCGACAGTTCCATATTCCGATAGCTAAAGATCCGAAAGACCAAAATTCTGAAACTCAAATTCACGCATGGAGCGTCGTGCCCGTCTATTAAATTTTCGGATTCATATTGACTTTCGGAGTTTTGGAATTTCCGAGCTTTGATATTCATAGAGTTTCAACGTTTATAGGAATTCGAAAACGCCCAAAACGAATTTGTAATTTTCACTATTCGAATCTTCAACCCGGCCCCTTATTTTTTTTTTTGCATTTTGAAGTTAACTTGACCGGGTCACAAAGTGTTACTTATACTGACCAAGTCTTTGACCGCTGCAGGCTAGTCAAGTAGTCGTGGTAGTTGTGGGCCTAGAAACCCATTCCAGTATTTTATGGGACATTATATCGCACACGCGGGGTATACGCCTTCCTAGACAAGGCTGAAAATTTTGCTCAATTTCCGAGTTTCACACCTCTAAGAAACGTCATAATCCACCGTTAAGTGTTAGGTATAGCGAGTTGTTAAACAGCCGGCAATCTGAGCCTGTCACGTATCCATAATTGAAGACTATTATCTCCATGGTCATCGAGAGACGAGAAGATAAAGGAAAAGCTTTTAAAGCTTTGAATCGATCGAATTTCACCGAGAAACAACGTCTCACCAGAATCTTACTTTAATCTCATTAACCTTTTACGACGTCAGTATACTTTCCACGCAAGCCTACGATTGGCCCTCGTGATATATAACGGGGAAGTAATAATTCCGGATCAACCCAGAACGACCCTAATCCGTATAGAATCGAAGATCTCGTTTCTAAACACTATACTGTCTTCCGAGTCCCAAGTACCGCGTAATTAAAGAGCCTGGCAATTGATTGCAAATAAACAGTTTCAGTCTTCTTACTTGTCCCTATTCCTCGACGGGGTGCCACGGGGCCCTACGAGAACCGATATCATTTTTTTATTTTATTTATTTTCCACGTATCATATAGAGCCTCTGAATATCTACGGATCCCGAAAAAATCTACGAGGTATTTCAATCGACTTGTCGTTTTCCAATTCAAACACTTTTTTCCGTCCCATATAACTTAGCGATAAATATATCGTAAAGGTATTCTTAAGGAAGCGATCGAAAGCTCAAGAGTTCTTATTCGGAATCCTTTTCGTTGAGCATTCCTCAAAATTTTATTGTTCGTTGGTAATTTTTCAAACGCCTTGGAGTTTCCTGAGCAGAAATGCTCGCAAAAAATCTGAAGCTATGGAACAGGAAGACTGGGTGTCATCTCCGTAGAAATTTCTCTTAGAGTTGCCGAGTGCTTCGGAATTCAGAGCTCAAAATTCAAAATCGAACAAAGCTTGTCTATTACGCTGTTGATGAAAAAATTTCACAGAATAGATGAGGTAAAAAAAGAATCGATCTTTTAGAAGAGTAAACTCAATACTTGACGAAGAAATGGCAATCTTCGTCGGATTGTCTTGGGTGTATGTGTACTCGTATATGTCGATGTGATTTTTGAGGACGAAAACTGAGAATTTCGGAGATCAGTTTATAACGTCTCTTGTGGAATATAAAGTGGTATCCGTCGGGATATTATCGAAGTCCCCAATTCCTCCCCCCTGTAGGTACAATTGGCTTGGTCAGATCATTCGTATCGCTGGTCTGCCTCATCCTGCCTTTGAACAAACCTGGATCTCCGTGAAGCCAACAACGAGCCAGACGGAATAGAGACATCAAGCGGGGCATAATAATGGTGTTGGCCTCTGCATCGAGCGCGGTGGCTAGTCGCACCTGTCGCGAGCACGGTGGTCTCATCCGACCGACCGTACGACCGGCGGACCGTCCGACCGACAGACCGGTAGACCGGCGACCACGTGGTAAGGATGCCTCCGCGCCTTCGACCGACGGCTTGGCGAACATCTCCTTCTTGACGCGCCATGTGGTGCTCGCGGGCGCAACCTGCCTCCACCTCCACCTTCACCTCCACCTTTATACCTTCACCTCCGCCCCCGCAGCTGCCCTGCAGTTCTTCTCAAATTGGCTCTCCGTTACTCTTGTTATCATTATTTTCTTCTCTTCAATAAGTTTAGTCATATTGTTTTTTCGATTGTGAAATCTTGTTTCTTATTAGTTGTTGTTCTTGCTGTTGGTTTTATTTTCGGTTGATATATACCTACGGGGGCGGGACTGGCTTGCGACTCATCACTTCGAGTTGAGCGGGTTTTGAACGACTCGAGTTGGTTGTGTATAGGTATATACGTACAGAGCTGTATATTGTGAAAAATGTCGATACTTGTTGATTAAATTAACTTTTTAATTATATTTGAGATAATTGAGAAATACTCCTCTACTCAATTTTATTTTCGTTTTTATTTTTGTTTTTTCTTTTGTTTTTTCGCTTCATCTTCTTCTTCTTCGCTTTCTTCTTCTTTCTTTTGGCTCGAATTTATTTTCCTAAATCGCACGCTTCGAAGCTATATAAAAATAATTAGAATGAGTCAAGTCTCCACTCGAGATCCCTCGGCCGGGCTGTGCACGTTTCGAGGAAGGTGAGGAAAAGAGAAGAAGAAAAAAACAAAAAAAAAAATGAATGATCAACGAAAAAAAAAATATTCGGCAAAGAATGTGATATTGCGACAGAACGGAATACGCGATAGAGTAAGCGGCTATTTTCTACGTAAATCAACTCGTCAATTAACGACGAGACAAAAATCGTATCTTGATTCACGCCGCCTATCGCATTAGTCACAATGACCAAGGCGTGTGAATGCAGGTACTTCGATATCTCGCCTTGACACGTCAGTGTTCAAGAATCCAAAGAGATATAGGGTATAGTTTTCTGTCGCTATTCAAACGCTAGAAAATATAATGACTGTCATACACTGCAATGCTTGGCCAACCACGTCACACTGATAAAGCATTCTGCGTATACGACGTCTTTAATCATTTTTGCGTAAGTTTACCCAAACGAAATAACTCAATCTAATCATACAACAATTCCGCGTATGAAAATCTCACGCTATTACGTAGGACACTATACTAATGTAACGTCTGCAAACTCGTGTGCAATTCATTGATTTTGAGTCACGGTCACCGTTTCACCTTCCATCGAGGTGAAATTCGTGAGAGGTATGATACCTACACGGTATGTAGGTACTATTGATTCTCCACGAATCCTCGTCCGGGCCTGCAGGGATACCGTCGTACAGGCATATATGTGTAAAAGATATACCGTGTGCGTGTGTGTGTATAGGAACGTCGCACATCATACTTAACAAGGCCCGGTTCACTTCTTATACTTTCCCCCATCAACTCTTAGGCTTGAATCTCTGTTTATCTTTATCTCTTTTGGTTCGGTTTGTCGGCTCGCGGCTGGACCCGTGATTACAGGGTACCAGCGCTCACCTCAGAACTCGGGTGGTCCACCGTGGGGTCCGTGGTTTGTATACGGTGCGCGCGCGAGCAGGCCCAACTGCTTCCTCCTCTTTTCCTCCGGCCATCCTCCACCCTTTGGGCCCCCCACTGGGCCCCTTCCTCACTCCCGCTTGCCGGCACTAACTACCTGTGTCTTATTAGCGATACAGTCAATGCGAAAAGGTAGTCGAGGTCGGTGTTGTGATGTGTTAATCAAGGATTAAGTTCAAACTAAGTTATCACGGCTGTTAGCTCACGATAAAGAAACAAAAGAGGCCAATCGATCATTCCACTCGTTCATTTACCTTCCTTCTACACCCGGCTTCGATCAGTTCACACCACTGTTTATTTTCCCTTCTTTTCTGAATTTGAATATAGTTCTTTCGTCGGTTCTTTCTCGCATCGATAAACCGTTCTCGTCATTGTAAAATCGCATTAGCACATACTAAGGAGCAAAGACATCTGTGGAACGTAGTTACGAAGTACAGCTATACGTCAGATGTTATTGCAAGTAATAAGGGGATATTGGGCACGCAGGTTGCCGTGAGAATAAAGCTTTCAAAGAACGATGAAGGTTTATCGACTGCCTTGTTGTCGAATACCAATTCGGAACATCGAAGTCCATCAATATGTTCGAATGTTCTGATAAGATATTTCCGGGATTTATTAACACGTTTGCGTTATAGCGAATGACGATCTGGTTTTCACGGCGATTGGGCATGGGACCATCAGTCAAGTCTGCAAAATACTTCGAGATTTCATTCGGAGCTGATGACTTTAAGATATTTTCTAAGACTGCTGATGAAGTAGGAGTTTTGGGTTGAAGTGTGGGTTTCTTGACGTTAGTCAATTCGAATTAGATAATACGTACCGCTCCACCGTTGGCCATATCGTATTGCAAGATGGGTAATGTCTGACAATTTCGCAATGCGGCATCGTCCATCTTTGTGTGCCATGTTTATACCCGGTAGGCTGGCCTTTACGTTAACCTTTCCAGACCTTCCCCAACTTAGTCTGGCAAAATCCACAGCACGGAATGAACCGTAAAATCGAAAACCCGTCCGCGACGATATTATTAATCGCAAAAATTTTCTAATACAAACCCGCATAGGCGTGTCACAAAATCGATATAAATACGTGTGTGTACCTATAAGACTATCTTTTCATTCTGCTTAAATTCTGAAAGGCGGTGATATTATCTTGGCTTCGTTCAAATCCAGATGAAACAGCGGAAAGTAAATCCGCAATATATTTCAGGCGCGGCAAATAAAATTTACTCTCCTCTCGAAAAGCTCTACGGTAACGATTCTCGCCCACTTCGGACCGAATAACAGAGTGCTTTGCGTTATTGCGAGTACTGCAGCAGGTACACTCGGGTCGTTCGATCTCGTTCCGGCTATACGCTTCTTCAATTTTCTTATATTTTCTGAAAATCCTGAAAATGGAATCGAGACTGATCAGGATCAGTTTTCCTTTAACGAGCGTATTGTACGTATAGATCAAATGACTCGCATATCGCTGGCTATAACACTTGATACCGAGGTAATTGCTACATTGCTAGTTTATAGACGAGGTGCACTCATGCTTGGACGTCTGAATGGATTCTGTCGGTATTCTACTAGGTTTCTATTAGAAGTTTCCATCGCAGTTATACCTACCTTTGGGGTTAACGACCGAAAGAGAAAACTGCAACGACTCGTGGCAGGCCAGCGGGCCAGTGTAATCTAAAGTGAATTTCGGAGTAAATGCACTCGAAGCTGTTTCCAGCGAATTTGCTCTACCCTCAGTTCGCGCCGACCGCCATTATTCCGTCTATTTTTCTAGCAATTGGAAATCGAAGCGGATATGAGAATGGAAAAATTGAAAGCACGGAGCTACTACAGCTGTGTGGAGGGTAACCGCAGTTAACTATAAGAACACTTCGCCGCGTGATAATAATTGCAAGTTCATTGTTCCCGGGTTCACTATAAGGGTAGAGAAGTTCCTTTCTAATTTATCTGTTCGCAAAGTTCAGACCGTTACGTTTTTTAGTTTATTTCTTTTTTCTTCTTCTACTCCTTCTGTCTTACTTTTTATTTTATTTTTTTTTCCACTACGGTAGGAAATGTTCCGCAGACACGACACCTATCGGTATATACATCTACCTATAATACACGAATAGAGACCGTGTATATTCGACTGACATAGCGAAACTACTGTTTAAATACCCACTTCCGTCGATTCTCTGATTAACCTGATGCGGCGCGAGTATAGGTACGAAATACTCGTAGTATTTCAACGAATCAATCATTGGAGAAAAAAAATATATATATAGAAAAAGTAAAACAGTGTAAGTAAGAAAAATAGATCACTGTCGTTTTACCCCGTCGAGATCGAGGGAGGAACCATTATTTGATGTCTTCAACTTTTGCCATCAGCTGGGGGTGAGAGGGGGAGGGAATTTCTAGCCGCACGTCTTCGGGGAATGAAAACTTGCTCGAAGAGAAATACGATAAATTTGTAATTTTATGATGCTCGTAGACAGCCTCGCGCAGTTAGTGTTTCTTCGTGGCACACATATGTGGACCTCTTATATGTTGTTAATTGATGTTCCAGTGTTGATAACTTCGGTTATAAATTCGCGAACGTTTAGTTTTCCCCATTTTCATTGTTACTCGAAACTATATAGCACGAGAAAGAAAAAAATCATGATAAAAGTACACAGGTGGATCATAATGGCCCCTCTGACACCCGGGAAAACGCTACATTTGTTTGCCTGGTGAAACAGCACGGATTCCAAAGCTAAATTAAAAACTATTTGACGAACGTGCGTGTGTGCTCGAGGCGCACCAAGTCATTTAACTCGTGGGGGACACGCGGTGTCCTGCCTCTGGTCTGAAGGGGGATGTCCTCGCGTGAGACTACTAAAGAGGTCCGTACGTATGCGTTGACCAATGTGTTCGTTCGTCCATGTATGTGTCCATACATCTGAACACGTTGTATTGGTAAGGTGGCGTGTAGGTGCGGCGACAAATGAAACTGGTGTGTTAGTCAGTAAAAAGCTGCGGGAGTTAACGATGCTACAGAGAACTTCATTACGGACACCTCACCTCTGCCAGCCGCGAGATTCCCAGTCATTTAACAGACTAACTTCTCTCGGACGAGTTGCCGCTGCGTTTTGGTACTTGGCCAGACAACTCGTTCGGCAACTCGAGTCGTGAGTCGTGACTCGAGTTACGACCGGTGTTATAATATATCTCGCGTAACTCGAAGCAGGATCCCCCGTTGCCCCTGCACCTCTAGCAATCGGAATCAGAAAAGCCAGGTGAAATTTTTTAACACTTCGATACACACAGTTTTATATGCTGCAGTAGAGCCCGAGAAATCGCACGAACGAACGAATGAATGAATAAATAAATAAATAGCTCGAATGAACAAAATTCAAAATGAAATACTGTACGGTCGATAAATTTATAAAAGATTTCTTTTATTTTTATTTTTATTCACTTCGTTTTCGTTTTCTTCGTGGTTTTCTTATTCATCATCCGGTGCTGTTGAAGGTGCGGAGTATGCAGATACATGTGTGGTCGGTTGGTCGGTCGGGTCTCGCGGTCGATTTAAATATCAAAGGCGGCTTAAATCTGACCTACACCACGCTGAATCGTGTTACCTATAGCTTATAGGATCTTACTAAACACAATCTTAAATAGGTACGGGGCTAAGCCAATGCTAACCAAGCCGGTAACACCGCTGGACAAAGGCTCGTGCAACGTCTCGGGTATTTTAGGAACGCGAAACCGTCTCACTTTCGGAATTCAAACTTTCCTTATTCCTTGAGTCCCGATCGCGGTCTCGGATCGGAAGACCACGGTCAGGTTAGGCTATAGACCCTACAAGAAAACCCCAAAACAAATTTAGTAATTTTCAAAATTGTTCTCAGCTCAGATTTTTTGTGTATACGTCATACGTACGACCAGCTACATATCAGTATATTTATTGATTCACATAAATCGGAGAATTTCGATCCCATTTATTTCGTCAGACTTGCACTGCACGATAAGCTGGTGTATGGCAGATATAAGTAATCGAACAAACAGTGGGATTGTTCAAGCAAATTGCGCATCGTCAGGCTCACGAGGAGGAAAGAGGAGTAGTACTTTTCAATGGGAATAATGCCAGCTGGTGTCCACAATAGTGAAAAGGAGAAACGAGGTGAAAAAAAAGTAGGTACAATAAATCAATAAAATTGCTAGTCTTTTTTTACCACTGATAGAGATTGAGGGTTACTTTGCGTGTCCTGGCGATTTATTGACTGACGACGACTTTGCGATTCTTGCAGAAAGATGAACGTTGCTTGGCATAAACTGCATGTTGTGTTGTATAGTCGAAATTGAAATAAAAGATCTGAATGAGCAAAAAATTTGTTTATTTGATAAGAGTGACGTAGGTCAACTGCGATGAAAAAAGAAAAAAATGAAACACAAAATGTCGAATAAAAAAGAAGTGAAAAACAAAGAAGAAAAAGATAACTTGTAAATCGGAGTCTGAAATTACAATTTTCTTTCACTACGGTCATTATTTAAGACCAATTATTATGCAAAGGTGAGCTGAACGTTTAGCTTTTGAAGAAATACGAATAAAAAAGAAAATTACTTTGCTCAACTTTCGCCTTGAAAATACGTTTGTGTGAGTCGAGTTGCGTTGCTCGAAAGTGCGAAGGCTTGATGGTATTCCCGGAACTTTGAACAAAGTTTTTCGGGTATATTTCTACAAGATGGGATAGCGTTTGACGTTTGATTACAAGATGCCCCGTTTAAGTGATAAATAGATGATTTAACGGACTGGGAAAACTTATATTTCGTGTTGGCTTAGTCACGCGCAATTAACCATCGTCACATTCCGATGGATCAACAACGCGACTATAGAATAAACTTTTACGAAAACTCGAGACGATTTCAAGCTGTCGAAGTACCTTTAAATACCCATAATGAAACGGTTACAGTTTCACATCTTCATTTTGCCGAAGAACTTTTACTCAATTTATCTACTCCGAGATATAATTCGATTGCAGAAAATTTTCACACGAATTTTCACACGAGATTTTTAACAGTGTAATAAGAAATATGAAAATGGTTATCACAGTCGTTACTGCAGGAGTGGAAGGTTTTAATTGTATCAGTCCACAGTAATATCCATTTTTGTACAATGGTAGAGCAGTCTTCCGCATTCGCAGTGCATTTTAGTAAGGAATTAAGTTATTTGCTTACGCCTTCAACTATAACGTAATTATAATTAGCCAATTATATTTTATGAACTTTACCAACAGCGTGCCATACCGCGTTGAGCCACATTCGTTGATTATCTCTGAACAAATATCAAACATGATCCTGATAAACTATGACGACTGAAATTTAGCGAATTTCCGTAACATCAGTTAGGTATATCCCAAAAACCGAAACCGTGCCTCGTAACGTTGTGGTATACGAGTTTATTTGATCGTAATTTCACTGTGCTGACAAAGTTGAATTTCAACTGAGATCCCTCTCTCACAGATACATACATATACATATATTGTATCATTATTATTATATCTACGTGGATATGTAAAGTTGAGTGTTTCGAATTTTGATCCTCCCTCTGTATCCAACTGCGGAATGAAACTTTACCGAATGAAATTTTTCACCGAACTGTACCTTATTTGGCCAGAATCAGAAGAGGATAGGATAAGAATACTGGAGAGAGAGAAAACTATAAAGGGAGACGGAGAAAGGAGACAATGGCTATTTTAGTGGGTAGAAAATTACATGGCGGCTTCCACAGGCTCTACAATGGGCAGTTCTTTGGTTGTAAACTATAATAATCATTTCGTTGCCCAGTATACCCACAGCTGGCATTCTGGAAGTCAACATATCTTCCGTCTCGTTAACCGATTTAACTCAATCGCTGCCGCTTCGTGCGCAGACAAACGGACGGTCTTAACAGACGCTGACCCTCTGACCGTGATTTTTTTTCATCACGTCCTAATCACGCTCGATAATTCTGAGGGTGCTCCCGATAGTCAAGAAATTTTCCCCTCCTGTATCTGCTTTTTCATAAACTTTGAAAAAAATCCGCCTCTCGCTTCGCGGAATTTCCAAAACAAAGTCAAAAAATGTTTGGTATCCCTTTTTGTTTTGTTCAATCTCTGTATCATATTCATGGTGACGCGTATTGCAAACTGCGTGGCGTGGAACTGGTAGTTAATTTTTTGGAACGCTTCATGCATGTAGTAACGTTTTGCAGGGTCTTCTCGGCCCTCGGTCAATAGATTTTCGTCCGTGTTTGCGCCTGCTTACCAGAGGACCCTCCACGAGTTCTGGCCCCCTGATTTTTTACGTTTTACTCGCTTTTGATTGGCGGGGGGCGAGGAGGGAGCCTATAAAGGAACGCCGAAAAATAAGACTGGCAAAAGTGGCGGACCAACCGCGAACCACGGTGGTGGACTCCTCCGGGGTCTTATATACGGAATCTCGCGGGGTCCCGCGGGGCCCCTGGTCGGGGTGGTGTGTAATTTTGCGCCGGCTTAGGAAAACACGGAGGCCACCCGCGTGTCTCCCTGCCGCAGACGCGCATTCAAAAATAGAACGAAAACAAAAGCGGTATGCAAGCCGCGCGCGTATAACGCTGCAGCTCTTCACATCGATCATTGCCACTTTCTTACCGAATGCTAAGAGGGGGGGCATCGGTGGATTCCGATGCCCTTAGAAGGACTTTTTCGAAACGGGGTTGTTCACCACCTACGCAAGTCTCTTTTTCATTTTCCCCCTTTATTCTTATCCTTATTGCTCTCTCTTTCTCTCTCCTTCATTACAGCTGTTCCCTATTTACTTCTCGAGTTATACCGAGACGGTGAAAAATATCGCACTCATCGTTTCCTAATGCTAAATAGTTTTCCGAAAAAAAAGGAAGATTTTTTTTTTTTTTTTGCTTTTATGTTTAGTGTTTGAAGTCTTCGGTAATGGTTATTTATGTGTGTTATTTATCTAGGGGAGGAAAATAAATTGGTACCTATACCCATGTCCCCTGCAGTTAGAATCTATCGTACGTTTTTCGAATTCAATTGTTTTCAACTTCAAGGGAGACAGAAAGACAAAAATAAAATAAATAAATAAAATGAAAACAAAAAAAAAAAAACTGCCTTCACGTTTCAATGCCGATAAACTATCGGAAAACAGTTGTATACTGTATACCTGTAACCTTTAACGCGGCGAGTTGCTTCAGCCCTTTTCTAGCCTCGCTTGTGTTAAGTTCAAGAGTCTGGTCAATGAAATGATTTCCACTTGAAACTTTTCCTCAAATTTGTCCCTGGCTGCAGCTTGGTGAGACGAGAAAATAATAAAAAGAAGAAAAAAATAAAAAAAACTGCTCCTCTCGTTTCTTAGGGTGAGTTATCTCTCTTATCATCCCTTTCACACCACTGGGGCCTCTCCATATAAGCCTTGAACATCGTCCACAGCTTTTTGCTGAATAGCAGCGCGCACCGGTTCTAAAATAGAGTGTTGCCACATTGAAAAAAGGTTCAGAAAATTCAAACATCGTCAGAGCACGAGGATATCCCTCCCCGCCCATTAGGCTGCAATGTGACCCACCTCGAACGTCGGGAAAAAAGGCGAGAAGGAGGGATATATATATATAAAAAAAACAACATAAAAAATGAAAAAAAAAACACTGTCAGCGATATTAAAAGCCCTTAAGAAAAAATTCTTGGGAAAATGACGAAGGTGCGGTTCGCAGGTGTCATAGATCACTTGATATTAACGTGCCTGAGAATATAAAACCATTGTTGCCCCTTTCCCTATCATCTCGAAGTCCGTCCCAACGTGGCACACATATACCTATATCATATTATTTATTCACACGCGATACATATTTTTTTTGGGTTATGAATATCTGAAATAATCTAATCAAGCAAAAAGAAGAGAGTTCCGATTTTCAGATAGGGATTACTTTTTTGAAAATCTTTGATGGTATCGCTTATTACTGAATAACGACTCGTTCGATTTTATTCAAGCTTTATTATCGAGATTATTACAATTTTTTTTTTTTATTTGCTGGTTAATTATGTATACCTATAAATTTTTTTTCGATTCGCGAACAGGAGTTCATGTTTGAAACTTTACATTTTTTGGTTTTCGTCAGATGCGGTTGGCAATATATTTTTTGGTTGACTGTTCTTCGAACAAATATATACGTGAGTCTAAAAATTCAAAGAATCCTCATTAAGCGGGTTCAATATTAGCATCCAAAATTTTAACAAAACAAAAAAAAATTATGGAATTTTATTAAAAATCTGGAATTAAGGATGTGTACATTAAAATTGCAAAAAGTAACGGCTCAAATATTACGACAAAGAATATATTTTCCAATCAGTGATCGGTACCTACTCAACTTTGTTCACGTTAAAATTACAAATAATTATACGGAAGAAGTTTGTCTTCCTTAATTTTCGTGATAAATGATAAGCAAAATGTTTTCGAAAATATATGAACCTGCCCGGAACTTGCAAGTGCAACGGAGCATAGTTATCTTGATCCATTCGGTTCAGAAATTTCTTTCAAAAACTTACCAAAACAATAATGTGAGAAAATTCCAGGGAGATAGTTTACTGCAAAAACCGTGATTCTGCGCATCCTGAAAATCCTTCAAGTTCATGAAATGTTGATTAAAAAATAGTCATTGATTCTATTTATTATGATAATTAACTACCACAGCTTGTCCAATGATCGGTCAAAACTTTGTAGAGGATACCTGCAGCTAATGTATGGCAGTTTATTATAGATTGCATACCTGGATGCCCCCATAGATTCGTAGATCGGTACAGCTAGATTAAAGATGTTTATTATTGTACGAGATGATTCCACCGACGCGAAGGATCATAGCGTAGTCTGAATAAACCAAAGATAGGGAGATCTACCGGTGGGTTTTCCAGGAAGATGAGAAAGAGGGCTGGTTTTGCGAAAGAATATGGGAACCAACAGAAGCTGTGTCAACAAGCGGCTTAATTCAGGCCCAAGGGAGTCTCGTTGGCCTCGCGAATATTCGCGGTGATGGGAGTAGAACGCCCGCGACTCTTAACGCTTGCCGAGATTGCGAGTAGAACTAGAAAGGAAAGGGTGCCCATGAAGGAGAAAGTGCACAAGGGTAGGTATTCCAGCGCTGCCGTTGAAACGACTCTTTCAATGGTTAGCGCTCAATTACAGACGCCAAGTTGTCAAGGGGTGAAAATATTCAGAAACAGAGTGGGAAACCGTTTACTTTCTTCATTCGTATGCCATCCAATCTCTATTCAGGAGGAACTTTACACGCGATTCGCGAACGTGTCTGCCAAAGTACAGTATACCCCAACCGGCGAAGAGATAAAACGAGACAATGCGTAGGGTCGAGTGAGACAGACCCACTCTAATCGACAAAGTGTTAACGCTCGGCCAAAGTTCAAGCTGACCTAATACCCTAAACTTTGCCAATGTTCCCTCTGACTCCACGCGCTTCCCTAATATTTTCAGGGTCGACGAATCGCGTTCAACTTATACCCGGACTAGCTATACGAATCATACTTAACTTGAGAATGTTCAAACATTTTACGGTACATTCAGGTGAAGAATTCAATTACAAAAACCCTCCTGACATAACTGTAGAGCAGCTTTCACACCTCACAAAATGATAGGATCATCGAAAAGCTCGAACCTTTTTGTTAATTAGATTTTATAGACCGTAGCGAAGTTTACTTAGCCGAACTTGATCTCATATTCATAATTCAAGACTCTATCAATATATCGCCGGAGTTAACAAGCGTGTAATGTAGCTCAGGAGAGTGAATAGAATCCTTTTGACGCTGATGCTATTGGCTATAGAAAAGTATGGTATTTGGGATTTGGAAAATACGGGAAGGAACTGAAAGCCCCAGGAGGCTTACTTAGGAACGTTATTTCCTGACTTCCAACCACCGTCAAATATTGAACCATATATATCCTGAGAGAGAAAGAGGCAGACTGTAATGTTGCTAAAATTTTGTCTGCAGAGCACTTTTTGGGTAACCAGATAGAACGGGGAAGCACGTTGTATGGTGCAGTGGCAAAGCAGTTGGGTTTCTAAATTTGAGGTCGCCCCCACGGAAACTTTGCGCCCATTCACGTACTTCCATAAATATTACATTACTATATTAAGATTTGAAAGTATATAAGCCGATACGTAGGAATTTCCTTGGGGTGTGTAAACAGACCAGCCTTGCCCTGAGGCGTTGCGGCTAGACGTAGACCAACCAAACTTCTATTTTATGGTCAAACTCTTCTCAGTGTGTTGCTCGCTGCTACCCCGTTAGACCCCGAACCTTATGCTCAAGTCGTGCTGCGAATTCCGTACAAGATTACTACACTTTGACTCATAACAGACGACGAGACGCTTGAAACGGAGGGGCTGAAGGGAGAGTTTATTCCATGGTTTCAACTGTATTCATTTTTCAGAGATTTCTCACACTTGTGGCTTACAGTGCGATAGACAACAAAAGACAAATAAAACTACAAAAAGAAAAAAACAAAATTGAAGAACCAGTACAGAGGATATTGGTTCTATTACGACGCTGTTCATATCATCAGTATGAACAGTTTTGCATGGCTAATCATTAATCAAATAGACTCTATACCGGAGTTAAAATTCTTCTTAGCTGCAGGTTATTTAGCGAATAAAGCAGAGACGATTAATTACTGGTGCTTCTCGAGTCTTGACAATCTTCGTATTCTGTAATATCATCGATCGAGTTGAAAACTCGACGATATTTCGTAACTGTTTGGTCTTGGGAAGACGTCAAGACAGTTGTTGTAAATACAGGATGAGCGAAATGATTTAAAATTGATAACAACGGAATTTCAAATTAACAGGGACTAAGTTTGTTCTTTGTGAGCAGAAATCGGGGGCCGAAAGTTAAACAAGAAGAGAAAACAAATGAATAAAAAATACATAATTTTCATACAGAGGCCAAAGACTCGGGTAACAAATGAAGCAATCAGTAGTTTCATCCTTGTTTTGGTTCTACTTGGATACACGGTATTCCATAAAAGTTATACGACCAAAGATAAAGATGGTATCGCTTAACGCCACCAGGCCAAGGTGCGCTAAAAGTAAGCAATAAGATTAGAGTTTTATGAATTTTGTTTCACAGCCTTGTGCAGGCTCCCCGTGGTCGGAAACATGCGGATATTCCATACAGAATAAACCATGAACCGTCGCGCCATGTCGTTAGATCGTAAGATCTCGTCTCACAAACGCCCTAAGACATTCGGGTACAATTTTCGAATCGTTATTCCACTTATTTTTAACAAGGTCTTATACCAAATTTAACTAATTAGTCGAGATGGGCCATGAACCAACTCTCTGTATGTCAATTTCTTCTAGCTAACACATTTTGCAATGGAAGTCTCTCTTCTCGATTTCTGAATTCGGTTCTGGACTCAACCAGTAAAAAATAAAAAATCTAGATCTTTGAAAATGTAATGTCCTTGTTTTCATTTCATTTTGGTAGAAATTTATGAGACCTTTTCCGGGCCCCTATCATCGTAGAATCAGCATATGTTTACGTAGGTCGACATTGCTTGGTCGCGTGTTGTTGACAAACCGTCGTGTACGCGACCTGAAATTAGGACAAATAATGGAGATGGGAAAATCCTGTGGTTAATGGTTCGTATGAAGAAACCATGATAATAGATTCTCGAATTCAAACGTTTCTATGGGGCAGCGCGCAGTCAGCTGGTGTTTGAATTCCTATAAAACGAAACATTTACTGAATAAACTTGAGCAATGAAAGTGGTCGTAGGATTTTAACGGTTTGAATCTTTTATGCATGACACGGTAGGTACGTCTCTGACACCCCGTTTTCAGCCTCCGCTGACCCGTACGGAACCAGAATGAATTTTATTTCGATTGAAAGTGACCACAGTTCGTACAATAAAGTATCAGTTCTTGTCCTATTCATATACTCAAGGATACCTGATACAAAGTCAGCTTTACATCGATCTATATTTAATATTTTATATATACCGATAGGTATATACATTTATATATTGTATACCTAACTATACTTATATTATATACTTGTGTATAGTCAAGTTCGCACCTTTGCGGTGTTTAATCGCTCAAAGGAATACAATGGTGTGTTCTCGTTCGTCGGCAGACAATTCTGGGTCATTAAATATGCGTTGACAGTTTCTCGAAATTCCCAAGAACCGAGTCTACCATCCGAAGACAAAGGATTTCTTTCCAAGTGCAGCGTCAGCACCTCACTAAAACCACTCGGTATTAATTCAAATTTGAAAGTGAGAGAGAGAGAGAGAGAGAGAGAGACAAAGAGAGAGAGATAGAGAAATTCTCCTCCGATATCAAGAACTCAGCCCACTTATAAAGGGGACATATTAGGGTGATCTGAAGTCGGAGTTTATAAAAAATTTGTTAAATGTTCGAAGAGAAAAGGGATCTTGAGATAAGTGAAAATAATCAGAGTAGCTGAATATCTAAAGTCAAATTTCAGAATTTTGTATTTTTAGATATTTTGAAATACTTGAATTTCAGTTATCAGGAAATACTCGAGGAGCGTAGATGTCGAATCCATCAAACCCATCGAACAAATTGAAAAGAACTTTATCACATATGATAAATCAATACAGATTTCATTTAACTGCTGCAGAAATTCGCAAACATCACTGACTCGTTAATTCTTCTGAATTGAATTCGAAGAGTTGAATTCACTTCACATTTTTCTATGACGATCATACGCAAGCAGTAGTCTCAATTTTAATCATATTACTATTGATCACGTCCATCATTATATGAATTTTTATTCAATCGTAATGTATTCATAAAAATTCATTACATTTATTAAATATTTGAACTATTTCTCTTACATTTCTCTATCAAGATTCACCAAATTATCATTTTAATGATAGAAATATGAATCTTCACTAACATGAAGCTTGAAAATTCGACAGTGACCTATAGGTATGAGTATTTAAAAATTCCTGTACCAATCGTCTCTGAAAAGATTGGCATTACCTTTTATAATTCCAATATCTGGCTCGTAATTGACCGAACGTTAATCAAACTTGTCTGAAATTTGAATGAATGGCACTTTTTCATTATTCCTGATTAATTTTGCGTAATCCTTAATGTATGGGTGCAGTGAGTGACATACCGTGCCGACGAATAAGATTGAAGAGTTTTCGCGTTATAAATAATGAACCGAAGGCAAAATTCTGTATATATATATATCGGTGAACCTTAACGCCCCCGCATTCGGTAACTCTTGGACGTCTTCTGGCGTCGTGGCGGAGGTATTGTACGAAGAATGCACAACAATGTGCAGTGTGGTGGGGCTCCCCCACGTCGGCGGTGCGCTCAGGTGTCAAGAGAGTTGAATGGAGCCCTCGTAAAAGTGTTATTATTTGCCCGTGCCGTAACCTGCATCCACCCGCATACTCGTAGGACCGTGTTATTAACTCTGTACTAAGGCCACGGGGCGACAGATTCGCACGAAGAATAATATTGCATGTAGGTATATACGAGTACACGCGCGTTGTTCTTCAACTTCGAAACGACACGAGCCTCGGCATATCCTCTTGAGTATAACATGAGAATCTTATACCTCTCTACGGTATCTCTTCGTCTTTTACGAGATGTCTCGGTGACCTTCAAGATCTGGCTTTTAAGACGGTCCAATCTCATCTCGGAGGTTGAAAACTCTCGCAGTCTCAAGTGTGTGCCTGAGAGCCAGCCAGGTTCGCTTCTTTCAATTGAGTTGTAACCCTGTTGTGTTTTGATCCTGATGTCGGGTCAACGTCAACCAAAGACGCCGACTCGATACCAACAACCGAAACGAAACTGGAAACCCCAACGATTGATATTGCCAATTGGCATGCCTTCGATTCAGAATTCATACGTCCTGCAGGCTTTCCGCTTGTTAGTCTTAATTGTCACATGCATTTGTTTTCGTTTAAGCAATTTGCTTTCACTGTAAAACAGCTTCTTCAGAACAAGGATTAAAGGGATGTTTGTGGATGATGTGTTTCGATGCTCTATATGCAATTACGTCATTAGGTGGTCGAGGGTTGAGAGAGTTGGACCATTGAGAGGAAAATGGTAAAATCTATGGTCCTAATTTTCAAAGAAGACTTCAAGCAAACTGGAAACTGAAATACCTACTACTGAAACTTTTCGTCGAACTATTTGATTCAGGTAAGGTTTTCTCAGACTTTTGGACAATTTTGATTATTTTACGGAATGATTCGCCATTTTGCACCAGGTCCTGAAATTGTTGGCTATTTTTCAAGAATATCGTGTCCTCCGAAAACAAACTGTTCAGCTTTATCAAATTATTTTTGAATCGTAAGTTCACTTACCGCGAGATTTTGAGTTAGTTATTTTTTGCAGATAAGTTTGATAGTGATATATGAGTTGATATAAGAAATTTTTGAATTTATATCTAAAGGTAAAAAAATTCGTTCAGTTTTTTCGTACCCGTTTCTTAAGAAGCGCGTATAATTTAGAGGCTATTAAGATGTATACCCGGTTAACTGCGATACAAATGATGTTTCTCGACAACTACGCGACTACGCAAAGAAACTGGACACCGTAAATTGATACTGCTGGTTGATGTGTTTCCATTACGGGCCTCGACGTACTTGGAAGCTTACAGAATGCTTTATTATTCTTCCAGTTTGACGTTTTCATTGACTGTCCTCAATTTAATAATCTTTAGATGACTCGAACTTGAGTAGTTGAGCCTTGAAGAGCTGAAAGCTGATTGTCAGATCGGAGATACTTTTGGCTCCGGTCACTTTCCACCGGGAGGTGTAATATATGGAAATTGATCCTTTTATAGGGGGGATTGGCAGGCTGGAAGCCTTGCTGCTCTTCTTATTCTCGTAGTTTTCTCGCGAGATCTCTATCTACGTCACGTGAATACATTTTGTCTTTGGATCCCTCGAGATTTTCGTTGAGAATTTTCCCAACCTGATTAAACCATTTCATTCTTGGTCTTCCTCGGGGCTATCTGCTTTTAATCTCACTCTTACTTATCTTTGCTTCCACAGATTTGTTTCCTCAGGGATTAACAATTTAGCAAACAAATTAACGTTGTTGCGAATAAAGAAGAAAAAGAAGGGAAAGAACAAGAAAAAAAATAAAAATCTTGCTAATTTGACAAAAAATACTCTGACCATTCTTCGCAGACGTTTTTCCCTCAACCTTGTAAACGGTAACACGTTCTTACGACGACGACAATAATTACTACTGCTGGTACTTCAGAATTTCAATTACCAGAATTTCTCATGCAAAAATAAGAACCAACATTGTTTCAACGGCAATACGATGATCTTTGAATTCTAGCACTCTTGTAGGGTTAGGGGGTCTGTCATTTATATAAATTTTTAGACCCACGTGGCAGTAAAATACAGGTGAAACTACATGACGAGCTACGCGAGGTCCTTAGCGTCGACGTCCTATGGAAGAAAGGTTCTTCGAGTCCTCCGGGTAGCCAGAGCCCGCGGTTGCTGGTCAGATTAAAATGTTATTCTCCGCGGGCGGTCCTATCAAACGACCCGCTGCCCGCTGCATTGCAAATAACGATTTCACTTCTTGCCATTCCACAGCTCCCATATACGAACCAATACATACCTGTTAAAAATCGTATTGCAGCCCACGTTTAGTCATTGACTCGCCAATTTGAACGCCTTGGAATCAGGTATTCGAGAATAATTGGTGCTGAGATTCCCCGTCGTTCAATTGCCTCACAGATCAGACACCCGACAGATGCATGTACGTACATAAATACCACATTAATATCCCATACTTATATACTAGTGCTGACTGTTAATGACTGATGTGTAGCTACGCCGGTGTCAATGGCAATTGGTGATGTTTAAGTTGGGACTAAGGAGAGAGACCAGACAACGTCTGGGTTGTGAAACGCGAGATGGTTTTCCGGACTGTGGTATAAATCGTCCCTGAATGTTGTGTTTTTGTTAGGGTGGAGGTTACGTTGGAGGGTTTCCGATTAGGGTCAGTCGATGGGGTATTAAGTGGGACCCGGCGTATAATTATCGACTGTCCGCTTTTGCTGTGTATCGGTGTATAAGGCTTAACGGCTAGTTTAACAGTAACGATCATTGCCCAAAAGAGCTTCTCTAATTCGGTCAATATTTACGCGACTCTTTGGTTATTTTTTTTTCCGGTCAGTTTTATCACTCTCGGCCACTCCCCTTCTGCGCCGATGTTAACCCGATAAAACTGCCTGTTTAAATTCTCATACACGTAAATCTTCGACGACAGAAAACAAAAAAAAAAAACTTTTAAACCTCGCCTAATCCACCCTTACTCGAAAGTGCCCGAATCCGAGTCGCGAAAACAAAACTGACTCTCTGCACTCAAGTCTCTTAGTAGTTTGAATTCGTTTGGTGAAAAAATATCGCTCCGGTTTGCGACTCGGAGTGACTTGACTTGTCTGCTAATTGTGGTGGAAAACGTAGTCGTGTAACCCTTCGACAAACTCCCTGGGCGGAGGATGGCAGAGGAAGCTGTGGCCCGGGCTCAGGAAGCCTTCAACAAAGCTGAAACATTGCCGGGAGCTCGCTAATTAGCTAATTGTCAGTCGACGCCGTCGTTCGTGTAACGAAGACGTAAATAAATATCGAAGGAAACGGATATTAATTAAATGCTAGCCTGAAGACAGGCGGTACTCTTGACAAAAGGCGGTCATATAATATTATATACCTTCATTTTTTCAACCAAAAAAAAGAAATTTTTTTTTTTTTCAGGAAGGCAAAAGACAGCATTTCATTATAATAAAGGTTACAACGGAGGTCACGAATACATGTCATGTTTTACTGTTCTTTTTATCAGCCGCCATTATATCTCTGCGACATATTTTACGAATGGTAAAAAATATGATTTGATATTTAAGGTAGGTAGGTACATGTATTTCACTTCTTTTCCTTCGGGATCGTTGGATGTTATATAAATATGTACAAGAGTTTGAGTGGGTGCTTTCTAATATAGGATAATTCTATGCTCTGCGGGGTTTATCCAATCTCTTCATTTTCTGCTATTTCTTTTTGTCAAATTCTCCTCGTTCCTACACACGTTCGTGTATACCTATAACATATTATCTAATAGTATATCTACCCCCGCGTGCACGTAGCTCGGGCTCCCTCTGATTACAAAGAGTAATAAATCGCCGTATTATTCAAGTAAGAATATAGATCGTTGGAAAAGAAATGTCAGATATTCAGACACTCGGATAACTTTGTGTAATTCGAGCATACGCCGACGAATACTAATTCGCCCCATTAATCTCACCCCTGCCTTCATTGGTCTCTCACTCTCCCAACGATATTCAACCTGTTTTATGACTCTGCCGATAATGTGGACCGCTGCCTTTTTATCGAAAAGTCCCATGTAGATTTTGACGAATGGCCCGGCATTGGGCCAGTTCTGGCACCGTCAACTCCGAGTCTGCAGAAACCAGGAGCCAGGATTTCCAGTACCTACTTACCAGCTTGAATCAGATAACAAAGCAAAGTAACGATATTGTATCGACGTTGCGCCGAGTTTCATTCGTGAAAATGTCACATTCAATCCATCCCGATGTTACGTTCATGGAGAATGATGTTCCTTTCGTTACTTTGGCGGATTGAAGTTGTTACTTATAACGTTGGGTCGTGGTAGCGTGATAATCCGAAGTGATATTTCGCCAAGTCTTGTAAATTTTTATATCAAAGGGAAATAATCAAGCTGATGGACTCTGCCGATTCATTAATCCCCACTTATGTGATGAACTTGAAAGTTGAATAGAAGTTAATGATTGAATACCAGGCACGAGATGAAGTAATGATAATGAATGAGAAGAAAAAAAAAATTCAGATTTTCTAATTGAAGGAAAATAAGGCTGAATCAATTTATTGAGGCTGAGGTCTTACGGTGGCCACTCTTGCACAAGCTCTTCTGACTTTTCAATGCCACGATCTGAAGCATAATAAGCTAACCGTCTACTTGTTATTGATATCATTTTTCTGGAGCTACTTCGCTTCATTCATCGTTATTAGACTTCAAATAACTCGGACAGTGGAGAAAATAAAGCGCATTACAGATTCGTGTACCATCCCGGAATATTGTCACTCGGATAAAAGACAAGAGAAGTTATTTCGACGTGCAAAAAGTTATTGCTTTTAAATACCAATAATCCTTGATGAATTTTTTAGATTGTGTATGGCCTGAAGATGAGTGCTGATGAAATGGTAACGATTTGATGTTACGTCGGATCGATATATTGGCCAAACCTTTCTCTGAAGCTTGTTCAAATTGAAGCCTGAGTCGAACGTTAATACAGAATTGCCTGAATATCGTCTCTAGCGACTGGAATTCTACGTTTCTTGAGTAATTGAAGGTGTGTCGACGCTGTCGGAGATGAAAAGCAGAACTCGATTTTTCTTTACAATTATACGCCATCCAGTTTCGACAGTCTTTCTTCCATCCAAATTGAAGTTTATACGTATAAAGCTATGTATTATCTGAGAAAAGCTCAATGATCGTCGCGTCTCTTGGCACTCAGTCGATGCCAATGCTTTTGTAAAAATTCCAAAGAACCGTCGATCAAATGTCTGTGCCTAAGAATAATCACGTTTCAATTCTGGGAAATCGTAATAATTGATTGCGATAGGTTACTAGCACAAGACTCCTGCACTTGTCAGCTATTAACCGCACACGTATTACTTTCGGTCGACAAAACTAGACGAATTCGTCTGTAAAAGCAGAAAGGATTTTTTTGTAACCTAACGATCATTCAGGAAAATGGGTTCGCTTGATAAGGTGATGGTTAAATAGTCAAAGAATGAGAAAAGGATGAGGGATGAAAAGGAGCAAGAAGCTGTACTTTTTCATCTGCTACGAGGGTTAGGGAAAAGAAACTATTTTCCTTCTAGGCTAGCCCGAAAATTCAGTTTCTATTTTTTTCGCGAAAATATAGTTTAGTCACAACAGACGGTGGTAGAAAAATAATTACGACCGAGACACGCTTCTGTCTACCTACGTATAGTTTTAGCCCACACTTTTTCGTATTTTAACGGAGGTGTGTAAAAACTTGTTCATTCAACTAACAAATTCTATTTCCGACGAACGAGATTTCGGATCAAGATTCTGCAAATATTGGCGAAGCTGCCAACCGCGTTTTTCTTTCATTTCATTTTATTTTTTCAACTACCGTATACACCTACACGTGCTTTCTTGACTGTACAGAACTTTTTTACCCTCTTCTTTTGTCAAGACGATGACCATTGTCCTCCTTGACCCCTGAAAGGGGTTTGCGCTCCTCCAACGCTACGATCCTTTCATACAGTTAGCAGACCCCTAGTCCTAGGATCAATTCTCACCGTCACAGAATGCAGACCACCGTTGTACCACCAACGAAGACCAAATTAATACCATTACTTCCTTGTGGGTTCTAGACAAATGCACCGGAGATTGAATCTGCTTCGGTAATTAGCTATGTACCGAGAACGGCTATCAAATTCCATCGCGTTCGGTAGATCTTGCAACGCAAGCATTGGAGTGCGGTTGGTTTTGCAGTATTGCAAGGGTGGAATTGTCGCCAACGGTACACGGACCCGGAAATTTCTGGGTCGTGGTATTGTTAGAATGCACTGCATAGCTCGGTACGCATCGTATTCCGATTCTTCTTCTTCCTGTAATTTCATCACCTCGTAAATTCACCTGCAGTCACTCAGCTACATAACTTATACTGAATATCCCAGAAATTTTGAGAACCTTGTGCACCATCGTCAATTCACGATCATATTATAATTCCTGAGGACGATCGTGGTAATTAAATTCTAACACGTAGCCGCAGATTTACAAATTACTTAAAGGGATCATCTACAGAAAACGAAACTTCTACGATTGTAACTAAATTCTGTTGATCTTGATAGAGTTCGTAGAGATCTTCATGTTGGACTGAATTCAAAGGTATTTGAGTCTATAAGGACTAAAATACTTCGGTTTATTGATATTTGTAGAGAGAAACATTAAATTTTACTGTGCTTCTTGTACAGTTTTCGATTCAAACTTCGTCGGCTGATTTGTGGATGTAATTCAACGAGACTGAATATGTAGCTACTTCAATTTCACATCTCTTAATGTGCAAAACAGAGTCCAACAATTGATTTGCAAAAAATTGTAATAAAAAGGATAGTTAAAAATCCAGTTTTCATAAAATTCAAATTTCTTTTAAATCTGATGACGTACGGGGTAGAGATACCGCAGAAAAATGTACCTTCGAATCTTGAAAATCGTCAGCTGGGACTGTTTGAAGTTTAGTATAATGCAGAGAGCAAAAAATTGATTTTTTTTTCGTTACTATTCTGGCTAAATCATTTGTGTAGGCTTCCCTACTCTTCTTAAGTCGTGAAACGAAGATTGATTTTTCCTGGTCAACAAGGCTGTCTCAGGGTCACGAGACGTTCTGTGAGACCTGCTTGAGTGCTCAGTGCTGAAAGACGACTGTAACAGCGAAAAGAGTAGGTGGGTTAATAATGGTCCACGTTATTCCCGTGGGACATGCCAATAGTCCACGTGTCATTGTAGCGAACGTGTTATTCGCACCCCGGTTTTCTTTTACCTCATCTATGACGGACACGATTTTCAGATTTCCCACTCCAAGCGTCGAATACAGCCTCAGACATTCTCACCACTTAGAGTTCATTGAAGTAAGACAAAAATAAGTAATTTCATTACGTAAAGGTAGATGTACTCAGTTAACTTTTCAGCAATGATCTAATCAGCTGTTAAGTTTTTTTTTTAAACTTTCTATGAGAGAATGAGTATTTGCGTGATATACGTTGAAGGATTCGTCTCTTTGAATTCTCTAAGCTAGAGCTGCTTTTCGTGTGGTTATCCTAACCGCTGTAGTGGCCTCGATTAAAGTCTTGGAATGCGATTACCTCATCTGTTATCAACTTCCGGCAAGGAGCGGCTGCAAATCAAGTAAATGTATGTACTACTTAGTCGTAATCCTCTTTACAATTGCAAAACAATTACCAGCACCGAGCAAAGAAGAAAAGCTACTGCGAAGAGAGGAATGGGATTGTCGAAAGCTGATTAAGAAAAGACATTTAACTGACGTGCTTGCTATTGGCTAGATGGTTTTTATTTATGAACCAAGGTAGCTTAGGAATATATGTATATCTAGGTATGTATGCAAATATCTAGACGTATTTGCATGGGTTTACTCTATACCTATAGATCACGTTGTTTTTGCAGTATTTTTTTCTTCTTTTCTTCTTTTTCCATGCCGCCTCAGTCCTGGTTGAGAAAACCCCTTTGAACCTTTCCCTAGCAATAAGCAAAGCGAGTTGCTTCCGGGACCTCCACGTGATATATAAAATAAAACGATAAAAATGAAAAATGGAAAATGTAGGTAAAACGAAAAAGGAAGAAAAAAAAAAGAAAAAAAAAAAACCAAAATTCTTACAGTGGAGGTGAATGTGTATAGAGAAAGAGAGGCACACGCACTTGTATGTTGTGAAGGTATGAGGTGGCTTGAGGCAAGCTTGCCTATATAGAGCCGAGGGAATCGAACCGTGTATAGAGCTGTGTACGTCTACCAGTGAAGTGCAAGAAGGTGACGCAAAAACGAAGTTCGCGTAGTGGCATGCAGGACCGCAGCTCCCAACCCAGTCGGTTTAATATTAAATCATCATAAATTTGCATGGCGAATTGGCGTAATGACTCCTAGAAGGTCCAGGCAGCCGGTCAGGTATTTCAGGTGCATGCTTAGCGCTGCCATCTCTTTCCACCATCTGCCTTCCTCCTCTGTGATGAGTCCCTCTCACTGCGGGCAGCATATCAACACGATTCTCTTTGACGTAGTCGAATTTCTGAAGTTACGGATTTAGGGGGAGATATTTCGCATCGTTCTTTTCACAGCTGCGTGCAGCTCATACGAAATAGAAGGAACGGTGCCTTTGTACAGCGTAAATTCTGTCTTCAGGTATATGTTTAAGATCCGGAAACGTTTCATCACTGACTGATTTCTCGAGGTAAAAAATTACGCTATTCCATTATATGCGGAATTTTTATCCAGCCTTGTTTTAATGATTCACTCTGCTCAGTTCGCCAAGTTTTTGCACCGTGTTCTATACTTTGTGATAGTAAATATAACTTAACAAGTTAGTATAAGATCCGCGTGGGCAGCTGCATTAGCTTCGCAGCTAATTGGAGGTGTATATAGTTTGGAGGATACAGGAATATGGAGGAAGAGCATAAGAATATATATACGAAGCTGTGAGAATATCAGGGAAAAATCACTCGGCGTTACGGTTCTGGCTTCTGGGGCTTATGAAAAACTCCTAGTTAAAAATGGAGCTGAATTTAAGAGGAAGTTGTCGAGGCAGGGGCGTTAGTTGCAGGTGGTTTAAGCAAGCAAACTTTAACCACGGAAGTAAAGTGGCGCGGAATAATTAAAATAATTAGATTCACTTTAAAGTGGGCACGTGAGAAAAATCTCGAAAAAGGGTAAAGTTTTAAGTAGTTGGCTAATTTTCATAGAAGAAAATTAATCCAGATTGAAAAGTCGAACGAAGAATAATAGACTTTCAATTACGATTAAAATAACCCAAAGTTTAATAGGCGGGAAAGAGCATGCGTCTGCAATTAAAACACAAAAACAAAAAAAGGATAAAAAGGGCTAGACAAAACGTGGGGTGGTAATTGGTTAAGTGTTTTAAAAACCAAAATCAATTTCGGTCTGTTTATTTACTCCTCAAACCTGACTCAAGATAACTTCATATGGATTAGATATTGATTATCATTGTTCAAGTACTTATTGCCGAACTTGTTAAACGAAATAAAGAAAAAAAAAAAATTATTCTATTCAAAGTAGCTCAACGCCTCAGTGACTTGAAAATTGGAGGGCGAGTGAAAAGGGGTAAAGTTTCTCTGATAACATGAAGTTGATGCTTGTTAACAAACTATAAGACCATACAGTTATTTTATATAATAAAAAACGAATTATATCTGATACCGCGTTTCATGAATTGTGTAAAAAGGCCTCATTCATCTTGTAACAATAAAAATCATGTTTCATTTTGTTCTAGGGTTATTATTAAGAATGTTTTCATTGCTATATTCCAAAAAGGTCCCTTGTCAATCCGTTGAACGAGGCGAAAGCCATCTCTTGGTATTTTCAATCAGTCTAATGGAGGAAAAATTCAAAGAAGCCTCGAATCTTTCTCCGGGTAGCATCTATGTCATTTAATTTCCTTCCGGTTATTAGTTTGGCAGAGTTTCAAGACTTATCGACTAAAAAAAAAAAAAAAAACAATTCCAGTATTGAGACAAAGCACAACTCCACCCTCTTCAATACCAACGTTTCCACGTTTGTACTGTTCATAAATGTTCGACTCCAGTTATCATGCTACACCAGAACAATATCTCCTTTTCTATCTGTTAGCTGGACCATCTTCTAATTTTCCAAGCTGCCTAAGACCAAGGCTGTGGCCTTGCACGTATATTTTTTCGATATAAAGAAAGACATGATGATGTACAGAAGTAATTTATCCAAGATTTATTCCGCCCGGTAATACGTGCGCACTTTTGAATAAATCGGGGCGTTTTTAATGCTCTAATTGCAGCTAAATTGGCAGTAGATTAAACGATTCAAAGTACAGCTCTTATTTCCAAAATCACACCAGTCTTGCGAGGGGAAAATATTATTCCACTCTTTTAAGGGTTAAGGAAACATTTACTTGGACAAATTTGAACGGCCCACTCTGTATGCGTGAGCGTGTATATAGGTATGTATGTACATTCGTACTATGATCAAGGTACGATCAAAGGGTTGTTGAATAAACGCAGCGTCAAGTGGCGTGTTCTTCTCGTCTGAGATTTCTAGACCGTACATTTTGTATGCATGCATTTTACGGTGTAAAACTGAGCGATGCATAGCATATCATAAATAACAAACAATCTTCTGTACTTGGGGTTACGCGTGGGCTGTGAGTGGGTACATAGGTATTTTGTCACGGTAAAGTAATGCGCTCTCTTGCTCCGGGCAGGTAAAACGAAGAGGAAATAACTGAAGTACCAAGTTATACACAATGTAAAAGCAAGGATGAACACACAAGCTGCTTTGACTTTCCATGAATCTTTTCTAAGAATGTTCATACTTTTATCACAACTTATGAAAAGAAATGTTGAAAAACTTTCAAATGCTATACAACCCCAGTCGTTATATGGACTTTGAAAAAAATTATCTCTTCACCTGAAGAAACGAGGAGCCATAAATTTCGCTAACAAACCAGGGGTAGGTACAAGTATATTTAATCACCGGAAAGTGGATTCTCATTTCCATCCATGAATTCGGGTCAGCCAGATATCTAATGGTCTGACCACCGTAGAGCCCGTGATCAAACCTGTGCTAAATAGATGGTCATTTTACTTCATAGCCGTTCATTGATTCTATACCCTGAAGCCTCAACGTTTACAGAGCTAAGAGATGGTCACTTTTTACACTTTAAGCTGAATTTGATGTTTCGTTGAAATCGGAGTTGTGCAATGCTGGCGCATTCGATGTGATTTATCAATGAAAATGTAATAGCAGGTGATTATTGGTCGGTGTAGAAACGTATTTCGTTCGTTCTAGGTCGAAACAATAGATGCAGAAGGTATACGGCATGTGGCGATGTGGCAGGATTTGAACAAAATTTTATTCATTCATTTTTGTTTATTGAGTTCAACAATGCAAAACCAATTACAAACTAATCACCGGGAAACAGCCAGATAAGTTTTCACACTCAAAACGTGAAACGTTATCGGATTATTATACGAATGGTAATTTTACATTATAGTTATGTTTCACGATCTGATTAAATATCGCCAATTAAGGACGAAATCCAATAATCAATTCGGCATTACAATCGGAATGGGAACTGATCAAATATGAGACCACTGCCGATTATCGAATAGTTATAAAACATTAATTAGATACGTTAGCTCGCATGAAACCCTGTAACATATCGTTCAAAGTCAACATATGTACCTAATCCCATCAAACGGATACTGAACAACGAGGAAATGCGGGAATCAACAAAATTCACGGGTTACATAGCCATTCGAAAATCTCTGCTACTATATCGTTAACCCTCAAGTCAACCAGGTGAGATTCTCGGGTTATTGAAAACGACTGGTTGACATACCGCCGCGAAAAGGATCAGGATGTTTGGTGGCAGCATAAAATACGGTCGAGTAGGGCAGCCTTATCCATTCAATCAACCCCTTGACTTGAGCTTTCAGTGTGTACCACATGCTGCAAGTCTCTCCATCCTGCCTCTACCTTTCTGATACTAAAGTCTGAGCTCGCGAGCGCGAAGACTCACGTGATTCTACATGATGTAATAACTCGTGATTCAATTAGAGGCTCTATCTTATAAGGAGTACGCTTCGCGAGAGGAATAGGTATAACGGTGGAGGTTCAGCTCAAGCCTGAGGGCGACGGGGATTGCGGAGGCTGGGTTAAGGGCTTGGAGTAGCAGATTGCCTGACAAGATTGTGCTCGCCGATGAGGTGGGGTTCAAAGCGGCCAGTCAGGACTCTCGAACATAAGTAGACAGCTGATGAGAGAAGATCGGAGTGGGTAGAACTGATGAGGCCATTTTATGGTTAACTTATTATGAGCACATTTATACATGATAATCTCGTTGCAAAAAGAGATTAAGAGTCCATTAGGAGGAGTTCATGTTAAATAAGCTCTCAGGAGTTATAATTCCTGAATCTGACAACGAAGATATACTTTTAAGGGAGAATATACGCGCTCGAAGCGACTGAAAGCACAACGAAATCTTATAACAGAAGTTGATTAGTCTCTGGAAGGATGATCAAGTAATCTAGAAAATTGAACGAAACGGACAAGAGAAAAAGCTTTGCTGCTATGGGTTTAGCTTTCAGATACCTGAAAATTAAAAATCCAAGGAATGCTTTATCCTAGGCGTTACATCGACTGAGCTTATACTTTCACTGCATCAAACTATGAAGGACGATGGCTCACAAATCTTGACTTTTACTTAATCATGCTTCTAGAGGCTAGTGAAATTTTGTAGTAAAACTTGGTTATTGAAGAACTGGTTTAGTACAAAGCCACCAGTCCCTCAAAATTACCTCCATTTACGGTGTGTACCTATAACCTGAAAGATTTTGACGCGTTTTTTTGAACCGGTTCAAATTGAAACGACCGCGAGTGTAGAAAGTTCGGCTTTGGAGTTTTCTATCTTGGGAGCTTTTTCGGACGTGCCTTGCCCACTATAACTCATGGATGAAGAGTGTACTAGTGGCGAAGAGTTTGTATAAAGTGAAAAAGAATTCATCCTTTCAGGGTGGAGTATATATAGTGGATAGCCAGAAAATAAAGAGAGCTCTGACCAGCTTGAAGAGTCTTATTTTGGCGCGACTCTGGATGGAACCATTATTTCTTCAGCGGCGACAAGTCGGCGGACCGCTTAGCTTCAGAATCCTACCAAATACATAAAGACAGCGAGAGTGTATTTCGTTGGAGAAGTCGAAGAATAAGGCTATCGCGACGGGCAAGAGACTGGCACAAACAAAAGTGTCCTTTTCAAGTTGATTCACTGCACGGAAACCATAGACATTGATTTCTTTTCAGGTGATATTTTTGCCCCTCTATTTTTCCTAGATAAATTCTTCACAATACATCGATGCATTTATATATCTAAACGCGACTGTAACGATTCGTAACAATTTATACCGCTAATGGACCACCTCTGTAAAATCCGAGAAATATACGTCCTATCGTATTCCTCGCTAAAAACAAACGGCAACCACCTCGTAGTTAACCTGTCACAATCGATCACCCCGTAGCTGTTTACCTCTAACGAAGATTGGTAATCTCTGGGATTTCCATCCCCTGTGCTCATGCCGTCGACTCTTTACCTTCGCTGAGATTTTACGCTGAGTATATCAATTTTCTCGTTTTACTTTCCTGCCTTGAGCGAGCGAAATACTTGATGCGTAAAAATCTCCTATAGTATAAACGTATACACGTACATAGGGTATACATGAGTTGCACACAGAATCCTATACCTGAATTTTGTTCAAGGATTCGGTAAAAAGAACCTCACGCTTTACACCGTGAAATTCTTTCGCATTTTCACAGTAGCTGTAGGTATGTACCTACCGTGGCCTCAGTACCTTCAGCGTAGTTGGGTTTCAGTTAATTAAGTAGAGTAGGCCGTCAGGATTATTAGTAATTAGGGTCTGTCGGATCTGCCATGCAAACTTCGTCTATTTCAACGCACGGTATTATCCCTTTATTAGAGCACTGGCGCCAGTCATCCAGTTAGGCTACGCCGTTAGATTTCCTCTGCTTACCTGACGGAATAACAATCGGGGTACCGAAGTGCGTACGCCTGTAGCTATACGTATACATAAATACACGTGTAATACGTTTCACTTAAGTATAATTTCTGTGCGAAATTCCTGTTCATTGTTACAGCTGTTGAAGGCTTTGAAATTTTTTTTTTACAGCTTTTTAACAGAGAACCATGAAAGATTGGGTTTTTTTGTTCCACCGATAATTGCCAAGTTTTCATGAAATCTTTTATTAGAAATGAGCTGTGTAACTGCATCTTCCCCCTATTTGACGCTCACCTGGATGACTTCCGAAGCATTCTGTACGAGCACTTTCGTCGGAGTGTACCCAGACCGTGATCAGTTTGCGCAGCATCTTCGGAGAGCTTATTAGAGATTCCCCAATCTCGTAGAAAGACTTCGAAGTTCCTAATTTCCGTCCATCCCCTCGTCATTATAAGGTACTCTCGTACCCTTCGAAGTCAGGATTAATTGAGCCGACGCGACGTACACAAAATTCCGGATTTAAATTGGTTTTTCCGTTTAGAGGGGGAGCGAGAGAAGGATGTCGACGAAAGAACGCGTTGCCTCTCATGTATAATAAAATATGATAAAACATAGCAATCCCAAGCTACGAAAAAGCCTCCCCGGAAACAGTCCTGCGCTTGCCTCGTTCTAGTCGTAAGTATAACCGCAGGATATCTGCGCCCCATAATTCAGTGCGCGCGGTACGAGACCCTCCTCTGTATCCTGGTAGACCTATGCATGGGGCAAAAGGAGCGAAAGAAGCGCCGCTAAGGAAAATGGAAAACCTTATCTCGGATAGGTAGGTAAGGGAAAAAGGGAAAAGGGAAAAGGGCAAAGAGAAAAAGGGAAAGGCAGAAGGGATATTCGACCGAGGACGATTTGTTAGACGAATGACCATGATTTTTTCCACCAATGGGTTTTCCATTCATATCTAAACATACGTGGGGCCATTTCAGGGGCCGAATGTCTGCGAACTCCTCTCCTTTGTCTCCAACCTCAACTTACCATTTTACAACCGCAAGAATATCACCGTAAAATGGAAAATGATATGGAAAACCATCTCAACGCAAGTTACATCGTGTGATGGATTTCTGGCAAAAATTCTTCTATTTCGTTCGATACAATTCGCAAAATTCAAACCTAAGACCTGACTTGATAAAATATACGAAAACTTCTATCAAATTTTTTTTTCGATTATAATTATTATCTACTTAGGAAACATCAACTACGAGGATTCCCTGCAGACTGTAAACGATGCCTTTTCAGTTACTTGTAAGCTAGGGTACAGTTTTCCGAGAAGAAAAAAATCCAAGAAAGCTTTTTTGACGACAAAAAAGAAAGCTGACTATTCCTGTAAATTATTTTTTGGTAGAAGGGAACATCTGACAACCTCTGCTTTAACATTTTGATCTATGTTTGCATCGAGGTGCACGCATATATTGTGTAAATGTGTGTGTATATACGTCTATGTACTCAGCAAGGTAAAGCACAGATAAATGGAATCGATTAGTAGGTTGCAGCGTTTGTGTACAGCGAGGTTACGTTGGGGTGGCAAATCGTACCTCTATTCAACCGAGCGTTGCGTCGCGGCTATATACCCATATAGCTATACATATACAACTATGTACCATGTACGTGTTATTATGTATACATGTATATTCCCATATGTGTATTCTCGGCTTACACCGCGGGTACGTAGACACAAGCGAAATGCGGTAACCGTAGTGGCTCGCTGTGACTGGTCAGGTGGTTAATGTATCGGAACTTTAGTGCGCGTCCTGGGGTAGAATTTCATTAAGTGTCCCGATATTAAATGTTGGCTTGGATACTGATACTCGCGACTCGTGACTCGAATAAGTAAACGGTTGAAAAGATTTCAGGGCTTTCGTATCGACCCTATTTTCAATCGGCTCATTTAACGTCTTGAAAATTTTTGGCTGCTGCCGCGGGTGCTATTAATCAAACGTGCAATTCCGATTGTAAATCACGATGCTGAAGTACAGAAAGAAAACCATCTTCAGATCTATAATAAATCATTTACTTTTATTCACCGTGAAGCATTTGATTAGATCTACTTCAGTTTATTGGTCAGTTAAATTTTTTTATACAAATTTTTAAGTTTCTGTTGAACATGGCCAGTCATCCGTAGAAAATGATGCGTGCAGGTTTCTTGTTTTAAGGTTCGGTTTACGGAGGTGTGAATCTTGTTTCGTACACTGTTGGAAAAAATATGTCAATTTTAACTCATTTCGCATGTCCCATTAGGTCCACTAACTTTTTTTAGTTATTTTCACAGAAACATGATATGTAAACCCTCAACGTGGGATTTAAGTTGATATTTGTAGTTCCATTCCATGAGTCAATAATACGTAATCAATCTGTTAAATTGAAAATGATTGAATGTTCATAACGAATGATAGCTAAGTCAAATCAACTGAAAATACAGTTGGAATTGATATTTTTGGTTTTTATATACATAAACCATATGTTATTTGAAAGATTTAACATAAACATAAAGTTATTTCTTTATTATTCTGAAGTTAACATAATAGATGTGTCAAGTTCTGTGTAATTATGTTAATAATAATTTTCAACATGAAATACCAGCTTAACTTAAATCGAATTCGTTAAATTAACATTCGAATATGTATTGAATTTAACATAATATCGTTAACTACGAATTTTTTTGACAGGAATACACAATTTTTCCAACAGTGTATCACTCGGAATTGGTTTTTGAAGAATTACGATCACTCTTCGAAGACCGTTTTCCATAAAGTGGGAGACCGAATTCGGTAGGTCTGAGACGAGAATAATAAATGATATTTGAATTATGATTGTGCACGAACAAAGCGTATCACTCAAGCGTTAGAATTCAGGACTCAGGTTTAACGTCGATCTTATCAAACTTCCAGAAGCGCAAGATTACTCAGCATGCTTCGGATTCCTGTCACAGCTGGGAGAACAGTCAAATCGTTGGACTGTCGGAGACCTCGTCACTTTATACATTTAGTAACAATCCACGATTTCCCTTGAGGTATACCGCAAACGTATTCTGCAATCAAGACTTCCAACTATCGAATAGTCCGATGAACTTCAGTCCCAAATTCACTCGCGTGAACTTCCCAGGCATTTAGAACTTTGCCATAAAAGGCCATTGGCTGTACTCTCTATACTTCCAAAGGCAAAAAATAGCGATCTATTATTTGAAGCTTGCAGAAGAAGAGGTTCATGATTAAAAAAAGCGCATGTACCATCGGTGAATGAAGAGATGAATACTTATAGCAACGTATAGGTATAGATTGATGGACGTAAAGTTGAAAAGTTGAACGTCAACGACGGCAAGATCAGCTCTCCAAGGAATTGCACGAAGCGTCGTTTTACCGCGATGTTGGGAACCGTTGCCACGGGATACGAGGCACGACACCCCTTCGAAGGTGTTAGACACCTGCCTGGATTTTAAATTGCCACGTTAAGACGAGGTTTGCGTCGCGGCGCTATGCTGGATCGACGCTAAAACAAACAAGACAGAGGGCCATCTCATCCGAAGACGCCGAAAGCACATGCCTTGACGTTCCAATGCGCTTATCTTCGTTTTTGTTTCATTTTTTATTCGTTAATATATTTTATCTCGCTTCGTTAACGTCGTTTTTGATATTTTTTGATTCGGTTTTTATTCAGTCTCTTTTCACTCAACAAGTTTTGTTTTTTCTTCTGCCCAACATCTTTTACAGAACATTATGCGAGAATTTCGAACGTCGAATATTAAGAAATTCTTTCCCACAATATCTCCGCAGCGTCAGGTACTATTACCTTAAACAGCTTGTTGTTTGGTGGTATGTATTAAATATAGCATAATAATTAAATTCTCAAGGTAAACAAATTCAGGAACAGTTAATGTTCACAGTTTTATAAACCGTCAAATTTTCAGGACGATATAAACACCTTAAAATTCCTTCAGGCTAACACCCTTAATCCCAGCTGTCGCTTGGATCTGAATTTCAAGCACCTTCAATTCTTTGCTATACCTATACGCCTTGGGTTCAAACTTTAGAGTGTTGAGAAAAATTTTAAAGCTCGCTCTTACTATCGCCTCGAGACGAATATATACGCATACTCGCGAAACAGAATTTAATAAATATTCAATTTGCTTTTATTCCTCCGATAGGTTCGCACTTTTGGGACCGGAAAACATTATAATATACCCTTTTGATCGAGTTGTCGCACTGCCTTCACGATTTTCAAAAAGTCTTGAAAGAATTTTCTATTTCCTCGTTGCAGCTACGAGCACTTCATACGCGTAGTTCACAGTCAGCGAAATATCCGCGTCAATAGTATGTTGAAAATATTATAAAAATCGTTATTTTTCTATACTTGTTTCAGTTGAATTAATGACCTGCAGTGTCGCTCTCTCGCTTCGCCTCCAATTAGTTTTAATTAATTTTATCTTTTATCGAGAAGTCCAAGACCCGAGCAAGCCAATTTCGTTTTACTACGATCACGTGACTTGAAGTCATTCTGATCAGATAGGCTTGCGAATTAAGCCTTGTTTGATTACCTCGCAACTTTACGAGCGCCGCAACGCCTTACGAACAAAATCGACGCCTTCGATCTTTCAGATACGAAATAACATCAAGCTAAACTATTTACCAAGAATGCGTCTGAACCTTAGTCACACGATTGTTTCGACTGTATCTTCAAATGCGTTTCAAAAAAAAAAAATAAAAACCTTCGACGAATTAAAATTCCCTCCGTTTTAGCCGACATTTTTGGCCATTCCATGGCCTATTCTCCGTCCGAGACGTCTAGCGCCGGTGGTTAGACGGGGGTGGAGGTATCTGTAATTGGTCGTACATATGTATGAATCTTTTTCGTAAATTGAGGTTCAAAAAAATTTTCGTTTTACTCGATGGTTTAGCAGTCGTAAACAGAATTGTATTCAACTCTGAAATTAAAAAAAAAAAAATCAAATTATTAGCTGATACAGATTTGTACGATTTATCGTTTTGCAGTCGAGGTTTTTGTGGTATGAGTGCAGGAATTTTCCGACAAATTGAGTCGTGAATTGTGAATGAATAACCGTGGATTTTGGGTAAAAAAAAGGGGATGGAGAGAGGTAGATATGCGTAATAACGGGACGAATTTGCGGTTATGACTATAAAATTTAAAATCCATTGGGATTCGAGGAAGTTTAACGGGAAACAATTGAAATTCTCTCGCTTATTGTACAGTTAGGTATATGCGTCTTTTATTTTTATTGTATTTTTAGTGGCGGGTGGGCGCGGGAGCGAATTGCAATTTGGCGAAGGGGTTGGTAAAGACCGTTTTCACGGTTCACCGCTGATCGATGCCTGAAACACTTAAAATCCTGACGGCTTCTACAATATAGTAGACGAGCAGAGAGCTAGAGGAGAAAGGTATATATACCTACCTAGCTGGTAGGAGAAGAATCGTTGAAAAGATCTTGCTGGTGCAGTTTCCGGAGCAATTTGAAGCTGGTAAGTTTTTGCTATCCCTGGGTATTCCGGTATTTGAGAAAAGAGGTGGAAATTACCGGAAGTCTCCGGGTTTTTCATACTAGCTGCCGAGGTCTACCTCCGAAGCTGGCAGAAATACGGAGGATCGCGCGGAATACCCACACGTGGTGGGTGTTCAGCTTTTATTTTGTTTTCTCTCTATCGCTGGCACTGAACACCGCCATTTGTAATCTTGAGTACGACCATTTCTCAGGCAACTCCGAGTCGCGCCGTTCCTCGTTTCTGCGTTAGCCTTCTTCCATCCGCAACAAAGATAGGATTTTATGTTGCAATTGGTGTCATTCTGTAAATCGACTGTAGTCAAGGCACACACTCAACTCCCGCGGAGACTGCGCCAAGGATTTACCTCATCACCGCATCTAGACGAAACCGCCTGTACTAAAAAATAAAACAAAATAAAAAACTATTACACGATATTAATCCATCTCGAAAACGAATTGCCATCGTTAGGAATATAGCTTCACATCAAAGTTGAGGGATCATACTATACACTGAGAAATTATAGATTTTGTATATGAATTTCAAAGATCGAAATTTCCCCAATATAAAATTCTGTAGGTGATCGTAATTCGAATAACGTTCTCTTGACACAGGTCTTTCTTTTTGTCCAATCGCACTGTATCCGTATAAGCCGGGGTTCAATTATCGGTACCGATATTTCATACTTATACAACGATTGAACGGTATATGACTGTATTATAAGTATGATCGGAGCTGTGGTAGATATATATACCCTCGCGAACTTTTTTACGCGTTCCAATAGGATTCAGCTCGTGATTTCTACCTTCCGAAATTGAAATCTCGTCGCTGGAGGGCTTGTTCCACAAAATATTTCTCATGAAATATTCGCGGTTACCAGACACGTCGTGAACGTCATCCCCAGCTGTGATCTGGAAATATGTTTTTAAATTTGCGGTTAGTGGATGCAGTGTGGGCCAAAATCACTGGCCACTGATGATTACAAACCGACCAGACCGTGCGACTCGACGGTATGCCATACAGTACTTCATACAAAGACATGGCAAAAGAAAAAAGAAAATTAAATTCAAATATTGATGACCTGAAAATTAATGTTTCATGGCATGATATGTCAAATTTCATTATTTCATTATATTTACACTTCCACAAGGGTCCCACTCCGTAGAGACCAGGGGTTGAACGCCAATCCCGTATAGTCTACCTAAACGTATTGGTGGATACATTTGCTGGTTCAAAATGTACCGAACCTAGGCCGTGTAAACAGGGGCATGACAAGCTGTTAATTAATATGGAGTGAACGCAAATAAAGGTACCAGTAAATTGAAGCGGTAGGTACAATCACTTTAAGTAACACCCTATAATCACTCGTCAATTTTCTCAATTACTCGCTACCAGCGTGATGAATAAATTGAGTTTAAATGCGCATATACACGGTGTCCCGGAACTGAATGTCCAAAATGAAAGGTGTCCTAGAGGAGGTCGAACTGAGTAAATTGTCCCGAAGAACATGGGCTCTGCGAAGTCGCGTTCGCGAGATATCACGGGTTAAAAAAAAGTAGCGCTTTACGCCGCGGCGCAAAGCGCTACTTTTTTTCAACCCGTGATATCTCGCGAACGCGACTTCGCAGAGCCCATGTTCTTCGGGACAATTTACTCAGTCCGACCTCCTCTAGGACACCTTTCATTTTGGACATTTAGTTCCGGGACACCGTGTATATAGGAACGTGTATCCTTTTTTTTTTCTAAAAACAAATACATACATTACATAGATATTCTTCGAGATAAGTCTGTGGGTACTATATATACGGGGCTGAATATGTATAATGATCTGAAAAGTATAGTATAGCGTAAATAAATTCACCTCGGGGAGTTACCGCGGCGGGCGTTGTAATAATAATGCATATTTGTCGGACATTCAAATTAACATTTGCAGACGTACCCTGACGCGGCATTCGTGTCGAGCTAAACACTACCCTCACTTTTACCTCATTCAACCTCTACCAACCGTCCCTTATGGCGCACCCGTGCCACTCCGTGCGAGGCGTGTCTCACGCACATTCGTAAGATCTTGGATACCTGTTTTTTTTTTTTTACCTTTTTTCTCGGTTTTTTTTTGTTTTTTTTCTTATATATACCTATATATTCATATATGTATTTATATATTGCGTTGTCGAGAAATGACACTCGCTAAAATATTTTTAGAAACGCACATCAAAGAACCTCACGTATCTTTGCCAATTGACATTTCGTCTATACGAGAAAAGATATCCTCGATAAATCGAGAGTAAATTTGGCTTACTATGAGCTTCTCAATCAGAACGGAATTTTATTTGTTAAAAATTGATGGACATTTGAATATAGGTAGGTATCCTAAATTCGTTAATTATCAAATATATAGTAACATAGGGATGAAAAAAAAAAATTGAGCATACGTATTCTGAAATCGAGTTATCTCATTGACTTTGATTGTCACGTTTTGCAGGCAAATTTACGGAACGAATTGTTACATGGGCGGTAAGCCCGCCGGGCAGGCTTGACAGCTTGTTACAGTTTTGATGTTTGATAATTGATCCATCAAAACGAAATCAACCGTTTCTCAACAGGCTGTTTCACTTGACGTGGTACATACGTACACAACCGTTCCTGTATACATGGGTACATATACCCTGTATTCTATATAATATATTCACGAAATCATCAACCCTGTGGCGTATTTATCAATAAATAAATATCTAGCATCGTTATATCGGGTAAGATCCGTTGCGTTTGCTTACTTCCAACAACAACAAAAAGTTGGGCAAATATAAACAGGCAAGCCTTCGGGCTTGAAAGCTGATAGAATAAAATATTCACATCCATATGTTATAAATAATGAATATTCGCATACCTAAGAGGTGTACTTTTTTAGTCAATAAAACGCCAAACTAAAATATCCCGATTAACTAACTATATGTATAGTTTCAAAATTAAAACCGCTGAATAGTCTGCAGAATCTTCAAACTCTGTTAGGTAATGACTTACAAATTTTTTTAACAATTACGGATTATAGGTTCCCCTAGAATATTTGAGATCGTTAATGAACGGAAAATAATTTAGAATTCTAATCTAGGTACACTTGAAAGTTTTTATCGATTGGTCTGACTTTAGCACGCCACACGACACGTTCACTATTGAAAAAATTTTAGGGCCTAAGGTGTAAGAAGATTTTTATGGAACAGATTGTGCATAGTATCTCGACACGACATATTTTTTCTTCGATATAAAATGTTGACCGACGTACGTTATTTGCACGGTCGTAATTATGACGACCAGTTCACTGAGCCGTTCTTCGTCTCGAATTTGCCTAGTATTTCTCATTTTATGGGCGGAAAATATATATTCAGTGCTCATTATTTGTTTGATAATTACACAACCACGGACTGCAAACCGATCTAAAAATTGACGAAATTAGAGAACCACAATAATTTTGTCGATTGAAAATTGTCGGAAGGGACGAAGCGAATTGAAAAAAAAATCTGGATATGAGTTGACCCTTGTAGCGATACGTGTATGTAACATACCTATAGACCCTACCGAAATAAATATCTGAATATCTCTGCAAAATTTTTAACAAAAATTCCGCAACTGCGATTTTCGGAAAATGCGAGTGTTTTATTTTGTTTTCAGATGTTTTTTACGTTGAATTTCACTCAATAATTTCCGCTTTCATACGATGTTAAATGATACACGTTCTCAATTATCAGTGCGAATATATTATAGAACAGAACGTTTCATGTGATATAAATATTTTCATCAAAAAAAAAAAAATCTGCGGTTTTGTGTGTACGGAGTTATATTCGAAAAAAAATTTACTCTCCCTCACGAAATTTTTTCATTCAAAAATTTTCAGAAAACGTCAGTTCGCGGAACAATTTTTTCAACGATATCCAAACTACACTATTTGAACGTTCGTTAAGAAACGTCAGTTCAACGGGAAAAGAAATCCAAATGTGCAGACTTCATACTAAACCAGATTTGAAATTATTTCAACATGAACTTTAAAAAATACTTTCATCAGAATTTGTCGGATTGTATATATAAGCTAAATACTTACGAAGTGTAGCAAATATTCATTTAGCGAATCACAAAGAACTGTTGTCAAATGAAAAAACAAAAATTTCGAAGAATTTATAACACCCGAAAACTCTTCAATCGGGTTCAGAGTGGCGTGAAAATCGATGCAGTCGATATACCGGGTTTGGTGAGATCACCAGTAATTAGCTGATTGGTAGGCATCGCGCGAGCCTCTCATTAATAACATGGAAACCAGACGCTTTAGCCACGAGCGGCGAGCAGACTAGAGAAACTTTGCCACCCCAATTCACCAGCGAAATTACCATTATCCATGGCCACTACATGATACCGATAGAAACCGAAGCACAGCTAAATCGATTGGTAGCTTGGATATTTTCTGTCACCTGCTCTCATTTGTATTGACGTCTCGTATCATTCGCAAATGTGGCTTTATGAAACGAGGCAATACGAAATGAGGTCCAAAAATTGCAGCCTAACATGAAACGTAACAAATATAAAAAAAAAAAAAAATTCTAGCCCTGGAAATTGCTAGTAGCTTTCATATCTAAAAATTACCAAGGAGACTAACTTTTATGCCTTCTAAGGCTTGATATTTGAAGGAAAAGTTGAAATTGGCAGGAATATCAACAACAAAAAAAAGGTCACAAGGTGAGAAGATTGACATTCTAATATGACACGTCGAATGAATTGGATTGAATTGATAAAACGATCAGAATGATCGTCCTCGTATAATATATGATACGCAAGGTTAAATTTTGATCGTCATCAACTTGACAGTCTTCTGATTTTCAATAGCATCGTCATCTCGTACTGCAAGGCTCGTGATTATGTGATGTAATTATTGTAAACTACCAGCTGCAGGTATTCATGGGGCATTAAATGAATAAAAACGCGAGACTACGTACAGAATTCATGCAAAAAAGGAAGCTACACGTGTACTAGTGTAAATAAAATTTACAAACCAAGCCGGATTCGCATTGACAAATTTTACCTCATCAGCGTCTCTCCAAACACACCTGAGGCTCGCATTGCTCTGAATTTTTTTCAAGAACCGGGGTAAGTACATATTTCAAGTAAAAAATTTTTATAAATAAATGTTAAGAATCTTAGGTGGTCACGTGGTTATTTTCGAGTACTCGCAAACTAATTGCAAACATCCGTTTCTGAAAACTAGTCTTTGATCTTGTGTTTCCAATTCGTTGATTCAGGTCACGCGTCATCTGACAGATTCTGCTCTGAGATGCGCTTGATGGACTACGCCGCTTCCAAACGGCACCCTTAATTAAGGAACTCAAAAGCGAAGGGGTGAATCTACTCTCGAGAAAATCAAGTACAAAGTTCAAGCCGTGTAAATTATCCTCCTACTCAAACATCCGCTCATGGATACTAGCGCATCACAATTATAAATACAAACATTATACTTGCATCTCATCAGTCCTGAACAATTTGCATTTCATCTTAACCGATATGCGAAATCCCATCTGCATTCAACGACTCAATTTCCTTTTCTCTTCAACAATTACCGTTCCAGAGTTATACGTACAGAGGAACATTGATTTTTTGGGGCCACTCATAGATATTGTCAGCTATGACGAAACTGGTAATGGTGACGTTTGTGAAATTCCCAGCACATAATTTGACATCTGTAGAGAACGGTTCAGCACTGATTATTGTGCGATATGAGCTACGGGTGTGAGTTTTATTAATTTGTGAATATTTTATAGCAAGGGTGTGTCAGTGGGTCGCATGGTCGTCCGTATTTTCCAAGGACAATTTCTGCCCTCGATGTACAGTGGACGAAGTAAATTTCTTGCAGGCGAGATACCGAGGTTCTCTTTGACCACGGTGACCAATTATAGTTGGCCTTAATATGGCGAGGGCGGGCTTAATAAGGCCGGAGTTTCGGCGCGGCATAGGGACAAAGCAGAGTCCGATACAGGAGGTCAAAAATGCGCTCAAAAAATTGCCGCCAATTTGAATTGCTAATGCGTTTCGTTCGGCCTACCGTACAAAACAATGGCTGCGTAGCGGTATAGTGGTAGGATATATAGTATAGCTATACATTGGTATAACCCAGCCGAGCGCAGCCCGGTGACGAAGACCATATAAGTGTTTCGTTGCCTCCGGAGAAATGCAGTCGAGGGAAATAAAGAAAAAGAGGCCGTGCCATGGTGAGGCGCAGAGATCATGGATGCTCCGCAAAATAATTAGTCACTGCCAGACTCGAGTGCCAAAAGAAAGGAGCGTTGCCCAGGCCTCCCCACCGTCTTTACGCCAGGAGTCAACCAAAATCCGACTATACGTAGACCCGAGTTCAGCGCAGAGGGTTCCTATTTATCCGAAATCACTTTACACTAAGCCCCCTTGATCCCTCACGAGTCCTCCTAAATCGCCATTATAAGGTAACACCCTACCGAATTAATTACCACACCCGAGATTCATGAAGATTCAAACATAAGAAAATGGTACTATTCATTGATAATGAATTATTAGTATTTTTTCGGATTATATATGCGAACGGAATATATGCCCCACTAATTTAATTATTCAAATTTTAATATTTTGGAATTTTCCTATCAGCTTGAACACATGACCTATAAAACGAGCAAAATTTCAACCTTGTACCACCTTTGAAAGTGGGTTAGAATTTACTTTGACGGGATATACCCCCCGGAGGGGCATTTCCTTATACAAGTATGGACGATGGTGTGGATCGCGGTATAGTCTCCGCGTAGTGGTTTTTGTGTCGTACGAAACTCGAAAATATTGAATTTTCGCCAGCATTAAAGATGTTTGGAGCAGTAAACGAGGAATGCATAATGGTTGATGGAATGAAAACGAGTCGATTCTACACATATGAGAATATCGTACTAAGTGTACAACTTTTTGCACCTCTGGTTGCCAGTTGTGGGTTTACTCTGATCAAAGATTTCTTCTATGATTCCTTGGTTGTGTTGCTTGAACGTCATCACCTCGGGTCAGTCCTGCCTAACCATTGATGGCATATAAGTCGACTGCATTCTTGGGCTAAATACTGTCGTCTCCGACACCTCTGCGGAATTCTTTTCCATACAGATTTGTTGAGGAAGTTAAATATTCCAATCGGAATCGATCAGCTGTATATCCACGTTGCGGTACATATCGCACCGTACCTACCTACCATTAACTGTCCAGATTCATCCGACCCAATTCGGTAGGCCGCCCGCCACGTTCCATTTGTTTTACCAACCCTGGTACGAGGACGCGGTCTAGATGGTTCTACGCAGAATTCTGGAAATGGATGTTTTTTCTGGGTCAGGTCCGTGGATAAGGATGAAAAATCGGGGGTTTTTCGGTTTTCTTTTTTTTTTCTTTACGTTTATATTTTGATTATATTGTAATTTTTTTTTGTATTTTTTTTCTTCTTCAATCTTTGTTTTCACATCGTCAACAAGTTCCACAACGCAATGAAAATATTTTCGCAATCTCAATATACTCCGCTCACGTTGTTTGGTGCGAAAACAAGGATCAATTGAAGTATCCCGAGGGTGAAAATACGAGGCTGGTTAGGGCGAGCCGAGGGAGAGTGAGATTAGAACAGTAGCGTTCCATCATCCACGTCCGTTAATTCATTAATTAATAGGATTCGTGGCCTCGGATCCGTTATGCCCCTCTGACCACCCCTGGCCAATAGCGAGCTGATATTAAGTGCGGTAGAGTTTAGTGCTCAGACTTGGTTCGGTATAACGAGTCGCGAATTAAGAACGGTTCGCTCTTTCAAATGAGCGGCTTTTAAGTAAAGCTTTTCGTTTTTTTCTCTTTTCATTTTTTTTTTCTTTTCGCACGGAACCTCGTTTATTTAAACAGATGTTGATTCTAAAGACGACTAATTACTCAATCCTCTCAAAAATACGAAGAAAAGACAAAAGAACTTTTGCCAAAATAACATAGATCATGCCCGCCCTCTCTCCAACCACCATGATTCAATGAATGAAGTAGTCTCACTTGAGGTACACCGGCATTGTTGTTCATGCTCAACAGATAGGTAATTAGCTGTAGGACTTTCGCGTTATGCTGATGACAATAGATCGCTGTACGCATTCAGCTGATCAATAGCATTTACGCTTCGCTGAGCCTTTAGATGGTCAATCTCGTTAGCCTACAGGAGTGAGTTTCCCCATTCCAAATTCAGACCTTTTTCAAACCCTGGTATCAGACGAGGGTACGAGGCCCTGTGAATAAAAAAAAAAAAAATTTGCAATATTGCCGAGGATATTATCAATTTGTGTAAATAAAAATGTATTTACTATCAAAGGAAGACCTTTTTATCAATGCAAAATTTTTGGTTCACCCCTCAGCATATATTGCTTTGTACGTATGTACGTATACATTGATACACATACCTATACGTATCGATTGACCAAATATCAGAATCAATTCACTCGCATAAAAATTTCACGACAAAAAATCAGCCGTACAATAACGCCTGTATACGTTTTTTAGAATCGTATACTTATTACCGATCAATCGATTGACTGCAGTGTAAAGAGAAGACCGTAGATCGGTCTTGAAATTATTAAATAAAAATTGTGTCACAGTACTTCGTTTGATAGGTTCGTTTGATTGGATACAGAGAAGAGAAGTAGCGTTCGATATTGGCTCGGGCTTTGATAGTTTTTACTTGACGCGATTGTTAGCGGAGTAAGCCACTCTTGTTAATTGTAAAGGGAGGGAAGTTGGACATAAGCTACTCCAGCGGAAAGCAGACGCGTGCACACGATCCACGATCCACGATCCACGAACCATGAACCACGTAGGTATTACGACGTACCTATGTACAGTCGCGGGCATAAGTCCGTGTAGGGTTTAGCGAGAACCGTTTTTGTTCAACGATTTCCTGGGAATCCCCGCCAAGCGTTGAGCCGATCCCGAAGGGCCCGTAACCCGAGTACTCCCTCCTATATACGGAGTTATACCTATAGAGACCAACTGTGCGAACATTGGTTCCGTTCATTAATTTTATCTATGACATAAAATACTTAAGCGTTTTCCAACGCGATCCAACGCCCGTGTGTAGATTCGTACATCTCGCCAAATGTACCCACTAAAATATTAGCAAAGTTTGTATAATTTAACGAAACCCGCAAGTACGTATATATCTACATTCGTCGGGGGTTGAGCCGCGTCAGCTAAGGGTTTTATAAAATTCGATTAAGATCACATTTCGTAACTTCACCGCGAATTCAATACGAAAGTTTCGCAGATCCTCGTAGTGGTTCCGCGGAGAGTGTTGTGCTTGATGTAGCTCGAGTGACACAAGTCCTCGGACTCGAGGATACTAGCGGTAGTCGAGGACTTGACTGGAAATATGATTTTTATTACAAGTGGATACAATATTTCGTCGCAAGGCGTTCCCTCCTTATAGAGCAAGGCTGCAGGTTCGGTATAAACGAGAAGAGTGAGATGGAAAAAATAATGGCAAAGCGCTCTCAGCTCGACACCCTCGTCTTGAGACAGCGATCGTAATTTCATCGAGGAACGCCGTCATTTTGAACTGGTGTCACCCAGCCGGGCATTGAAACCCGATGTTCTTTTGTTTTTGCTCTCACGCGATGTATTTGGTATCCGATTCCTCCATATAAAGAGACAAATATCCTTTTAAGGTTCAGTGCCTTCCATGGACCGCATACCGTCGTGGGTACCTATACTTGCCTCTTATTCAAGAAGATTTCCAGTAGCGTCATCTGGGCAGTTAGATCGGCTTTAAACTATACGAAAAATCTCTATTAAAATAATTTCACTTTGTGTATACCTCGTTTTTTGACGATTCAATCACGGCGTATATCGGCCAATATAATTCCGGAATGATCACGGATAGAGAACGGATTTAGTCATGATACGGCACGGAATCGACGCAGAGATATCCGTCAATAAATAATACGGACTAAATAATTTCACAGGATTTATAGAAGTGACAGGATCAAAAGCACACCGGGTACGGCTGATTGCTCGTTATTTATATTGAATTCACGATAATCCGTATGTATCGGGCGTTGGATGATGGTTTGCACATAGCAAAATTGCGGCCAAGCTGAGCCGAGCTAAGCCGTACGCGACCATTTAGTTCTATACGCTTCGTCCAATCCGGAATAAGTGTCAACGTTCTGTACCTGCAGCCAGTGCATGGAGCAGTGTGTATATATGGTGAGGTATTTCGATCAAATAATGTCAACTCTCTTCCAGCTGTTGTGGTTTATTTAGAAGCATTGAAATAACACTGCGGCTTAGATATATGGCGGTGGGTAATATGCGGGATCAAAATATATCCAGACAATCACATGCATAAATCTGTGGTTAACTTTAAGCGAATTTCTGCCAACGCCTGTTGTGCACTTTCGTGGAAATTAATATCAGTCGACAAGTTTTGTCCGTGGTAAAGTTATGCAGCTGCACCAGCACGGCGGCAACTATATAATACCAACCCTGATAGTTTTGGGTGTCGGTTACGTCACCTGCGCCACTACCTCTATTGCGATTTCTCAACCTCATGGGATTCGTCGAGTTAACCTCGGCGTGAGGGGCTAATTTTGTCGTACACTACCTACCGGAAGAGAGTTTGCCCATTTGTACCTAAGCTTGCTACGTCCCTGTACTCTGTACATCAACAGAAATGCAGTAGCAGAAACAGAAACGGACCGGTGACAACGAAAGGAGATCATGCCGTCGAGTGAAGCAACGGCCCTTGTAAAGGCCACGGCGGCGATGGACAAGCGGTGGTCAAGCTGCGATCAAGCGGTGGTCAATCCGCGATTTATGTCTCCGCAATGTGCTGATGGCTATAATTTTTGCATGAAAAGTTCGACGAGCTTTCCGATAGATAACTCGCAGGCTTGTTAGAGATAGTTTGAAATTTTACTTTTTATTTGGTCACGATTGGTAAATTCTAGCCCGAGGTATGAATAGAATGGGAATATTCAATTCCCATATAACTACATAAGTCATGAAATTGCGTAGTAAATCCATCGTGGATAGGGGAAAAACGGTATCCCTCTGAAAGTTCAAAAACGAGAAGATATTGTCACGTGCAGAATCCTTTCCGACAGTTAATACAGCGGAATCGGCAAACAGTACCGAGAATATGGTTTTCTAGAATAAGCCGATAATGCTGAGCACGTATTTATTGACTTCTTCAACTGCTTTATGCATGCGAAAATATCGGAAAACGATTCAATGAGTTATGCGAATCTGAGTCTCTTACGTTAATCCTACCCTCGTATATATGCAGCGCTGACGAGAGGTACAATATAGAAGTTCAATAGCACAGAGACTATTTTTTTTCACTAACTGTACAGCTGATATCCACGTTAAATATTATCCCGTAGTGATTTGATAATACTCAGTATACAATCGAAATTGATAAAATTTCGCAGACGACATCTTATAGAATATAGTACGGTGCTATATGCCGAGCATTTATTACAATTTCCTTTATCAGGTGCAAGGTTGGACTTTAATTCAGTTACCATGAAGCATGGATAAATCGTAGAATGGAATACACTCGCCTGTTCATAATTCTTAAGCATTGATCACGAGCTAGTTCATTTAGTCCCCTTTTAATTGTGACACTTGAAATGTCAGGCTCGGACGAATACTTCCATATTCATAACTGACACTCTCTTCAGTAGCTAAATTTTCTTCTCAAAAGAGGTGAATAAAGAATATGATGTTATGCGAAGGACTGGTTATGAACTCAAGTGTAAGTACGAGTACAGCTTTAATTGCGTGAGTTTTGTGGGTGGTTTGCTGTGTTAATTTTAGAGACCCCTACTCGCGCAATGTCACGCAATTTTTTCGTTTTCCATACCCCGATCGCGTTTCTCAACGTGTTTACGTCCTGGAAGGTATAAAACGTCGAAAAATATGTGTGTAACAGTAATATTTCTCTGGACTATCTATCCGCGAGTGGTAGGTGATATTTGTGGAATAGGGGCAGTTATACTTCAACGGACATCATTATCCTCTTTAATCTTGCCAAAAACCAACAGGTAGTAAAAAATTTCATACCTCAATTACTCTATGAAATCAAAGCGTTCATCAAGGAAGTCTGAAGCGAAGGGGCGTAGGTATGTACGTGGGTGATATTTTTCTAATGTAGACCATGAATTGTAAATTGGAGAAAACACATATTTGATGAGGGTATTGTTGAAAACTACAGTTAGAACGGGAAACAAATAAGAAGAATAAAAAGCAAAGGAAAAAAAAAAAAGAATGTCGGATGTTTTATAATAGGCAGTAAAGATAGAAGTTTTCAGAAAGTGTACAGGGGTTAACTTGTTACGTTGAAAGTTGGTGCTCGGTTCGTGAATTGATGGGGTGTTTTACCGGGTACAAAGCACTCCGTGCTGCAGGATACTCGAAAAGCAAATAGGTCGAAAAGGTCCTCCTTGAAAAGTTTGAAGGTTACAACTCAGTTAGGGTCAATTGACGAATCGTTCTGGACGTACGGCCACTATCCCAGAGGGTCGGCCACGATACGTTAAAAATGAATCAGACGAGTGGCTTGAATTATAGAATACAATTTTCCGTGACTCGTGGTTAGAATTTTTTTTTTCCCTTTACTTCCTGCTGGCGCAGGCGGTGAGTATGCGACCGCGGAAATAAGAACCGGTAAATTATACGCACGTGTCAAAAGCTTCCGACTTCACGACGACAAGCGAATTCGATTTTCTCCACCGAGGTAGGTATAGGTATCTATTGAAAGCCGGTGAAACGCCAACGGCAACCAATCTGGCCAGCACACCGGTTGAAAAACGTACAAACATCGTGTCGCACCCGACTGTTCTACCCATTTTCGCAATACTTGTGAAACCAGCCAATCCGACTAATGCCTTCTGATTGAGTGCACATCTGAGAGCCTGCCATTTCATGGTCGTAAAAAAAGACTTCGAGGTCATATGGAAATATAATGCGAAATTTCAACGTGGGAATTTGATCAAGAAAAATTTCCAGCTAATGAAGAGCTTCGAGTGCTCAGTTTAGCGGATTAAATATGAATTTTAAAATTAATGTACGCATATACTTGTAGCTGTTCATTTTCGGGTTATCTTGATCTTGACATTTTATAGAAAATTCAATACCGTCGATCGTGTAATTGGTTTTCGAATCCTTTTGCCGAAGAGGTCAAGGATGCAACGAGAGTGTTATTTTTGAATTTGTTACTGTTATTGGAATGGGCGATTTCAGTCCTCTTTTTCGTCGTATTTACGTTCGATTTGGTGGACCAATGTAATCCAAAGATGGGATCAAACGACGGAATCTAACCACTTCGAAGTGCGACCCACGTCCCTGTTAGCACACGACGTTTCATTTGAATGGTTATTTCGTACAGAGTGTGGGTGTTGAATGGGCTGGAATCTTATTTGAAATTAAAATCAGTGTCTGATGATCCCAGTGCGAGGAAGCTAGACGATTCACATGATGAACCGTTTCTTTATATTCCCAAGTCTACTTACAAGTAGATTCATAAATTCCCTACCTTGCAAAACACCTCGTATTCCCCTAGTCATATTACTTCTGAGCTGGTGGGTACAGCGCCTCGCAATTGCGTGCACTCGAGAAGAAATGCGTCCAATTTATACAGAGCTAAAAAGCAACGACTCGTGAAGTGCCAGGCCAAAAGCAAGCGCAAAACGTTAATAATTTGACGAGTTAATACAGCCTCCTAAGTAGAATGTTATAAATTAGTTGTAGCTAGTCGAGGAAATGCAGGGTTTCTACATGGAAGTAGTTTTTCAAAGTGAAAAGTTTCCAAGCTTAAGCCTCAGCCGTGCCGAGATCGCGATTTCCAATTCTCACGTAAAGAAAGGCGCAGAGTCACTTGTTTGGCAGACTGTATTCAAATTGGAACGCTAAATTCAAAGCTCCGTGTAGTTGAAAATGTTTATCTATTCTCGCCACGTCTGCGCCCAATCCCCTAAAACATTGCACAGTTGCTCCGAGGCGTGCTCTTCGTATTTCAAGTCTCGCCCTGTTCTAGGATACGGAAGACGTGATTTTTAAAGGAAACGAAATTGCCGAAGCAAAAATCATTCCGATCTTCCGTTCCATTCATCGTTTTACCGAGGAATAAAATTACATTTCATATCATACTTTTTAATCTCTGACGCGGTTTCCCGTTCCCTTTACATCCAGCTCTCGACGAATAACATAAAACATATATCTTTGAAACTGATTTTCCGCTTATTGCCTGCACCAGATATTATCGAGCTGTGGACATGCACGTATGATTAATTGCGGTCAATCTGATACCTTCGGGCTAATTGACGCTACCACAACAACCCGACCTCTACCTACAGTCGAAGGGATAACCATAAGATTCAATCGGCGCTCGTAGGATTTGGAATTGTATTATCCCGGTTGACCGTTTCTCGTTGCCCTGCAATGAACCGAAGCTATAAAGGCCGAATCGACGAGAAAAGTTTGTCGCTTCTGCTTACAGTAGTTTTGATTTTCGATTAAGAGCCTCCTTCCCTTATCTCGAACCATTCTTCTTCGAGATAAAGCGCGAGTCGCGGAGATCTCTCGGATGGATAAAGTTGGGCGCCAAGCCACAAAAACGGTGAAAGCGTTCCTCATATATGAGAATCTCATTTATATGTGTATATCCGCTGCAAATGCAATATGAAGAAAGTGCGAAATAATTTCCGCCCTGTTTCTTGCGTTTAAGTTGCTTGCAAATGTCAAAAGAAACTTCCAAGTTTAAAGAAAATTCATTTGAACTACCCGATTCTTGAAGCAGATTGAGCCTGAGGTAGATAGGAGACGGTGAACGTGCTTGAAAATGAATTTGGTTCACAGCAATGAAGATGCTAAATTAGTTTGTACTGGGTGGCGTAATTTACCTTGAACTCTCATCGAATTTAAGGAACTGAAAACCGTCTTGGAGATGAGAAGAGAATATAAGAGATGAAAAAGCGTAAGTAACCCTGTCAACTTTGGCCTTTAGTTGAATAAAAAATTGAACTGGCAGTAAAAGTAAAAATGATGAAAAATTCAGTGGAAAGTCTGCACCACGACGGTTTTCACCTCTCCCATAAATTCATGGAAGATGAAGCCAGTACCGTCGTTATCATTCGCTAAATCTTCCCTCAACATGCGAGTTTGAGAAATAGCGCCAATTTAAAAGATACTTTAATCCCCAAAAAATGAGTTATGGCCCAGGGCCAATATCCCTCGGTTAGAGTGCTGGATTCGAGCCTCGTCGTATCCCCCTATAGATTCTACATGTTCCCCCATATGTGGTAAACTGAATTCAGTATAAACGTATCATTGTTCACCAGTCAAATAATTACTCTGTGTCAACTGATAGCTGGGTGTTAGAACTCGGCAATGAAAAGAAAATATCATACGATACCTACAAACGACTTCGTTTAACCTACGACAATACCGCTGTTCAAATTTTGGCACGCGTCCCAAAGCAGGTGCCTGATGAAAAGAGCCGGTCTCTGGTTATCTACTAGGTATCTCGCAATTCTTTACAGTGCGTGGCAGGTGGATGTCTGGATTACACTGCACTCCTTGTAAAGCCCTACCTGCTACGAATAATTTAAATGTCACCTTTCGAATAAGGAACTTTTGGTAGGAATCAGCTGCAACTCAAATTGCGCTGTCGCTGGCTGCATATCTGTTAAGTTCTTCCTTATATTCGGGTAAACGTAATTTGACTGAATTTTTTGTCAGTAGTTATGGTTTGAGGACCTTGCAACTGTATTTGGTGCCATGGATCTGGGACCATGGATGCGGAATTTGCGTTTCTCTACAAAGATCATTGCTTGTGCTTTTGTTCTTATCCTTTAGAATCATTGTTTTCATGACCAAAATGTAGACAAATTTTACTAATGCAATCTGCAGACCATCTTTCGGACATAAAGATTCAATTACAATAACATCTGATCCCAAATAATCATCAGAAAGTTCAGAATGTAAGACCTGTAAGTGATGTAGCTGGAAGATTTCGAAAATTAGGTATTTGGATTCGATTTGTCTCTCTACGATTCAGAATCTATCCTATAATGAGGCTTCGCCTATAACCACCACATGGTATTATAAAAAGGATACTGTTTGATGGAGGTTTCAGCATTTCATCATCTTCTTCCAAATCACTTTCAATAAATATTTTCTTTCTCGTAGTTTAAGTCAAGCATGAATAACTTTTCGATTCTTTTCAGAGTTAGTCAATCTGGAATTCGTCCTCTCCGAGCAACGATCAGGCATTCATCCAAAGAATTTTTATATTATCAGGTCAAGACCGTACGCTGAGCGAAAGACCTATACGCCAAATATTTCTAACATTTATCGACTTTTTCCGCTATTCGGTTCGAACGTAGCTGCTGCACGGACGTTTCACACGTTGATTTATACGCATACTGAAATCAAGTATTCGGTGTACACCAGACATCAGTCACTCAATCTGCGGCATGGATAATTATCGCACACAATTGTGTGCAATGCCGGTTCCGTTGAGTTATGTGTTATTTATCTGCAACCAGCCTGTGGGGATTTGTGCTGTAAATATAAATTTTTTTGTTTGTTTCGGCTGTTCTTGTTTTCCTCTACTTCGTTTGTTCTGACTTCGAGTGAGACTCGAGAACAACGGGGTCACAAATATGTGAGACAATATTTTTGTGTCACTGTTTCACTTAGAACTTTAGGTTAAGCTTGAAACTTTAACGGCCGCGGTGCGGAAGAGACGGAAAAAGAAGGTAGAAAGTGGTTCGATTAATTCCGGTGAGAGCTTTGTGGGTACTATAACATCGCCGATGCTGCTACACCAAAATAACTGTAAAATAAAACCGAAAAGGCGAGTCAATGTGCGCCAAAACTACACAGTGTCATCAGCAAGATGGAATTCTTCTCTTCAGTTCGATCGATTAAAAGAGGCTGTAAAATCGTTCTAAACTACAAAAAAAAAAAAAAGAAAAAGAAAATTTGATTTTCTAGCCGACAAAGCGTACAGCAGTTGTTTCATGGTACAAATTACACTTTTGTACATGGCAAATCGTTTCTCCAGATGTGCACGTCGCGGTCTGCTGGTTCGCATTTGTTCGTAGATGCGACTCGCGATAAGAGGATGACGTCGAGAACGGAAGGATGCAGCGGTGCGCGGGTCACCGCGTCCTCTTCCTGATCCGCTGCTCGGCACGCGATCCACGATTTTCAGTTTTAGTCCAACTTTTATGCAGATCAAATAGTCAAACCAAATTCGTTTCGCGATTCGCTTAGCAATTATAACTGTACGTATTATACCTTTATAACAGACTACAAGATTAGACTAATTAAATTTCCACACGCGCCGTGGTGTAATATAACGATAATACCACTTGAGGCAGTTTCGCATAGAAACTTGTAGTCTCTAGAAATTACTAAATAAGTAGCTACGAGCACAAATGGCTCGACGTCTTGTTGAACTAATTTCAGTGCGACACAAGGCACAATGGGGTCCCCTTACATGATTTTCAATCTTCTAATATTATACGGGTATAATATTTTACACTGCATAATGAGTTCAGCACCGAAGCGATGATTTTCGAAGTTGACAAGCAATTGATCTTGAAATTGAATGCAATTGGATTCAGCCGAAGAAAACTTGACGTAAAAGTGTTGGACGAATACCGCGAGAAGTAAAAAAATAATGAATTTTTGAAGCATAGTAGGTACAGGTCTGCTTCGATTATTTAGATCTGGGGTCAGTATTCATTTGAGTCTGCAGTCAGCTTAAGTAAGGTAAATACCATCGGGCCAAAGGATATAAAAAAGCGGACATTATGTATTGCCAGTGTGTGCGTGCGCGGGTTAACTCCAGACTATTTTCTTGTACAAGTATCAGGTATGTACATAGACAGAAATACAGAAACAGTAATTGGCCGACTGGGAACACTTAATAATTTAGCATACATTCTACGCTCTGTAACGATAAAGCTCCTGAGGGATGTTGGCAGGGGTTGCCATGGCGTTGGGATGCCTTGACGTGAGGCAGTACATACCTAGGCTTGGCAGTCAAGTTTGAAACGTGCGTCCCGCGATATACTCGTAGAGGATGAAAATACGGAAACAAAGAGAGACGTAGATGAAGGAAGGGAGAGGAGTTAAAGAGGCAAGAAGATGTAAGGGGAGATCGAGGGCAAAGCGAGAGTCTTGGTACCCTGCACTTCTTGTCCAAGGAATATTCGGAGCTCTTAGTTTTGTTTGCTAAAGTTTTGTTCTTGGCAAGAACGGGTAGAGATGTTTAACCCTACTGACTAAGTTGAATTGCGATTTCTACTCGTTGCCAACTTACTACGCTAAATTTTCAACATTTAAATTAAGTTTCAGGATTACGCCTACGTTTCACAAAGGTGAATTAAAACCTGATTTACATCCTCGTTACATCCACCATGATCACACGGCTTTAAAAACATCCTAGTTAGCTCCGAAATGCTTGCAAGTCAAATTGCGTTCACACGTCAGCAGACATGAACAAAGGAAGTAAAACACGCGTAACATACGTGTAACATACTGCCAAAGGAACACAGCATTCGATTTTTCCCGTAAGTTAACGTATTCGCAGAGAATTCAAACGTTCAAGTTGATTTCATATTATCCACACGGTGAAGTGGATGTGCAAAGCCCCCATACGTCCGCGAATCAGCAATTTTATTTTCTCACGGTATTGACTCAGTTGATCGAGGGACTTGTCTCCATTCTCACTTCAAAGTATGATTTTAGCATCAACATATCTTTTTTGCACTCTGGTTGAAAAGAAACAAAAAAAAAAAAGAAATGAAAAAATTTTATCAAAATTAGAGTGATTAAGGGTATGAATTTAAATCCCATCAGAGTTTTCGAGCAGACGGTTGGAGCTCGGACCTCCATCCTGTGTGATGAGAAAAGGTTTTGACATGTGTCATCAACTTCCTAATTTAAATTTTAGCCCATAACTCATTACTCAGACGTGTTATACAAAGTGCGTTACGTATAACGGATCTCTATCCTCGGGTTATAATGGTTCTGGAATACTAGGCTAAACACTAAACAGCCAGGATCAGTCGACAGCGAGACCGAGCTCAGCTTCTAGGAGCCAAAGCACCGGAGAGTTTTGGTCCCTGTTCGGCCCCTAGGGTCGAGACCCATTGAAGGGTCTGACAACCCGTCGGGGTGCGGTGCAAATAGTTGAGACAACTATAGGTAAAGGAGTCTCTAGCTCTCTATAACCTGATAGCGTGCGGTAAATTACATCAGAGTAATTAGTCTCGTGACTCCGTTAAAGCCAAGTTGATCTCGAGACTCGTTCTGATTATGTACAGGGGTGAATCATTGCAGATGTCAAGTCATCCGAAATCGAATGCTGATGATGAAAATGTAGCTTTTATATATTCAAAAATTATCATCCCATCGAAAATTAATAGTGTAGCCCGACTGGGACAAGAAATGATGAACGTGACGCATAACGCAAAAGTAAAAGTTCTGTCAAACATACTCGATTCTTTAATGGTGTCCATACAGACGTATATAGGTATATATCATTTTTGTGTGAAACTGTAGAGTTATTTTGATCCTATAATATATCAAGCAAAGTGAGTTATACGTAAGCTTGCACGTATGAATTTGATATTGAAAAATATTTTTCCTTTTCGAGGATTTTTCTTTTCATAGAAACATTTGGGTAACATTTTTCATAGTTATTGTGTGTATAGAGAGGGGGAAGAAAAACATTTGTAACCGAAGTTTAAACTTAGCTGTGTACACACAGGTATATGTAGGTATGTAATGCGTAGCGTGTTGTCGTTTCGTCTACAGTACAGCTATACCTGTACCTATCTTCTTTACAAATAATAAATAACGCTAGATTATCGTGAAAAGAAATTCAAGACTAATCGACGAAAAACTGCTGAGCAGCTTATCGTTTTCAACATTTTCAGGATTAGTTATCAACGAAATGTGGTTACCAATCACGAGGGAAACTAACACAAGAAAATACTTCTAAATAGAAGCCGACCAATACCATTGATTTCGACTTCTGCTAATAGTTATCGAGGCATAATACCACGATACTTCAGAACTTTTGAAGAAGAAAAAAAACTTGCTGGATAAGATCTTGTTGTTTTACGATTGGTATGACTATAAGCGTACTAAACGAACGGCGCGGCGTTCTGAAAACGAATCAAGATACACGATTTAGGAGGCAGTCCGATATGGGCATAGGTTGATCCTTGAGGTACATGGCTCGATGAAATGTCCGATAGCTCATCAAGTTGAGTAATGCGTACCAAGTTATGTAGGTAGGTATATAAAGGTGAAAGCTGGACTATCGCAGGACCAAAGAGGATCCGTCGCGAGTTTTCGAGGCGGCAGTGGGGCGCATGAAACCGAGGCACCAGGCACTGGACGCTTTACGACCACCTGGACCCAAGGGACCACTAAACCACTTCACTAAACTAATCAGGGTTTACGGTAGGAACGGTTCGCGCGCAGGAGCTCACGTCGCGAAAAACGTAAAACGCTTGTCAAAAAGAAGTTTGGCTTTTTCGTGGGTTGTTTGAACCGCCACTGATCCTCGCACCGCTCCCACTACTCCGCTCCTGTATTATTCAACGTTGATCGCCAGTATAGCTTCAGATTTTCTTATACTTCGTAATAAAATCAGTATTTTGCCCGGGCTTGGCCAATAGACTTGCCACCGAACGGATATAACGGCGCGCGGCAGTCTGGCTCGCCTTTCGAGCGGGGATTCCCCCGCGGGTAGCTCCGGCTCGCCGCAGGAAATCCGAGCCACTTCTTGCGTAAATCCTTTAACAACAGAATCCCGTATTCGTTTGTGGCGCCGTACATACGTTCCCGGGACCCAATAGCCAATACCTACCTCGTCGACTCTAGACTGTCCGTCTCCCTCCCACTCAAGATATTTTACATCAGGATTCACGAGCTTTTATCTGGCGACTCGTTTCTAACCTGGAAAAAACCTCCGGCATCATTCAAATGCTTTTCAACCCACCTTCGTACGCTCTTCTATTCACCGCGAGTCGCGCGTGCCAACTTTACGCTTGTATAAACATTGTACATACAAACGTAGATACTACCTACAGTTCGCAAGTCATTAATCAAACTTGTGCTTAGTAAAATACATAATACAGTATATCATACTGCAAGTGAAATTATTCCCTGTCTCAATAATTTCTCTGCAGGTCAGTTTACCTCGCGCTACACCTACGTGTCTTTGATCGGTAGGTGGTCGGTAAGCGAGTATAGCGGGTATAGGTATAAGGTACAATGCCGCGGGCAGAGACAGACTCGATTTAAAGGGGAACTCCGTCAACGCGTGGGCACTGGCGTAGTAAATGCGGTAGTAAAGTGGTCAGGCGGTCGTCCTTTAGAGGTCAACGAGAAATGGGCGTGGTTTTGTTTTACTCGGCATCTGATGGTAGCAGGTGCAAACCGCAAGTACGCGTGATCGTCTCTTGGATTGTATCGAGAAACCGGTATCTCCTCGTGCGTGAGTTAACGCGAGCGAAACGTTCGTCCCTTTGTTTGTGTGCGCGCCAGGCCAAGATCCCGAAGCTTCGTGTTCGCGTTTTACCTAATTACGCGCAAGGACTTTGAAACTTGCCGCTTGGAAGCGCGAGCCAAAGACCCGGAGGTCCTGAAATTGCTTTCCGGGGAGAAGTGGGTGACAAGGCAAAGCATAAGAGAGGGCAAAGGGAGTCTTCGCTAAACGAATTGCTTTGTATATGCTCAACAGCTATTGAACATTTTTTTTTTTCATCCTGCTTCAGGTTATCTTTTTCATTTTTCGATTATACAATATACAAAAAAAAAAAAAAAAAATGTCACAACCTAATTCACTCCGTAATTGAAAAGGAGAGAAAAAATGGAAAAGAAAAACCAAAAAAAAAAAAAAAGGAAAAACGCAATCTTTCGCGAATTCCTTCGACCGATCGAAGTTTGCACAGTGAACTTAACAAACTGTACCTCTGAAATCTCTACGGGATCTATATTCGCTCTTCTTGTGGAAGCTCCGGGAATCGGACCCGCGGGAAAGTCGAGACAATATTTCTATCCTGTGGCTAGACTAAGCTATGGCAGTAGGAAGACAAGCGGTGCTTTAAAGTCTAACGTACGAGCTTCCTACCGGTTATTTATGAAACAAAACACCGCGGGCTGCACCTAGAGGACCTCAACGTACCTCTTACGATAACTCGAAGGGCAGATCGTAGACCCTGGCGTGTAGTAAACAGTGTTGAGCGCTTTGCCCGCTTATTAAGTTGTTATTTGAAGATAAGTCGCCTTCAGGAAGGTATACACAGCCTTTTACCAACCCTTTCTACAAAGCACTACCCCCATTCCTGGGGTGCAGAGAATGAGCCGTGATTAAAGTTGCCTTGAAAGAACGGGCAAACGAAGCTTCGCGAAGGCAGAGCATTGCAGATGCGATAAAGTTCAAAGATCCAAACTTTCCAGCCGCTAGTTTGAAACCGCATTTACGTTCTACTTATATACGTTATACACAGTTGCGCTACGGTGTATGTAACTCAGAGTTTTTTAGGGTCTCTAATTTCTCGGGGCCCACGTATCTACTCGTGAATATTTCCTATTCTTGATGGGCACGAGGTTCATCCCTGCAGACAGCTTAGGAGAATGTCAGGAGATTCAAATTTAATTTCGGAAGGGTAGGTATAACGTTGTGCATTTGGCCTGGTGAAAACACGCGTAGAGCGAAGAGAAAGACCATCTGAATTTCATGACCTGGCGGCTTCTGGTCCACATTTTACAGCCCTTGGCGCCCCTCGAAGTCGAGGTAACAACGCAATGTTACGTCTAATGGCACAACAGCCATCGCACGGTTATATCTTGTCTCTACGGAACCATATCACTGCTGTGTTCTCTTACCCGCAGGTAAGTCCGGACTTACCACGAACCGCTAACCGTGAACCGTGGAACAGTTCACCTCAAGATATCTGGGTATAGCCCTGACTCCTGTCTACCATAATCTCTGACGCGGGTAGGTGGGTACCTTTCTCATTTTATGATTAATTTCGTTAAGAGGCGAATAAACTGTGGCGAGTGTAAAAAGTTATGGAACGGTATGATAATCCCAGAAATGAGAAATCCATTAAAATTTACGGCAAGGGCTCCCGCCACGCCGCGCCGCGCCGCGTTGCGAACGCGAACGCTGTTCACCACGACGTTCCGGTTTACTGGCCATTCGTTAGAGGTCGTGATTCAGTTTACGTTGGAATGTAAATCTGTTTTCATTTCGGGAGTTACAACATAACGCAATTTGTTTCTCGCGATTACATTTGCGGAAGTCGGTAAACCGTAAACGGTATAGCCTTTGCGTTTTGCGAATTTTACCTCGAAACACACAGAGAAATATATTACTGCTCGAGTAACATATGAGATGTAATCATAACTGAATTCACCCTAAAATATTCAAACGGAAAGTTAGAAACACCATGGAAAAACAGAGAACAAAAAAAAAAAACCAATTAACAAAAATTTTAATAATTAAAAATAATTTGGAAACCAATCAAATTTTGTTCCATCGACGTTCCATTTGTATGTAATTCTGAGTTTTTGATTATAGAATACTTTACTGACGAGGTAAATAAATTCTCTCGCTATTCGAATTGGAATCTTTCATACCTGATTACCGTAAACGACTAGTTAATTGTCTTGCCATAAAACTTTTTAATGTTAAGACTCAATTGAACGTGGAATAATTGAGGGTATTTTCAAGATTTGGGTGAGAAATTCGAACTTTTGAATAACAGAGAGTACTACGGTGTCCTGATTTATTGGAAAAAACTGTTTTACGTTTTTGAAAACTTTCGAAGCGGCTCTCCGACTCTTCCGCTTAACTTCTGCCAAGTAGTGTCCCACGGGATTTCGCGTTACTCCGTAAGTTGCTGGCAGTTTTGGCTCACGAAAGATTCTCTCTAGTTTCTTATACCTTCTTAAACTATACGACCTATGGCAGCTCTAAGTATTATGGTTGGAGTTTCAAGCTGGACTCGAGAACCATGTGGTGTATTTTTTTTTTTTTTTTTTATTTTTCATCTTCTTCCTTTACCGCAGTGCTCTCGCGTAGGTATATAGATATATCTCGTGCAAAGTTTATCATCTCATCAACGGCTGATCGTGAATGAGCCCTCAGAACTTGAAAAATTAGCTCTTCGAAGAAGAAAGAAGAGAAGAAGAAGAAGAGGAAGAAAAAGTATCTTTTGCTTTTATTTTAATAACATTCCGCTGAGTAATAACATTACACAGGCGACAACCCGAGGTGTTATGGCATCTTTATGACTTTTTATAATTGTTCATTCCGCGAATCACCAGCTGACGAGTGTTATACTTTCTCATTAAATCATTTTTTTCGTTACTCTTTCCCGTTTTTTCTTTTTCTTTATGTTTTTTTTTTATGGCTCAATGGTACCACGTCCGTACATACCTTTACTGAAAACGCATAAACCCTGGTACGTTTTATCGAGGAACAATTAGCCTAGTTAAAAGCGTCTGAGATTTAAACTAATAACTGCTAGCTGGCACTAGGTTATGGCGTTTTTAATGAACTACTATAAAAATTACCCACCGACGTTAAAGGTAATAACATATATGCGGTAAAACTTTCAAGATTGATTTGACGCCAAACACGCAAATATTATTACACACAGCTACTCTAAATATGTACATACGTGTATGTATGTATGTATGTATAACGTTTATGTAACGTAAAGTTAATGCTGGTAAATGGTGTATATGTAGGCTCACTACCCTCCGGTGCAAATAACAACAATATATATAGTTCACAGAGACCGTTATTTACGTACCGCTCGTTTCATGTTTGTACCTAACTATTTGCTCGGCTTATGCTAAATGTAAGTCCCCATGGTTAGCAGTACTGCAGGTATGCAGTTGGCCGTTGGATATACGTGCGATATTAACTCTCTGCAGGTTTATTTGGTATAAAACGTTGATTATATCAGAGTTAATTAACCCGAGTAATTTTTGAGATCACCTTTCCTCGGAGCACGCTCTCCCCCGCAAGACGTAACCATGGTTAGCTAATTTGTTCAAGCCCTGGTTCGTTGAGTACAAGATAAGTGCATAGACGTGGTGGGGTCCCAAACGCTGTGAGAATATGTTGAGGGCACGTTGGCACGTTCAGCCAGATGAAGCCGGTTCCTGTTCAGTATAATCAGCGATAATTTCCTATATTAATATCTAATTACTTAATTTAATAAACAGTGTTCGCAATCCGCTTACAGATTAGCGGCTATAATGATTCGATATGATACTCGTTATAATAACATTCAAAGCGAATGACCGTATAACGGTTGTTTTACTGCAACTCTATGGGACAGCTTAAGGATTAAAACGGAATCCTCTGAGTTACCAGATTTTTTAAATTAATTCGGAGGCGCACGTGACTCGAGATAACAGTCCGCGACGATAGAGGAGATTCAGTAAGGCCTTATTTATTAACTATAAAATCGCAGTGCATGCAACCACGCGCAAAATGCAGGTGAATAGGGTTGGGGTAACCTGCAGGTAAAGACACGCGAGAGTAAAAGGCAACGGGTATATACACAACCAGCGTGTAAATTTTATTCATTTAATTGTTGACCGTGTACCCGGCATGGACTGTCGTTTAATTAATTTTGCAACGTTTGTATCGCCACGCGAAAATAATGAAGTATAAAAATTTTTCGCGAGAGGTATGTGATACGTATATATGACCATCTTTACGTTATATTAATCGAATGATATTTAATTAAACGAAAAAACATACTTCACGTTGGTTGAATTGAAAATAATCAGCTTAATTCAACATTTTGATTGCTTCTGTAATTACTGAGTAATTTTAGATTGATCCACTTCGGGGGAACCAATTACCGGTCCGTGTTTGAGGCTCTCTGCGGCCTCTTTAGTCAAGCAAATGCTTTATGGTTGAAATAATGCAGTTGCTTGAGTAGTTGAAGAAAACAATTTTCCAATCTACACAATTTAAGCTCCTGTGTTGATCGAAACTATTATTTAATTTGCTTGTGATCTTTTAACGGGTTATATTTGCGATTTAAAGTTTCGATCTTTCTCATACCATTAGAAACTTTGTTAAATTGTGTGTATCATCGGTAACAGGCTCACTATTGCTTTCAACGAACGTAGAACATCCCTTAATTAAGTTAACCCGAGTAGTACGGCATCGAGAAACTACCCCTGATTGCCTTGTTAACTAGATAGGGTGAGCATGATATCGATCTGCCGAGCCAGTTGATAAGGGTTGCCTCTGCCTCGAGCAGATTTATAGATATCCGACCAATACACCACCGTGTACCAATCTTAGGGAAAATAAACTACCAGGAACCTCGGTCGTACGTCATAACGACGGAATTGCTTCTCCGAAAGGCCTGACAGGAACTCTCTCTCGAATACAAGCTGATCCGGTAGATTGGGAATTATTGTCATTCAGTTCCGAGTGCCGTTTGAACCGCGTTCAATCGAGTTCAACTTACCCATACCGCGATACGCGTCAATACAGCATGACTGCGTTGTAGGGTGGTTGTAGGTACTCCAGTGCTGACCTGAAAATCGCTGTCGTACGCAGTTTTTTTTTTTTTTTTTTTTTCTTGTAAAATATAGCTGGGGTTAGTGCTGGGGGCGTTTACTTGAAGTTTCATTTCATCCGGGGTTCGGGGCTGTTTTAGAATTTAGAGGCAAGCGAGACGAATAACTTCATTTCACAAACATTTCGATAAGCCAGTTCGTGACTTCATTTACATTGAGGTATGCGGAATCCCCTTATGATAAATCGAGCATAAAATTGAAAAAAATAACTGATTACTTTCTGGAGTATCAACGGCCGGCGATGTGCGAAGATTTCGTACCTTCGTTTCCTCTCGCTTTCATATAAACTGAAAAAAATAAAAAAAACGTAAGCTTTTTTCGTGCTTTCCTTTACAACAGATTCGTCTTTCATACGGGTTAGTTCACATCAGGCAATTGACACATATATTTGAATGTAGATGATAAATGTCTAGTGATATCCAGCTGTTATCCGTCACATTCTCCATCTCTAGCGGTATACATATGTCGTCGATGCTAGAGCTTGCAGGATCGTATCCTGAAAGAGAATGACGCGATGGTTTCGTTACGGATCACGCAGGTGAAGTTAAATGGGAGAAATAAAACATAAAAAGCAAAAAAAAAAACCACATGGAAGACGGATAGCGCTAAAACGTAGAGCTAAAAAGCCACCGAACGAACCATTTGAACTTTCTACCACACTACGTACCTACTTACCTTGCAGGAGACACGTGGATTCGACTCGTCAGCAAAATCCGTCTTGGTCTTAAGAGCCAGAAGCACTCAGCAAAGCCAGGAGACGCCGCGTGACGGCACTCGCAATTGCAATCGCAATTGCAATTACAATTACAATTACAATTACAATTACCCTGGGTTGTGCTCTCGGGAAGTGGTCGTTCGATGGCATTGCTCAACTACCTCTCGGAGAGACGTATTTCACCGGACCTATTTCCGATTAACACAAACACCTAAATGTAGATGGAATGTCGGATTAAATTCAATTTAGCCACCATAGTGTTACACGACATTTTAATATTAGCATTACACTACCAAAGATCACTTTTTTATGATACGCTATGGGTGATTCATGAAATACTTGCGTAAATTTCTCTATGAAGCTATTTTTTTTTTATCCAAAAAAACAAGTCATCGTTAGCGTATTCGTCCTATATAGGTCCATGTAATGAAGATAATTGTAATTGAGCTGTACTGGAGAGTGGTGGTTGATAATGAACGATAGAAGTCCTTAGAGAACCGTAAGAAATTGGCGAAAAGCAGTTCAAGAAACGGTGAAGAAAGAATTTTGATAAATGTTGTAGAAACTTATTCGCTATACCGCGCGGTTAGTTTAGCAACAGCGTTGCGGATTACCTGATACAACGTCCCCTCCAACCGGCTTGAAGACTTGGAAAGCCGATCAACGTGCCACTAGGGAATTTCGAGGTCCGGGGCTCAGGTGAAAACTAAGTCCAGACTTAGGACGAGGATGTGCGGGCAAACGTAGGAGCTGACCCGTTTCTTTCGATTCTCGCATCGATTTTGACGGAAGTAAATTATTACAGTGTAGACTGTAAGCAGCTATTTAGATAAGTTATTTCATGCTGATATTATGCAAAATACATCGTGCCAGTAGCCAGTTACTTGCGGGTGGCATTGCCTTGCTGTCAGGGACGGCAATAGTATTTGTACCCATTTTGCATCGATCTGTACAGCCCAACCTCTGCGGCAACAATAAGTATAGTAAAATAGTGCATTACGTTCACGACGGGGAAATTCCTTATAAAAATTTCAATCAAACGATAAGCTGCTTGGCTATCTCTCGAAATCATTTCTTCTTTTGTATTTCTTTATTCATACCCTTTCAGCATGGAATAGCTAATTATTTTTCCAATTCATTTATCATCAGTTGCTTTCAAGCGTAATGGTTAAGTTTACGCGTGATACCTGGCTCAGGTCCGTTTAGGCTTAGGTAAGATATACGGTTAGGGCTTTGGTGTATGAGTGACTTCGATCTCTGCCTCACCTCGGGCACGTTTATCGAAGCATAAACTTCATAAGCTCATCCTCTCCGTTCGACCTCGGCACCGAACGGTGTCCTACCGTCAGCCGAGCGATCTCGTCAACTGAACGACCAGCCGGTAGATTGGGGAGAAATGAGGAGATTTTGCATCTAATATAATATAGTATAACCCGGGGGTTCGCTTTGATGAATTGTGCATATATGTATTTATATATCCACCCACATTAGCCAAAGGGATGCGATAGATACAGCAGATTAAAGCCCAACGTTTATACAACAACGAGTTGAGCGTGAGTAGGTTTTGGCGGGTAAGGAATCGCCCAGGGCGTATTCATTTCTGCTTGCCTTTGTATTTGAACCGAATATCTGTTTGGCCGTTTCATGTTTCCATTGTACTACCGGGGTTATTGTCGCTATGGGTATATGCCAGCGGTAGGTATATATCCGGTATGAAATTAATTAGGAGTTCAAACTGTTTGTTCCACGGTTGCGTGAATAGCAAATTTGATACTTTACGCGAACGGAGAGAATCGCACAGAAGCAATCGGCTTTTGATCGTTAATGCGAATAAAAACGGATACGAGCACGCGTGGAATTGAAGGTGGACTTTGGAGACCTATAAGCAGTACTGGTCTGGACAGTATTAACAAATTTGCAACCCTCATTGAATTCAAACGATTTCGTACACGAGGCACGTCCAGCCTTTACGCCTGGCATGGTAGCTGTAACACCTACAAATAATTAGACCCCTAAAACGACCCATTAAAAACCTCTCTCGAACACTTTCCGCGCAAAATACAACCCTTTAGGCTTGTTCAACTTTTCGCATCGAGAATTTTGAAATTCCTGCCTCCACCTTCCGGAGATTAAACCGTTTTATAATATCTCCGTGGAATGCTTGCCCGGCGCATCGTCTCCACCAACAGATCCCGGAAGCTACCGGGATTGCGATTTTTTTATGTCTCAACAACCCAGAAGCTTCCAGCGCTTGATTTTTCGAAACGAACAAGTCTGTGAACGAAAAATTTTCATCACGACTTATTAATTGGCAGTTTCCCTCGCTGTTTTATATCACCGCTTCTGCGTTATATACAGCGCTTGACCCCTGTCCTGCAGGGCTAATCTTTGACCTATGTACATACGTACGTACGCGATATTTATTCTCGTTTATTCTGCCCTTCCATCGACTCCCCACTGCGGCGACAGGTTTTACCCCATTAATTAACACCCCAGCGGTACCCTCGCGGTGGTAGAGAAACCGAACGAATCTCGGTGGTGTTTTTTTTTTTTTTTCTTTTTTTTTCTCGGTGTACAAACGTTATTATGTAACTTAATTAATAACAAATATTATCTTAAGTTCAGACTTCAATTACTAGCGTCAACTAGAAAAGCTTGCGAGTTTCGCATGCGGTGATTTACCTGTAGGTAGGTACGTTGCATGCGCGCGTAATGCAGTCGACTAACTTGCGAAGTGAAAAATTGAAAACTCCGGAAAACGAGGGCGCGTCCCGACGCTGAGCGTCGCTTTATTTATTTAACACAAGCAAGGCAGCTAGGCAGGCGGATATACACTAGCCATTCCGCGATGCAAAGATTTAGTTTCCCAACGGAGCTCCGCGCAGCCTTTGGATCTCGGCTTCCAACAGTTGCGAATTTAGATCGTAGACGTAGTTGTTGAGAGTTAAACCTGGCTTAAGTAAGGCTAGGATCACATTATGCACAGATGTAGCAGTCTACAGCCTTCTGACTACCCTGTCCCCGCACTCGTACGTCTGCATGTGCACATATCTTGCAGTCAGTGCATAACTTATTAATACTACCCTCAAAAAAAAAAACGATACGTATATTCCTGCACTACGTCCTTCGTGGCAAGTTACTGGCGTCAAATGGAACGACATTGTCAACACTAGAGAACTATCGTCTCGAAGAAATGGTTATCCCGTCAACCAGAGTGTATCGACACACCTTCGAGAGCCACTAAGTCGCATCCGTAATCGATTAGATTGCCTAATACCTTGAAAATAAGCTAATAGAGGCTGTTGTGACGTAAGATCGGATGATGCGGTGATCGTAGTTCATAGAACAGTTCGGTTGATCAATGAATGTTTGAAATTTCTGGCACAGTGGTAGAAGCGAAATGTCAGACCAATTTTACTGGTCACATCGTACCTTCATCTCTGCTCTTAAAGCGGTGTAGATTCTCTTGGGATTTCACAGTGGGCTGTGATCTGATCTGCTTGCGGTTGCCTTTTCGAGGTTTGTGCGGGGAATCTGGTCCGATAAGAGGAAAATCGATAAGAGAAAACCTTTGCATTTAATAGCAGATACTGGGCTAAACAATTTCGGAACGAGTACATATTATCAAAGTTTACTAATAAGCCCTGCGGGGGAGGATAGAGAGGGGCTACTAGTTGGCTCGGGGGTCCAACTCGTAAATAAAGAAGCGATGAGTAAAGTGGAGAGACGGTGGAGATGGGAAGATGATAGACGAAAGACGAAAGACGGGAAACGGAAGACGAAGAACGGCATAGCCAGGAAATTGCATCTAAACGACATAACAAGTTAACCTCTTATATCCATCCATAACCTTCTTACAGCAGCTATCCAAGTGAGCGCTAGTCGCAAACAAGTTGTATTACTTCTTAGGGACGAGTCAAAATAAGATAAGGATAAGAACGGCTGGAGGTTATTTCCCCGCTTCTGGTACTTTTATACTTTTATATGCTATTTCTGCTCTTCAATCTCTTCACCAAATTTCCACCATCAAGGCGAAACGCTAAACTATTGATCCAGAGTTGACCAAAAACGCATTGATCGTCAGCAAAGTTCGCATTATCCATATCGCGCAATCATCTGCGTTTACCTATTAGAAAGATTGAAATACTGAATTCCATTTCGTTATATTCTTCTCTCGGAAACGAAATGTTTCTTTGAACTCAATACGAATAGAATTTCTACTGTGAAAATTTGAAGCAGCTGGTGAGAAGGTCCGGCAAAAATTGATAGTAGAAATATAAATCATATTTTTGTCTACGGTATATCACTACGTCGATTAATATTTGATGTATTTTCTTCAAGAATGGATGAAGGGATGCAAACAAGACTATTTGATACGACAGAAAGTTAAACCGATCCTTTCGCTCAATATAATTCCCAAGAGTCAAAGATTTCCGCTTATTACCTCCCTTCGCTAATCTGATTACATTTAATTAAGGAAGTGTTCAAGTATCTCAGATTTGTTCCTCAAAGTTAAAGACAGCACCGCAAAAAAAAAAAAAAAAAAAAAAAAAAAAAAAAAGAAAAAACTCGGTGGAGCAAACGGAAGTGAAAAAAGAAGATTTTCAAGTCGAACAAAGGCGATCGTTTTGCTGGTTTCCTGATTCTGTTTTACGTGTAAATACCGCGGACCACAAGCCTTAGGGATGGAAGTAAAACTTAATGAAACTGTCGTCCCTTAGGAGTAAACGAGATCTCGGTTTACCGAGAAGTCTTCTCTATCACAGCCGTTCACGCGTTCGTGTTAGTTAGTTGGCGTCCATTTCACAGAGCTTTTGTTTGATGTCAGTAAAATTTCACCACGATTTAGAGCCGGTGTGAAAATGTGTTGACGCGTTTAATGAAACCGGATGATAAGACGTAATCTCCTTTATCTTGTTTTACTTTTCCTTAGTAAGTGCAGTCTTCTTCTTCTGACTATTCGTACTTCCCATGATCACTATCCCTCGATTATATCCATGTTTCGTTTTGCTTTGTGCTTTCGTATTATACTCCCACGTAAAAATGGCTTGGATTGACCTTTGAAATAATTTCGGGTAGCAATTTAACGTAATTGGAATAAAACTATCTACTGAATTACGAATATTCTAGAATCTAGAAGCATTTTATGCACTCCTGCGCTCGCAGTTTTAACGAAGGCTCTTCACTCAACGTCGTTCAATATTTATGTTAAACATGTTTTTTTTCTCATCATGCGGAAACGAATGCATATGTATAATATATAGTTCATCGCACTGATTATATAGAGGCGACCATTAAAATTTTCAACGTAACTTTTCAACTATTGATAGATGACAAATCGATGCCAATGATTGAGCGCGTTTGGCGTTAATGATGATTGCGAAGCGTTGTTCCTAAACTGCACCGTGTTATACATTCAGTAATTAGTCAGATATCGTGCTATAAAATTTTGTTAATAATTCGTAATTTATATTGATTAAATGACATAGAAAAATTGCTTGAAAATTATTTTGTTACCTATAGGTAGTACATCGTCTGGATGATCGACAACCGGCGAGTCAAGAGTCGCGCGCGGTTTATCATAGAAAACCGAGTTTCGTATCAATTTTCTCTTCTATTTTGTAGGGGGTCCTGGACGATTGAAACAAATGCCACACGCGCTTCTCGACCTACATCATCTTCCGAGCTATCACTCCAAGTCACTTCTCCAAGGGTCGGCGGAGACTAGCCTAACATAAAGGTACCTTGGCGTGATTAATGGCTTGACGCGAGTTCGGATTTTACTTTTGTTACGACTATAGCTTTATTCGATATTCCTTTTATCTATTGCCATGATATATGTATACGTATAGGTATGTATGTATTTTCGCGGCAAGGATTAGTTTAAAGTATAAATATTCTTTTAGTATAGTAACAGGATAATTATTCAGTTTTAGCTGATCTACGAAATTGTATATCATGTCAATATACATATCGAAACACGTGAATACCGCGTCGTAGATTCTGGTCAATATTTATCAAGTTTCCTCCGCGCTTACCAATATTACTTCCATGACTGTAAAAACGCGAACGCGAACGCCAACGCCATAACGTCAACGTCAAAGCTTCAAACTTATTTTATGTCTAGGTATCGTCAAAATTACCTTAGCTTTCGTCAAACCGTCATTCTCTTAGTTTGATGGGGCTAATCGTTAGATAACTTAATCAGTCAACTAACCAAAGTTCGTAACCCACGTATACATAGTTAGTCTTGAATATACCCGGGTTATACCTATGTCTAGCGAGTTCGAGCCACGATCCTAGGTGGTTAGGTACTCTGGTATTAATGATCTTATACTTTTTACGAGGATCCCTCACAGCCGTGTCTAATCATGTTGTAAACGTTCAAACACAGTTCATCATGAGCATCTTCGGTCCTTGGTACTTCTTCATCCGGCCCCGTCAGGCCCCCATCTAACTCTGACACAATAAGTAGGCGGTGCCGATTAATCATGACGTTAAGCCGAGAGATATTGGGTACTGGGGCCCAAAGTAAAGGGCCTCGCGTTTCGTGAGATTGAGACCTCCTCACGCTGGGCCTCGCGCCAGGGCGGCGGGGCGGCGGCTCACAGAGGCCCCGACGCACGGCGGGGGTCACCAACGCTGCCCACACACCTTGCGAGATTCGGACCACCGTACGATTCGAAAAATCCTTATACTTTTCTTAGAGCTCAATTATTTAAGAGACAGACGAATAAAAAAGAAATCCATGCTTCGGCGTTACGGAAGCTATGGGTTTTTTTCGAATCGCAAACCAGGTAGCTAATTGGAGGCGTGCATCTTGGCGCACTCTGAGCCTTAGCACGTTTCATAATCGGAAGATTCTCCTCTCCTCCATGGTGATTTTAGAAATTCATATTGCATAATTAAAGTTGGAAAGTTAGCGGTAAGTACACACGTTGGATCTAACCTGTTTGAAGACGTCAAAAGTAATTGAACGTAAGTTTACTTGATAAAAGTTAATGCGAACTTTGCCATCAAGGAAAGACGAGTCTTTTTTTTTTCTAATTAACAGAAAAAGTACAAAAAAAGTATGAAATTCGTACCACGACGACGGTGGAATTTTTTCTCACGGTTTATGAATTTAGGTATATCTATAAGTTGGGCTGAAGCAGATGAAACATATACCGTATACTTACTCAGGGAATACATTAGAGACTCGCCTCGTAGTCAATGACCTAAGTAAGCCAACCCCTCGTGTCGACAAAACTCCCAATTACAATACCATAAGGAAGCCGTGATCGGAATCGCAAACGGGAGCCCAGAACCGTTTCGGCTTACGCCAAATAATCTATGGTTCGGTAGATTTACGGTTCACGACTTGTGTACACCTGTGAAACCCTTAACTTGACCCAACTTGGCCCTATTTGCTCACGATATGAAAGTTACTTATGTTATCCCTAAATAAGTCATCCAGACAACTATAATATCAATCATACTCACGGACGTCATTCGGGTAACATAAAAGTCTGTGTATAAAAGTCCAAGTTGATTAACAATACGCAGTCGCTTACCTAATCCAAACGACAAGGCTTTCAATCTAAGAAAGATAAGTTTAACACCTTGTCCTCGGAGACGATGATTTGTGCTCGTGGTGACAACGCGGAATGCAATGCGGTCGAATAATTGGTACAAACTGAAAAGTCCAAACTAAAACAAACCGTAAACTCTTTAAGCCAGGAGCAAACATTCCTATTTCCCCCCCAATATTGACAGTTTTGAGTGTATGTGCTAGCGTAGATGCGTAGATATATACACGTATACTGTATGCTCACGTGTATACGTATACATGCCAGCTCTCAGCTAGGCTTGGCTAACCTAGAGGTGGACTAGGGACTAGGCTAGTCCAGGGTGGCCCGGGGGCGGCGGGGGCGTGAGAGAACACCGGGTCCCATAGTGCTACGGGAGCCTTTGTGGGAACCTTAACCCAGGACGAACAGCGATTAGTCTCGGGGCCACCGGCCACCCCGTTGTTTACCCTGGCCTCCTGCACCCCGGACCGACCTCCCCGCTCGCGTTCTACCTAGGCCTTCGTCATAGTCCTTGCCAGATCCTTCTGTCTGCAGCCTATGCCCGCCCGCCCGCCCGCCTTGCCACCTCGTTCAAGATATTATATATGTGCCTTCACGCGCTCACCGACAAACTGGCTCACAAGAGCCAACAAGACCCACCATGGGGTCCACGGGGAGTCCACGCCTGGTAAATCAACCCGAACTAAGACGGGTTTTCCATGAGCCGACGTGTTTATCAAATATTGTGACTTCGTTAATCGAGACGGCGAGTTCCTACGGCGGTGTAGAGTTCCTCGTCGATTGTCTTGATCTAGTACCTATACCTACATCACGCACTGTAGTGGAAGGTGGTAAATTCTGTCTCATTCTTCACAGCCAACACGAACGGCGTCATGTTTTAGAGTCTATGTTAATCGAAAGTTACTGTACAGCAAGGAGAGTGTGCGTTGTAAATATGTTTATACTCGGACAATGTTGGGCTGATCGGCTTTTCCGATTGTAAAAACACCCCTTGAACATCAGCACTGGCAGACACCGTTTAACGATACCTGCAATCAGGTCGCTGGTCCTATTCTTAAGCATAATTCGTATAAAGACTCCGGAAATTTTTATCACTTTTTTTTCTCTTCATATTATAATGGGTTCAGTGTTCAATGTAGTTGAATTACGTTCGGTGAAATCGGTTTACAAAAGCTTATATAAACCACCATTTGCGGTTGGAGCTGAACGCGTATCGTTGCACTTCATACTTTCGAATATTTAACCACGAAATTGCCGAGTATGCACTTGCTTCTTGCATATTGCGAACGTTTTTCAGTCAGAGCTACGTACAAGAATCGAGTTCCTTCGCTACTCCATGCGACGCAAAGTCGCGTTGCGTCGCGTCGTTTGGGGTGACGTTGGAAGTTCGATCCATCTATCGACCGGTCGACCGATGACTGGGTACGCGTCACCTGTCTGACGGCTCCCAGGTGTCATCGGTGCCAGTGGCTTGTTTACGATGAATAGGAGCAAATGGAACGTCCATCCGGCCTGATTGAACGCACACGCGGACGGTAAAAGCGACCAACACAATATTGACCACAATAAATCATAAGTACATCCCATTCAATGGGGCGGCTGTTTGTTCAGGACAATTGGGGTAAATTTGTCCATGAATAAGGAGGGTGAAAATTGACCGTGATCATTCGATTATTACCGGTATAAGATTCCTCAGGCTTCACCGGACGATGATTGAAAAGTATGCATACGTGTCTTCATCCCCTATAAAGGAGATCAATTATCCCGCTGATTGCGAAACCTGCGATAAATTTGAAAAACAAGCAACCAAAGATCGGGATTGAAGGTGAAAAACCTTGCACACGCGTTAGACGTCACATAAACTTTAAGCAATGGAGAGAATCGAAGACAGTTTGCCTATCGGAGCCATTGGCTGTTCCCACGTCCCATCAGAAGCGCCGCTACCGTTCGAAGGAGCAACTCGAAACTCGGGAGTGTTTACTCAAATAATTCCCGAATTAGTACCGCTGTTTGAATAAGCCGTCGTAAAGGTTTCCATTCGGGGACTCCTACGTATAGTCAGTCACCCTCCTGGCATCCACCAGGGAAACCCTCTCTGTTCTCAGCCGCTCTGCGACTTGTCCTCTTCTCCTTTGTCCCCATATCTATCTCTATCACTCTCTCACTTGGTATTGGAAGATGTGAGCAGTCACGTATAGCACTTGAAAGCTAAGATCAAGGCCCCAGCGTTGATGTAGGGGCGAATAAATACGTGACAACAAGATCTAGTCGCCCGTTTACCCCCGCCAAACCATTTCCAACGGTGATACGTATCCGCCGAGTTTGTTGATCAGTCGCAATTACGACTGTAACATTATTTTTCTGAATCCTCGCTATCAGTGATCATCATCTCACGTTTTACGAGGGTTTTCATGATAAATATAGCTCGTTTTAACGGATCACCTAATTCGTCCAACCGTACCGTAGCCCGGGAGAGTGCCCATCGTTGTATTGGCCCATGCCTTGGCGCTCCATTTAGAGATAGCCTTGGCTGTGCCCGTTTAGGAGGAGGATTGGCTTGAAAAACCGCTTCTCGTCTCCAAAAGTCTTGGCGTCCAGGTGGTCGCGAGCTCGGCTTATTTGGTGTACACGAGACTCAGTCCTGAGGTATATAGGCCCACGTCAGGCCCATAGACGGCCCTTTGTTTACAGCCATTGTTTTTGCGCTCGAACGCCCGCTTACATCGAAAATAGCTGCTGCCCCGTTTGTCGATATGAAAAGGCAATGAGTCGAATCCGAGTTAGCGTTTTGGTTCACAGATTTTTATCACATTACAGGTATACAAACGATTACATGCAAGGTAGGGGCGTTAATATACATACCGAGCCATCACTCGCTACTTAAAGTCGAGAGAACTTTCCTAAGGTCCTGGATTCTGTCTGGAATATTTAAATTGGGTAATATCTACATAGGTACCCACTGGTTTGCGAAGGTCGGGCGGTGGAGATTAAAATTGAAAATCCAGGGTTCTTATCGTTGTATAGGGCGGAGCTAAGAGTAGAAATTAATTTCACAGCATCGACCAGATCTGTTTTCAACAGTCTATGAAGCGCGGAGAAAACTTCACCTACCAATAACAAACTTAATTAAAACCAGATCAAAGAGAATTATTATCGGTCTGCTGTGTAGTTATATACCGCATATTTTATACGCGGATTAAAATTCTAACAAGAATACAGAATCATATATATACGGAATACAAAAATGTCCAAATCTTATCGCGACTTTCTGAACCTTCACTCGAAGTAGACGACTGTATTGTGTCGGTGGGGACCGACTCTTGAAGTTGTTTCGACGAGAAAGACTGTTAACTTTGGTGGAACAAAAGCGGCGTGCGTGTCCCATCTTTTGATCTGTTTCAATTTGTTTTCAGAAAAAGCACTTTCAGTTTTTCTCAATATCAGATCTCACCCTCGCAAACTCATCGTCTGGCTCTTTTTCGCACACGATGTTATATACATACACGTATAACGCTTAGCCGTTTTCAATAGATGCAACTTAACGATAATGGGTGTTCATATTAACGTTAAGGATGATTATTATTTTGACGATATGAACTTTCAGACATTTTTTGAAAAAAACTTCTGTATTTAAAGAATTTTTTTTTACAATTTTTCTCCGATTAGAGGTCATCTTAATTAAATTTATTTCACTAATTGTCTGGCTGGCTATACGGTATATTGGATTGCTAATGTCGATCAGTTCGAAAATTAACTGATAACGCCGATTTATATTGTCAAGTGTGCTCGTGGACGGACTCGCCGTATTTCAAAGATTCATGCTCTACACTCCGATAATCGATTCGGCTATAATGACTGTGAATTTGTTTTCAATTAAACATCCATAATTTATATAAGTCCTGTTGCATGCGGAGTCCAATGACCTTTTTTTCCCGTCGTCAACTGAGTTCTCACCTGACAACCGTTCGACGATTTCAATCCATTTGGATTCTATATTGTTTTCATTTATTCATCGAGAGTCGAAATGTTACCCGGTAGATTCCGAGCTTCCAATTTGCATTTAATGAAGGTTCAAATAGTTTCTGATATAATTTCAAGCTCTTCAATAATTATATTATATTATCATTCATGTATGCAGTCTTGAAAAAACAAAGTGAAGGTTTTTTTCGTCTTGATTTTTTTTTTTTTCGAATCTTTCTTTACGGGGTAGAATCAGGCTGATTGTAGGGTGTAACATTGAAATCACATCAGTATTTTCCGGCCAGTATAAGTGTGGTAAAAAAATTTTCCACGAGATCTTGATCACCTGATATCACGTCATCTGCGAATTCATCGAGGTCAATATCGCTGCGTGACCCACTAGCTGCGTAAACTCCCATAGAGTGAGGATTGTAGAAGGTGGCTTAGGAACGCGCGCTCGTAATCGTCTACGATACCGATAATCCGATCGTTTCTGGCGATTTGCAGCCTAATGTTTGCAATACCGGTAACAATTATCGTACACACATAGATTCGTAAAGGTATACTTTTGTCGAGTGTTGTACATACATCGGTATGTAACATGTACATACATACAACACAACATTGTCTCGCCATAGATTATATTTGAAGGCGCCGCAAAGGGCACCGCATTTGAATACCGGGGCTGGTTGACTTTCTCATTCCACGCTCCATGCAGCACTGCTTGCTTGCTCTTTCTTCTTGGTCTTCTTCGTCTTCTTCGTCTCCTTTTTCAACTCCTTCTTCTCCTCCTTCTTCCTCTTCTTCTCCGCGTTCTGCCTCTTCTACTCTTCTCGTCTTCGCGTCTTCGTAATTCCTGCATGAAAGTTGGCTCTCGCCCAGGAAGATGTACCAACTACCGTGCAACGCAATGCTATTGCACACTTTCTTAGCTCTAGGTTGTAAGGGATGATAAAAACGGCTGATATCGAGGCAAGAGGGTTGGAGAGAATTGCTGGCTGCTTGGCTGACTGCGTTCTCAGGGAATAAGACGTACGAATTACGAGGGTAGCCACCATCGAGGTGGATAAGTAGGATGTCTGCGTTACGGACCGAGTAGCGTTTGGCATTTCGTCGATTAATCTCGTTTCCTAACCCGCGAAAGTCAGGGCGGTCTGCCCAGCAACGATTCCCTAAGTTTGGTACACAAGGGAGCTGTGCGGTCGGGAATGTATGCGTATATAGTCCTGTTAAAATCAATAGGTATAAGGGGCGATTGTTGATGGTAAAAACAATAACACGTTTCCTACAAGAGGCCCGTGGGAACTGAAAGTCGTTGGAAACTGCGGGGGTTGGTATGTTGATCTAATAAATTGGAGAATTCAACGGCTTCGGTTGTGTTCGAAGAAAGTCGTAACGAGCCCCCGAATAATCGATATTCACTGTTTTCTTATACCTATAGGTAACATAAAGGATAAATGTCCGGGACGCACACACGTGGGTATACCTTATACGCCTAAGCGTCAAATACCAGAAATAAGAAAGCAACAAATACGGGGGGGTTGCAACGAATACCCCAGATAATCTCTTAGCTTGCCTCTGATTAAGCCGTTATTAAGATTTAAACTCGTAGTTAGTTTGCTAGTTGGCTCGTTTCTGGAAGACATCACGGACTTGCTTGGGTACCGTTAACAGCCATAACGAGTTAGTTTACGACTCACCTATCCCCGACTCAAGAAACAAGGCACTGCGGAGCGCAATTATACAGCCCCTAAATATCGACGAGATAGTTTCCTCCGGGCTACAAGTACTATATAGATACATATACATTGTAGTCTACATATTGTACAGTCCTTTGGAGTACTCTGGGTTCTATGTTGGGGTAAAGTGTGCGAAGATGGACTTCCAATTTCAAAAATTTGTTTCCCGTTTTTCCCAGCCCCAAATCCAGAAACAGCGAATGCAATTTTGTCGATTCGATGTCCCGTTTCAGAAAAAAATGGTACTTTATGTGATTGGTTTTTTTTTCCTGAAATAATTTATGGGGTGGGCCAACTTTGGGGTACTTTGTATGCGAAAAAAAAGTTCCCCTAAGATGAGCCGCAGCTTCCAAGTGAAAGGATGAGCTAAAATGGAGTCGGTAGTTATTTCTGAATGGACTGACGGAAAATGTTTTCGTTACTTGAATTGAAATTCCAAAACTAGTCTCAGAATTGACTAAATGCAGTAAGTTTTGTTTAAAATCTCGAGACTGGATCGAATTTTTGTTTAGTTTTTTCTTAACGTCTGTGCAATGTGTCCAATTTCAGAATACTTCGTCGAATGTGCTTTCAGAAATCGCGTGGTCCAACTTTGCCGACTGCCAGGGTCCATCTTCCTCGAGTTTATCCTATATACATGTATATGGAATCGTATCGCAAGACGTAACACCTGAGGGTGACAGCGGTTGTCAAACTGATCGTGGATCGCAAAAAGAGAGACGTGAAGTTCCCATTTTTGTAAAGATAGTTTTCGGCCCTGAGCGAAAGACAATAGTGACAGTTTCGTGAGATTCCTTTGCACATGGCGCCTGCCACAAAGAACGTGCTGCTAAATTCCGGGCAAATTCTCTCTCCCGGGTGCCTCAGGCTGATTCTATACACTGTAGGTATCCACGAGGCCTCCTGCGGCGTTGTGGGGGCTTTCGGGGGTGTTAAGGGGTCTGCGAAATCCTAGCCAATATCTCACATATTGAATGGCGCGCGATTCGTGTTGATAGGCAATTTGCCAATTTCCCACCGCCACCCGGTTTTCTCTATACTTCTCTGATCGCGTCTCTTTCTACGGTCTCTTTTCCACCGTCTCTTTCAAATCCAACCCAACTACCATCCACTTTTCTTATGAGAACTGTTGGCGATCAATAATAACCACCGCGTAGTCTAGGTCGAAGGAAAATTCAGTAGTACTTTCGGAGATATATCGTTTGTTAAAACTCTAACTTACTCTATTATGTGGTAGGGAATTGAGGAAACGAAACGACCCCGCATCAATATCTATGTGGATAATCGCAGCCCGGCCGTGCAGCAGGCGAGAAATCCCTCCTTATCGAGCTTTAAGTGAGACTGGCGCCACGTTTATATCCGCAGTGCTTTCAACAGCTGAAAAAATTGATTCGATTGGCAATTAGCCATTCAAGATTCAGATTTTAATCGTTTCTAGTCAAAATTCGTTTAAACTTAACGAATTTTACCTCATTTCATTTCATTTCTTAACATTACATTACATTACGTTACATTTCATTTCGGTCTTGTGTCTGCCCTGTCGAGTGTTCTTTCAAAGATGAATTTTCCTTTTCAGTACTCCCCAACTCGTCGTCATAAAGAGATTAAGTTCTCCCTAACGATATTACTTGAAAAATTAGCATCGTCTGGTTATCGACATTTTTTATTATTATTTTTTTCTTTTCTTAACCTAATGGCAATTTCGAGAAGTATTGGGACTACGGTCGTTCGTTCAACGACGTTGATGAGAATGAAGCAATATTATTTTTATATTTTTTTTTCCACAACACTAAAAGCATCACTTTTTCTATTGACTTACCTTATACCAATACCCATCTCAAAACTCTATACCGCGAAACCTAATAAAACCGCAAGTTTTACGAGGGATGTAATAGTTTCCGATTATTTATCTATTTTTAACTAAATTTATAGTCAATCGATACCAAATTACCTGTCATCACCTTGTAGGAAAGTTATCGGTTAATCCTTACGTGTACATGCTATCTTTATAGGGGCTAAAACTGATTATCCGATATATCAAATTTCTGATGGGTTAACATTAATTCATTGTGATTAGATGAAAGCAAAGTACATCTCACTAAATCCGTATTGGCGTTTGCCAATACGTTTCGCAGAGTAATATTATTAATTAATGTATAAATGCAATAACGATAATAAAAAACAGAAATGTAGAGGAATCAGCGAACGGTAATTTGCCTAATTAAATTTTGAAATTAGTATGGCGATTATACGTTGGGAGATGAAAGGAAAACGTAATAATTAATTAAACATCTCTAATTATTTCATAAATTATATAACCTCCGCTAATAGAAACTAATCTCCCAACGCGTATCGTGATGAATCTGTTCTTTCCGACGTGTATATAACATTTACCTATATACCTGTATATATTTCTACAGCTGTGTATGTATAAGAGAAGAAACACGGAGCTAAAGAAAGAAAGAAAACTACATAGGAATTAATTTGAATGATAGATATTCCAGATTACAGACTGGACTATATAAACTTGTTATCCTTCAATCAGGAAACAGTTACCGACAATCGGATGTTTACAGTAACGCAATGTCTCATTCGTGAAATGGCCCCGATTACCATAAGCGCATTTTTACGATGACTCATTCCACTTTGGGGTAACATGTTTTTGGCGCCTAATTTATCGACCGTTTTGACCGAAAAACGGCCAAACAAGATTCCGCTATTTACTGGTTGCATGATCAGCGCTAGAATTTCGAAGCTCGAAGTTGATGACCAATAAATGGTCATGACCAAAATGGTCCCAAACTGTACTTCAGAGCTCGGTAAAACAGTTTTCTCCATTATTCGTAGCTTCCGGCCTTACCGACCGTTGCAACCACCTTTGCAGGGAGTGATTTTGTCTTCCGATGGTCAAGTCGACGGGTAAGCCGGTCTTACCCTCCCAGAATTCATGCGATACTGGCAACTGGACTGGCTTTAGCCCAAGAGTTGACTATGAACAGTTGGTAGGTTAATTTGAAGAAGAACTTATTTACGGGGTAACAATTCAAAAATTCCGAGGTACTCAAATAAAAAAAAAAAAAAAAATTATTGATCCACATAATTATAACATGGTCACTTGAACAATTTAGATTTCCTATATGCATTATTTATAAATAAAGATTATATATAAAGAACAGCAGCTTCTTTTTGCATAATGTGAATTTAAAAAAACAGATCAGTGGAGACTTTTGAGCTTATGCATCACCTTTATTTGGCTGACTGCTCATGACAAAGTCTTCCATTACCATTTAAACGATTGATTGTAAAATTTGAGAAAAGAGCTCCAAGATTCTGAAAATCATCGTTTTGCATATTAAAGTTCTTCTTGAAGTTTTTCATATTTGAAGAAGTCTGCTGTAAGGATTATAGAGTTGCCATTTATTCAAATTTGCGACGAAATTTATCCTGCAAGTTTTTTTTTTTCTTTCATGGTTTGAAATTCGGATGGATTGCATTAGCTCGTAGGTTTTTTTTTTATGTGAGGCGTGTTGACAGCCTTGATTTTAAAGTGAAAAACATCCTAACGAGCGATCTCAGTCCGATGAAGGTGAAAAAGCAAATATAAAAGATTTGGTAAGAAATGAAAAATGTGAGAAATCGATTTGGTAATAATTTTGAGTACGGCAGGGGAGTACGCGGAGACCTATAGCCGAAGCATGGGAGGCTGTGACATACGACATAAGAACCGACAAAGAAATGTGCGCGGTATTCAAATTTTATATTCGATTATGCAAATTAACGTGAGACACATAAAAGTGTCTGGTGCGGTCTGAGCTTTCGCGACTTTACGCCACCAGTGATTTTTATGATTCTTCGGAAACAAAAGTCTGCAGGCGGCGCCCGTCGCGACGCCCCGCTTCCTATGCTTGCTGCTCTCGTCTATAACTCTTGGCGATAGGCGCCGATATACGAGATACGCGGCGATTCCACACGTTCTGCTGCATATGTCTCCAGGAAATGAAAAATATTGTCGACGGAATATTACGTCGTAGAGACAATGGCGACTCCCAATTCCTCCGAAGAAGCTTTTTCTTAGCTGCAAGCTTTCAATTTTATAAAGTCGAAAGACAGACGTAAAGAAACGTACTCGCAACGAAATTTAACCGTATCAAAACCCGATCTACATTGTAGGGCGATTGTAACTCCGTAGAAGCTGAAATAATGGGCCACGGAAAATGAAATTTTAATGATATTATTAAGAGTTTTGATGAGTTATGGGAAATATTTGAAATTGCTAAACTTGTGATTAGTCATTTTCGATGCTGAGATATCTCTGGATGATATTTGTCCCTCGCTAAAACGGGAATGAGAGTTGAATGCATATTTTCGTTTTGCAATGACAAAATAGTGATTTTAATGAAACGGTTGGTGATGCGATGCAAATAGGCTGGTAACAGCTTCCCTGCTTCCATGGTGGCGTAGGCAGACCTGAGCGTCGGCAGCAGGACGCGGGCGCGTTGGTTGACACCGCGAGTAGCTTAACTCGATTCCATACATATTTTAACACCGGCAAAACCACAAGAAAATTGCCTGATCTGCATAAACGCCTCGGAAACTGAGTTAAACCGATATTCGTAATGCAAATGTCGACTAAAATTCAGTTTAACCGTTACACGTTGCTCTACACAAAACGGGGTTATGAACCCTCCGGTAAAAATAGAACCGCGTTTCTCAATCTTCTTTTTTGATATTCTTTTCGATATTGAGAATTGCATAAATTCCAAATACCGAATGAGTAGAATCACGAGACGTCTTTCTTGGATTGGTATCCAATCCTCATTCGAATTTCAGGATCACATATACGTCATCAATCTCTTCCAAAATGGCACCGCCAAGATTGGGCCAGTGAATTTACGCGACCACCACGTTAAGTAATCTATTTCGCAGTTATTCATTTATGCTTATTCCGTTTGATATACCTACAGAGCTTGAATTATTGCTGGATTACACGTTTTAATTCCAACATATTACCATATTATCAGCGCATTGATTTATACGCTCAAATAGGTACATATAATATATACGCATATTTATTTTTCAAGGGAACACCTCCCCAAAATTGGCTCCGGACTTGATACTACCGCGGCCCTTTCTCCGGGACATTCTTATGTCTTTTTATTTCGCACTACAGTTCGTATACAGCCGCGGGAAAACGAATTTTGAAAAAGGTCCTTTATATGGAGTTGGGTTTTGTCTGTAAAATCTGTGCCTTACAAAAGTAGTATAAATATTATAGGATGAGAGAAAAGGACCCGCAAGCCTTAGCCTTTTGGTGGTTGCTTAGCATGCCGGCGTCTTAGCATCCCAACAGTTTCCAAACAAACAACTATTTCTCTCGCGAATCCGGAGAGCTGGGAAGGCATATTTAGTACATAAATCACGCTACGAGGGCGTCGCTTGGGGCTGCGAGTTTATATGCTAATATAAGGTAGAGCAGCACACTGTGTTTGTATATCACATACACGTGAGTATATGGCGTAGGTATATATGTACATATATACCTACGCCATCTTGACCACGGTAGCGCCTTCGTCAGCCCAAGATATTTCCTGGCCGAGATTGCCTGCGGTCGAGATTGCCAATATGCCGACGAAGAAGCCTCTCCGCCTTTACACAGATGCATGGACACACGGGGCTGCTTCTATTTATATCTACACACATTATAGGGTAAAGTCCTCGAAGATGGACCAGTGAAGAAAATTGGACCGCGGAATTTCTCAAAACGATGGAAATATAATGAAAAATTATAAAATTTTATACATTATCTACACTTATGTAGCGCCTGAAAGCTGAAAACATTTCAGTCCGGTTCCGACATTTGAAATCGATCAAGTTAAAGGATTTTCTGAATTTGAAAAGTCTTGAAAACTTCTTGAGAAAATTTTCATTGCGTAAAAAGCATCAGAAAGTTTGACCACCCCATAATTCGTTCAAAAAAAGTTTTCGATGGCAAACTATTATACTGTTTTTTTTTTTTTTCTTTTAATAACGTCTTGATGAACAAAAATTGCATGTAAACTGTAAGTTATACTCGGAACAACATTTTTGAAACCTCAGTCCATGTTTGCAAATTTTATCCTCTGCACGTTTTCGTATTATAGATTTATAGTTCAATGCATCCCATATGCATTCAATGGATGCAGCTGAGTGCCAGTAGCTGATTCAATGGCAGATTCTGATTTCAAACTTGGTTGTGTAAGCAAAGAATAATAGAAAAATCACTTCTAAATTACAATAACCTTCATTTATCACGTGAAAATCACGTTCCTAACGTCCGCGGTCCTATCTTTGACATTTTGAGATCCAGGCATTGAAATTTTTCAATTATTTAAGCATCGGGAGCCTTGGAGGCATTGTTCAGATTTTTTATTGTTGAAACAAAATGAACAGCAGTGGTCTGCCGAGAGGGAAAATGAGGGATCCAAAGATAGGTGAAACTGGGCGAAAGAGAAGGCATCGCTTTATCGGGAGATCGGTGATAAAAGTGAAATCTAAAAGGCGGTCCTTGGTAGCACCCCGGCAGTAGTGTAGTTCCAGGGTAAGGTATAATAACGACAAACATTTAATTAAAGTTGTAACTGCGTTCTCTTACCCTGTTTCTGTACTCCCCTCTATCCCGTCATGTCAAAAAACAGCCAACCCCTTGCTGCTTAATACGGTTGTTCTTGGTATTCGAGGAACGTCGCTGACTCCGAGACGCCGGGCGTATCACGGCGTCGTAAAAGCGATTGCGCCTCTGTATTACGCCGTGGCTCCTGTTTCGTGGTTTGTAATGCAGGCATCTTCGCGAGGCGCGTTACGGGCTTACATTTTCTTCTTATCGCTCTAGGGCAAACGTGTCATCTGCTCCTTGGGATCAAATTTCAAGACGTAGCCCTATGAACGGCTGTAGAGCTTTTTTACTTGGTTTTTTCTTTCCCGCTAGATCATGTCCGAAGGATGCTCTCTGATGTGGATATGCTGGAGGTGGCTAATATGGGGAAGCTTTTTGACGTACAAGTTTCATTATATTCATAATTATTCCGCAATGATCGCTGCAGAGACGAGAAAAAAAAAAAAATAAATAAAAAGCGCACAACACAACTCGAAAAACAAAACAGGAAAACGGATTTCCATTTTTCATCAGAGCTTGGTAACCGCAGGTTAACGACAGCCTCAGGCGGGTGTTGCATAAAACCGTCGTGACATTACCTTCAATATTCCCAAAACGGATTCTCCGGGAACACGCCCTGGTAGTAATGAGGTGGTTTCGATTCTGGCCTCAGGCACCCAGCGATTGCCACGTATAAATAGAACGACCTGGAGACGCCCCCGCAGAGGTTTAACGGGGGTACGACAGCTTCCTGAAACGAAGAGGTATATTCTTAAAACTAATTTCAGGACACAAATTTATTAATTGACTTCCGAAAACTGTTATCTCTCTCATAAATTATTCCACGTTTGATTTTCTCCGATGAAAAATAGATCATTTTTTATCTATTTTTGGATAATTTGCAACGGATCAGATCGATCTTTGATGGTGTCATTTTTGAAAGAGCATTTATAGTCCCTCGAAATAAACCTAATCAGTTTCAAAAACGAAAGGATCTGTACACAGTCGCCGTTCGTTGCATTGAAATGCAGTTGACGTGAAAACACTCGTCCTAACTAGAAATTAGATCAACCATTACGTGGATTTTAGATTATCTCAAAATTTTCAGAGTGAAAAATTTCTATTCGATGAACAGAAAACCTAAATCAGCCGTTGTAGATTTTTTTTTTTGAAAATTTGGTTGCAGTCAGTGGTTAAATTTTTGTTAGCATAGATTCAACCCTTTGATTTGCGATTGGTGTTTATTCTGAACTTTTCAAAATTTCAATAGTTCAGACGACTCTGGTATCTCTTGGTAGTAGTCGGCGGAAAGCACAAATCGTGATCGGCAATAGCTGCATGCGATTGTTGTTTCTAGTAAAAGAAAATGAAAAAGTCAGAGAATAACCGATACCTATTTCCAATGTGCAATAATTATTAGATTGACGATCTGAGAATAAAGCTTTAGAATCGTAGGGTGTTAATCTCAAGTCGTTTCAGTTCCATACCGAATAGAACGTAGCTATTCGTATAAGTAGGCAGCGGTTTTCCGTCCCTGGAAAAATAAATCGTAAAAATCTTCCTCGTAATTTAAACTAGCGCAGTTTCGGTAACTAGTTCTCTTGTTTCTGGCGTTAGGTGACATCGTAACCGCCAGTTGTAAAGCGATTCGCAGTAAACCGCCGAATGAGTTTATGGCGTTGATTGGCCAGAGGATGGGGATGTCTGAGAGCTTTCGGCTTCGAGCTTTGGGCTTCGGGCATCGGGGACAGAAGTCGTCCTAGACTATTACGAGTCGCGACCATCCCGATTTCCTTCACTCCTTCACCAATATGGAATCTCGGGAAACATTATCCAGGTAAACCTTGCCGTTATCGAAGAATTAGTTTGAGGTCTTCAATGTCCTTGAATATCGGTAATAATGGATAAAATAATAACTTCCAAAACTCGAGAATTTCCAACCAAATCCAGAATTAATTTTGTCAATTTTTGTATCCTTACTCGCGGATTTTTTGCCTGAATTATCTATTCTTCGGCTAATTCAAGCAGCTCAAGAAATTCGGACAAGTATTGTACCCGAACATTTGGTATTGATGATCATGCGTATATTCGTCTCCTGAGGCAGTCAGCAATTAAACGATCCTGCGGGGTAGTTTCGTGTGACGTTAAAAAGGAAACGTTGGTATGACGTTAGGTGCGTTAAAATTAAACCAAAGATAATTTAACGTACGAAGGATTATGAAATTTGTCCCCGGAGGCCGTTTAACGCACATGCTTGGTTAAGCGAGGACTTGGGGTAATGGTGTGGTGGGTGGCGGCACCCCCGAGGGAACCAAGACAACCTCGCGATAAGCTCATGCCATGGAGAACTCCGCCCTCCGTCTTTCCGCAAGGAATCAACCAATGAATACCTCTTCTATTGGCGCAGGTACTCCCATCCTATGAAATAAAGGGTTCTGTACAAATCCATCGAAAGATGTTGGAAAAAAAAATATATATTTCGAAAATAAACTAACGACGAAAATTTACAGTTAAAAAAAAAATCCACTGATTTAGGACGTTTCCGAAACGCTTGATCATCGATTTGGTGTAAGCGTTTTCGATTTTAAGGTCGAAGAAATCCCCCCTAAACTTTTCTATCGGTTTTGGATTGATAAATCTGTTCTATGGCGTTTGCCCGGGAAGATGATGTCCCACTGATAACCAAGCTCGATATTTTTCCGGTATTCGTTAGTCCAACAAAGATCCTTAAACGACGAGTGAAAGAATCGAATAATACTAAAGGGGCTAGATAGGAGTTAGCGATGTTCCGACGGCAGGACCTCGGCGTGACCTCACCAGGCGACGCGAACCGTACCACCGGGCAATCCGTCATTTTCGGTGCCTTGGTCGAAGGGTGGTCAAATCGATGTTCCGGGTTCAGCGCATATAGCGCTTGCTTCCTACTCGATATTCTTCCGTAATTACAGAAAGCCCTAATTTTATGTTCGATCACGAAAGCAGAAGCCGATTGTTATCTCAATAAATGATCGCTTCCTTTGAAAATCACTTCCACAAACTTGTTCAAATTTTTCTGCACTGGGGGCAGAGGATTTGCTGAAAAATCTGCACCACGTACCTTACAATTGCAATACGGGTTTTCGACCGTTCTTACTTTTGTAGTTGAAGAGTCAATATTTTAGAGCGCAAGTGGATATTGAAAGGAGAGTTGAATGTTGTTCTTTTCGAAGTATTGCCGAGTATAGAAGGAAATTTTGGTGATCCGCATACGGTGTGCAGTTTTGAGCATATTCCTAAACCTCAGTATGATCAAATGCCTCCTATTCCATAATATATTATATTATATAAAATAAAAGTTTTCTAGTATCACACGTCACCGAGAAGATCGGGAGACCTTTTAGCGATTGAAGCTATGTATTATCTACCTTCTAAAAGCTATCGTTGAGTTATCTCGCGATAGTTTGATAGCTTGTGGAGTAATTGAAGTAAAAGTTTGTTCAAGAAAGTGGCGCTCGATCAAAATTGTCGCCATGAAAATAGTTTTAGAATGAAAAAAACCTGACAGTTATATGAATTGCACCGACACTTCGATATCCCATCTTAAAGTTTAACAAAGGATTTCTATAGCTACTTTACAGATATTCAAAGAATATACGTCTGTGCATGCGTGCGAACCTGTAAGCTCGATAATATTTATGAATCGAAATTTTATAAACCGTAATGATATTTTCAAGTGCAGAAGAATACTCGCGAGATCTGCAGATCGCGGGAAATTCTAGTTAGCCGAATTCAGGAGCTGAAGTAATTTTAATTTCTCATTAAGGCTTTCCGAATCTATTACAACAGTATAATACGAGCGAACAAGTTATAATTGAATTTTCGTTATCGCCATTCTACGTCATTGCATCACGGAAGTGGAACTTGCACATATCGGAACAAAAACTTAATGCCAACTTTTGGAATAATATAATTTTCGATAAAGGTGTGTAATTTGTGTCCGGTCAGATATAATTCCGCGACTTATTCCGCGGCTGAATATATGATATTGAGATTTTTCATAATTCGGTATAACTTGACCCGAAATATACGGGTTAGCTCGATCCTATTTTATTACGCTTGTGAATGATCTAGTTGATTTTATGTAACTGCTGTAGGTAGAGCGAGGTATAGCCTTGTTTTATTATTGCCAAAAATATAAAACCGAGGCTGAGATTTTTCTGCGGTAAACCCCAGTAAGTAGATATCTCTTCAATTACGAACCGCGGTTTTTCTTGTATATACCAAGTGTTTTATAGAATACTATATTCAACGAACTTTCTTTCCTCCGGTGTAATTTTTATGTGTTTGTTTTTCCCCGATCCCGCGGCGACGAATCCTGCACGGCTTAATCAAAATAATTTCAGACAAGATATATACTTACAAAGTTCAAAAACCGCGCGAGTAAATAATGTAGTTAATCTGAAACCGCGATGACGAAAAAATGATTAGGTTTCTTTGGTGGAAGCAATTTTTTTTCCTTTTTCTCTTTCTTTTTTTTTCTATCCTGCAAACTTGAGCGGCAGAGAAATCGGACAAACAAAAACTTTCAGCTATAATTTCCCCATCAAATCTAGTTTCCTACAGCAGAGTGGCGGCCATATTTTCGCACGAGGGTCCATAAGTATTTTCTCAGATTGAAAAGCTTTCGTTATGAAATATGGGTCAGATATATATAAGCGCAACCCTTCCTCGCGCTTTAATGGAATTAGTATTTAATAGTTAGGGGCGCTCTGTGGAGGGTCTTGTAAAAACTAAGTGGATATACATAGGGTGTTCCGAAATGCATCATACTACCCGCACACCTACTCCACAAGTTATATACACCCCCCGGATTTAATGCAAAAAATATATGCATCATAATGTTCGAAGTAAATGCCTGAAAAAAAATCTCAAACGTGCATATCGATCCAATACTTCGTATATTTCATCGCAGTCTGGTTTGATTTTGCGACTCAGGTGCCGCATCGAATGAAATATGCTCCCTTTACTTTCATCGATAATAGATTCTTTGGAACGAACCCGTGGTATATAACGTGTGTCCGATGGACGATGGGCAATGTCCACCGTTTCGCATCTTTTGAACAATCGCTTTTCAGCCCCGTTTAGAAACTCTATCGACTGCGAAGCATTGTCTCCTCTCCAACCCCGAGAGAATCTCGCCCCCGCTTCGGGACCCTTATTCATAGAACAGTGGCATTGGCGCGCGCGGACGTCTCAATTAAACGAATACAAGGAAACGAATAGGGGCGCGAAAAAGAGGGGAAAGGAAGGCTGATAAAGCGACTAGCCATAAATACGAATTGTCCAGTAAACGATCCCTGAAAATTAAGGGTGTGGATTTTATATTTCGATGCAACGATCCGTGTGTCAATTTTGTAACGATTTTTTTTTTCTTTTTTTTTTCTGGTTCCTGGTGAGAATTCGGCCCACGCACTATCAAAGAGATTATCCCGTATATAGCTAACTTTGGAAAGAAAGTTTTTTTTGGCCGAATTGAACTGTGCCCCGTGGTGAATAATTCAATCACGGTAATAGAAAAGTAATGTCATCCCTAAAAGGACTGTCAACGAATCTATAGATATATACGTATTAATATAACTGAGCGAGTAAGTGGCGAGGGTGTTTATATGAAGAAGTATTGCCATACATTTTACCAGATTGGGACCAATACCGTACCAATACCAATAACGCAGATTGTATCGTCGGCGAAATTTATTCACTGGCAAACAAACGCGTATGTGTATATGAGGATCGACGCGCTTGAGTAATAAGACGATATTCATTAATAAATTGGTTCCAATTCAAATCCTCTTTGAATTTCAAAAAAACTGTAATATTCTATGATTTCTAAAACTTCAAGTTTTGTTCAATTCATCGCAGATTTTGCTAATTATTTTTCAGGTGAAAGAAAATGGGATTTTCTGAATGGTGGTTCTATTGTATCACAAATAGGGCCTATAAACAATCAGGCATTTAATTTTGAATCTGACATAACAGGAACCCCTTAATAAGGGTAACCCGGAGAGTTTAATTCGGTGTGTTTCTGACGGGATAGGCTGTACCTTATACCGTATAGTGAATATATAGTTTTCTCTGAAAAGCTCTGGCTACTTGTTCCTGAAACACCGTGGTGGGTTTACTATATCAGAAACTTCCTTCCTGTGGGACTCCCGGAGACCCCGCAGGGAATAGAACAGCTCGGCAATTCGTAGGAGTGTGACTCCGCCAGTCCCAGGAAGCGTGTGCTTTGCTAACGATGACAAACGACCCGCTCTAAGACGGCATATTTATGCTAATCTGCCTAGAGACTCACCCCCTTTCCTTTCTAGTTTCATCCCTCACCCCATCCGAGTCTCTGCAACTTACCGATTTCCATACGAGAACAAATAGCGTATAGGTATACCGCGACCCTGAATATGAACAATAATTGGTACCTGAAACTTGAGAGAAAATTTTCAAAATTGTATAAAAGTTTTTCAAAAATGTGCAATGCAATTGAAGATGGGAATTCCGAATGATAAACTCGATTGCAATTCGCGTAAATAATATATGACGGTTTTGTTAAGCCTAGGCTATTGTGCTTAGCAGCTTATCTGCGATGAAATTTCTTGCCGGTATTGGCCAGCAAGTGTTTTGCAATTTCAGAGCAAACAGCCAGGCAGCCGAGAATATGGATTGTCCGTGCAATATTGCCGCTGGACTCCCTTCACCCGCCTCACCCTGCACCCAGTCTAACCCCTAGACGAAGAGAGTCTTGTGTAGTGATATACGCGGCCGCATATCATATATTCCATTGTTTCCAAGTTTTCGGATCCATTTGTAAGATTAAATTTGTAATGCGGTCCACGCGGGGTACGTCCTCCCTCGAACTAGTTCGCCCAGCTAGAAACGACACATATGCCCGACGGACCAGCCACTTTGCTTGCTCCTGTTTTTTTCCTCGATCGGAACACTCCGAGCTCGCAAATAATACTCTGAACGACGAGCTGCGTGATTTTTTATTCGAAAATTTGGTATTCGCGTGGTTTAAGGAAAGACAGCGAATTTTATCTGTAGCTGAAAAAATTAGCCTGCAAGTCTGCAGCAGGCGAAAATCTCAAGAAATATTCCTGCAGCTTCGATCATGCGGATCGGTCAGAGTGATTCGCGCTGTTTTTCTTTTCCTTTTTTTTTGGTAACAAATTCCGAATATTTTGAAAGGCTAAAGCGATGTCGAGAACGCCGAGAATATACTATAGCACGCTTATTACGTTATGGCCAGTGGCAGATTGGAGTGCTCTTCGGCATATGTGAATTTGCAGATTGCCTCGCGGCTTCCTAGCGAAATGGGAATTTCATCCAAAACGAGCCCCGTTGCCAAATATCACTGTGACAATATCTCCGGTACGACTTTTGACGCGCGAGTCTAATGATTAAGGTCCATTCGGACTGATGTTCCGCGAGTATCGGGTTTGATATGTGTGTATGTATATATTATGGGTATAATCTGGCGTATATATATATATATATATGTCAGAATCAACGAGGCGAGGCTTGATTATTCCGTGGCCTTCGAAAGTTAAATAAATTTCGTCACGGGGCTATGTGAATGACTTCCGGGCCAGCGGTCGCGGACATTGTCGATAACAGGCGCGTCGCCAAAGTGAATTCGATAACCACGTTTGCACCGTTTGCAACGCTAGTGTATTGTGCTTCCATTGTCCCGAAAGTTTTCACTAACCCGCGCTCCTACGCCACATTACCATATGAATTAAATAACGTGAAATATGGTTCGGGACCGTGTCGCGCGTCTCCATTTCTACTTTCGAAGAGATAGTCATGTAGATATATATCATGCTACTAGATACCTTCCCTATTCTTACTACTCAGATTCACACTCTCATCTCAAATCTCTCAAATCAAACCTCGCTCGCACGCCGTGACGAATTTCTCATCGATGTTACTTTTTTTTTTGGTTAAGAAACAGCTGAGGCATTGAGAAATTTCAAAAAATGAATCATTTTTCAATGGTCACTTTATATAACCCAACTGTATAATTCACTTATTGCTTCGTGGGTTAGGGTAGTTATACCTTATCCCTCTGTCCTTTTTTGTGTCTCCTTTCAGGAGCAGAGCAGAACAAATTTGTCGAAAAAAAAATATAATACAAAATATGGTTTAATCTCCCTTGCATCTGACTGTCCTCGAATGAAAAGCGGAAGGATATCTCGGCTCTGATCAACATTTCAAACTATTTGGTTGGGGTGTTTGCTACTACGTTGTGAGAGACACCCCATCGGTTTAAAACATTGCGGTACCCCCACACAACGGAACAGTTTAGAATCGACGACCTCCACACAATACCCAGCCGCTAGCTATCAGTTGACGGCATGCGTTCCGACCACGTGACTATGTACTCTGCTTTCATGGTTATCTTGATCGCAATAAATCCACATTAAACTATCTGTTCAAAGCCGGCTACCGAGCCACGCTGAGGCTGCTCGTTTAATTTTACGTTCCAGACGCCTCGAAGTGATTGCATTAATTAAATAACTCCAGGAATCTAGACGTCATAAGACGAGCACTAATTTAACCAGTCGAGCATGCAACTTCTGTGGTATAAGTTTCAGTTAAGTATATACCTAAATCGAAATAGAAAAAGGTCAGCGAAGTTCCTGGTTCGGAATGAATGAATTTTTATCATCTATTTTTTTAAATATTTTTTGTCAAAAATTTTATAATAGGTAAATTTAAATTCCCAACTTTTTCACGCGTGGTCCCTGTACGTTTGTTACCAAGGTGGGGTAATAATGGGGCATAACAACGGCGTTAACACGCAGTGGGTGACCCCGGACGCGACCCGGGACCCTCGGATGAATTACATCTCTGATAATTACTAGGAATTAATGTGACCACCTTACTACATCGTGCCATTGTACGTGCGACATTTACTTGTATTTACGGAAGTGCGAATCTCGGAGCAAGGCAACTTTGTTCTAGGATTATTATCTGATGATTTTTCAAAGTATCTTCAATTTTCCAAAACCCTATTCTACCCACAACGGTTTTTTTTTTTTTTTTAATCCAAACATTTAAACCTTCTTCTCTTATCAACTGAAATTGAAAATGAAATGTACTCGTTCATGTTCAAAAAATGGTACAGAAAATTTATACCCATTCGTACATTTTTCAAATAGTTTTCTTCATATTTGAGGTCGATTAGGAAAGTATCTGTATTCCATAGAGTAAGGAAAAACTCCGCTCGCTCCTGGGTACAATTACTAACCACAACACAAAAATTGATAAAATACTTAATCTTCTTTCGGCGAGAGATAGCATTACTAATTTATTTAAATGGGTTATCTTTTCAAAGCTCCGATAGGAATGTAAATTGAAACCCCTCCGAATCAAGGGAGTAATGGCACGTATAAGATAAAGATATTTTATTGCTTTGTGCGTGGGACATATTTAAGCAGGGTCCCACACCCTTAATTATCCACAAGTATAAGCTGAAACGTGGAGGTTACCTGCAGTTTAAAAGTACATCTCGATTTCTGAATGGAAACATTCAATATTAGGGAATTGCAAATCCATCCATCTAATACCATAAATTCTGAAATAAGGTTTGACCATTCATGAAGAAAGTTATCATTAAGATATATTTCTGGTTAATTTTGCTCCGCGATTATATGTGGGAAGATTTTTGGCTGGTCGGTTTGTCGTAATCGGTGAAATAAACTTCTTGCGAAAACAATGAGACATCTTCTTCTGGTTTATGATATAAATGAAAAAACCGAAAGCAAAGAAAAAAAAAATGAAATCTACTCTGTGGAATTTTTCCCTCGTAAATTTAGTTGGCCACTGTCACGTTGTCTACCAAATTCAACACGAATATATTAGCGTAGGTACCACGAAACAACCGGTATTACAACAAAGGACTTTCGGAAAAAAAATAGGAAACTATGACGTACTCACTGCAGCGATAATTTGAAACGAAATGTCAACCAGTCCTATTGTCGTTGGCACATAGGCGCCAACTATAACGTCACAAAATATTGCACAGTAAATCAAGGTCTGCACAGAGAAAAACCGTTCCATACATATAAAAAGAGTGGGACAAAATATCAAAAAAAAAAAAAACGAACAAAAACCAAAAAGCAAAAAACGAAAAAAAGTATCGAGACAATCATATGACGTTTGATTCATCCTTTACGTGACTAGTTTTGTTTTCATGAGCTGGGGATGAATTATATCTGTTACTAGTATATTTTGAATAAAAATTGTCGCAACTTTTTGAAAGGCGAGTTATTGCCCGTGCTTTTTCGGGGTGCTAAACTCCCTCGATGTAAAACAAACGAATTCCCACGCAGAGTTTTAAAACATATGCCCTCGGAATGGAGCGTAGTTTGGGACGAATTAACTTTCGTGAAATCGTTTAGTAATGCTTGTTGTGTTAGAAATCTGGTTCAGGGATTACCGTGAGACCTCTGTAAGCTTCGTGTTCGCAGTCAAGTTATATAATCATGTCAAAAGACCGCGACGAATTGAGAACAGGGTGGCTGGTGCGGCGGTTCTATCGATTTTTTGTTGCTATAGGATATATTTTGACAAGACCAAAGTGTGTTCAGCGAAAGCTTCACCCTTACGTCCATCATAAAACATCCTCAAACATCCTCAAATTTCAATAATCCAAAATTCACAGTCTGACTTGATCTTATTCAAATGTCTTACACAGGATAAAGTGTGCGAATGTGGACCATCAAGTTCCAAGCATTTTTTTCCCGTCTCTCCTAGCTCCAAAATATAAAATCGGCTTATCTAATTTCTTCGTTTCGACGTCCTCTTTCAGAAAAAAATTCTGCTAGACAATTGAAAATGTTTTCAAATAAATTTCAGGGTCTAACTTTCATGTGCTTTTTATGCACCAAAAAAAGTTGATAGAATTCTAAGATGGACCACATCTTTTGCTTGGCGTAAAACATTTTGGTATCTTCAATTGAAAATTCGATATTCATCAAATTTACGGAGTGCCGTAACTTTCGTTTCAAAAGTCCGAATCGGACTAGGCTTTTTTCAGCTTTTGGGCGCCACTAAATGTAGATCATGTGTTTCGGAATTCTTCATCGACTATGTTTCGTGAATCCTTGGATCGAACTCCTCGAACTAGTCGATCATAGGTCAAAAATTATTCTAAAATAAAATAATCGAATACGATATTCAATTTTTGTGTGGAAAGATGACTCGATCGATTCATAACATCGAATGAATGATCAACAGATTATGTCCCACACGTTTATCGTCTGTATAAATCGGTTGATCGGCATAACGATCTTACGAGAGAAAAAACGTCCTCGCAAAAGGTGGGATGGAATGTGACGAATGTAGTAAGACGCTGAGAATCGTCTCGGTAAGTCGCATTGAAATTGGTATAATATTTGTCAAGATACGTTCCTCGGAAGATCCATATTTGAGGGTAAATGTCCCGGAACGGTCGCCATATTAGCATAGCCGCGTCCAATCGGCTCGAATCGCGGCCCACGTGGGGCACGCGGCCCGCGCACCATAGCGAATTGGCCCCGGGCTATGACGTCGTCATTATTTCAGTGACAGAACAAGCATGCGCGCAATTCGCTACGGCCGCTGCGGAAAGTATCGCTAACAAGGGTGGGAAGCTCGAGCCCAAAGAGCGAACGATGACTACGTGGTAGGTGGAACTCCGAGGGTGGTTACGGAACGGGATGAGGAAGGAAAGAAAGAGGATACTGAATAGCGGGGCGAGGGGGCAAAACCTCGGTGTTATTTATCTTTATGGACCTCGGGCAGAGGGTAAGTACACTTACTTGAGGAGGGGGTGAACTTAAGCCGTTGAGGGTGGTAAGAGATTGTTTGTCGTACTTCGTTGCGGTTTGAGGCTTACGATTAGGCCAAATACTTTTTCAGCACAGCCTAGTACTACAAATATGTATAAGGGCTGCTAATAGAGACGTGTGACATGCGAGGATCGCAAGGCGGAAGGAAGACCTGTCGCCACTGCACAACGTAGATCATAATGAACTACAAACATTCTCTGTCTTTGATATTTTCATTCACTTCATTTGAAGCCTGGAATATAATGGAAAAGGCTTTCCAACTCATTTTTAAGTAATATTCTAGTTTTTTGACGAAAGCAATTAAAATTAATAAATTTCACCTAATTTATGCCACCGCCATCTTCAATTTTGGACACCTAAAGTTCTGAAGAAATTCGAGAACGTGTAGACTGCTGGCAAAATATCGAGTACCAAATATCGTGAAGATTCATCAGAAATCGTGAAAGTTATGAATATTGTAAAAACTTAGGTCATTCTCATTTCGAAATTCGAAGTGGTGATAGTCTGGAAAGTTTCATGGTGCATTTATTTCACTGATAGTATATTTTTTCCATAAAGTTTCATCAAAATTCTAAATTACGTCTGGAAAATGTTTCAGCATGATGATGTGAGTGACAAGATGTGCTCTGAAGTCGAAAAACACATTGATTTCATGTGACCTTTTTTGAGACAGCAAAACTTACCATTTAATACGAAATAGGAGTGAAAAGTGAACAATCATTCCCAAATATGAATTGACCCGTTTTTATTCACTCTTCGAAACGCTAGAATTTAAGGGTTGCTTCTGATCGAAAAGTAATTTCTGTTTTTTGTTTCTATTCCTGAACATTTGTATAACATGTTTCGCTGACCATGCGATCGTACGATATTTTCGTGTTGTTGTAGCTGAGTACAAAAAAAAAAAAAAACCTGGAATACAAAATATGGTTTGCTGTACGTCATCTTACCTGGAGTCCACACCCGTGGCGTAATCCCCCTGACGGTGTAACTGTAATTCCAAACAATAATTAATTTAGTCTCTCGTCTCTCAGTTGGGTTGAAATGGCCACAAATTAATCTGTTGCCGTGTAATCGGCTTTCCATGATTTACCGTTGAGTGCGAGTAAGAAAGAAACCGAGGGTACAGTACGAGGCGAAGAGAGACGGCTAAAATCTCTCACCAAGAATCAATTCGCTTCTTATAAAATGCTATCGGAGCTCGGCCATACTGTCGAGTGGTTCACTAAGAGACATAGCAGCGTATGTCCAAGTCGAGAATGAAACAGTTGAGTCCTCGCTTCCGAATGAAGAAAAAAGCTCTAAGCTCGATGTGAAATATTTCATCCGCAGCTCTGCAGCATTTTACTCTCCTTCCTGATCGGTGACTTAGGTGAGTCGAAAAGACTCCGGTTATACTATCAAATCATTGAGCTTTGAAGCTCTGAGAAAAAAGCTCTGTGAGTGACTGAAAGTGGAAATTGTACCACAGCTTTGACGTTTCTTTTTGTTAGAAACAATCCATAATTATTGGATTGATGGAAACTATAGGATGGATTTGTTATATGGATCATATAGACCAGAATTAGGCCACTTTTTTTTTAATTGTACGGATATTCTTTTATTAATTAACAATGATTTAAGATACATATACAATATTTATATTTACATAATAATATTTACATAAAAATTATACAACGATTTATTTATACATTGAAATGATAAATAATTTACATATAAAATAGAGAGACAAAAATAAGTAGTTTAAAGTATAACTTAAAATATATTATTTTCATATAAAATTGATTTTCAATAATAAGATAACAAATCGATGTCATACACTCTGAATATGACATCTGAATACAACAGGGGTTGAAATAAATTGAGGGGTTTCGTAAGCCAAGCCAGCCTAAGAATTTATTAGCTGAATAATGATTTTTTCGAAATCCGAATTAGATATACATATAGCGCGAGGCATCTGCTGTTGTACACGCAAACGAGAGGTAATAAATCCAGGTAACATTAAAACAGCAAATCAACTTAATCCGAGGCTAAAGATCTGAACGTTATCAACCAGCTCGATACTCACTTTGCGTGTAACCGAGACTAAATAAATCAAAAATTTTACATAAAAAGTAAATCGTAATTTTAAAACAATCAAAAACAGATCTTCGCAAAACAGCCCCCTCCTATATCGCTTAAAGCACAGTACACTGCTCGATTATCGACCATTATTTTGCATCGATAAACCTTTCGCTTCGCCGAAAATCAAATGATACCTTTATCTTAGGATTATATTTTGTCCAGATCTAGTGGATGTTATATCTTTGCAGTAAATCATACAATTTGCATCTACGGTGCTTTAGCTCCGAGAGATTAAAAAAAAACTCTGAAAATCTTTATAGAAGCCAAAATTTATCAAGCTATACAACGTGATGCTTAGAGATAATTACAAACTATTGACAAAAATTTGTTCTAACCGTTATATACCTATATACAAGCTACTCCTCAGTTATTGCTGTACAGAATACTGTAGTGTTTCAAGTATACACAGGATCACATAATTTTTTGTTCGCATATTTTTTTATACCTATAATTCATGTTTAATTCGGTAAAACGTTGCAATACTCATTTACAGTCTACCGGGCAGACGAATTATTGATTCTACGAAACTGAAAACTCGCCACCTAATCGTACTAGGCATAGAAATGCTTACTACAAGTCCTGCAATTAAACCGCGATAGCTAATTAAACTTTGCTCACAATGTTTCCTATTTTTCCACGGAACCCTGTCCAATATGGATGCATAAAGGTTCGCTGCGTTTAGCGTATGCATATCACTTGCATGCGCGCTTTAGTGGTGAACATAGCTATACCCTCGGTCGAAACTCATAAGGGCGCAAAGTGCACACGGACGATAAATTACGTAATTTCGGACAATATTAAACCATTTGTAGCTCGTGTTTAACCCTATGTTAAACCGCGAAGCGTAGGTGTGTACGGAGGGGGGTTTAGACGAGTATGGGTGTTGGTGTGGGTGGGTGGATGTAGGTGGGTGTAGGTCGCGTGTATTTAAAACGCGAATGCGCACGCCAGGCGATTCGGTGTTTCAAGTTAAATGGAGTGTAAACGCCAGATAACAAACCAGCACTGTTTCCGATTACGGTATTCATTGTTTCCCACCATTATGCGCACTCCAAAGGTTTATATGTGACGTGCTACAGTTTACGATCTATTTATTGCTCCGTACATATCATAGTGGCTACTATACCACTGACCAAGGATCTAAAGGATTACGGCTTGATCATATAACCGGGCGTTGCAAGCTTCAGCTCATTATTTTCACCTGAACAGCTATTGTACCGTTTGGGTAAAACTAAACATTACACTTTTTTTTAGGAGGGGTGGGGTGGGGGATTTTTTGTCTCACCGAAGTCTAGAATACAAAAATTACGAGTAAGTAGATATTGTAAGGTCTCGGTCTCATTAGCCAAGTCAATAATTAAAACGATTTGACTAGTCTGAACCCATTTCAACCAAAGTTCTTCAACTTTTTAACTTCATCTCATCGACTGCTATTTGATAAATGTAAAGTGCTTTCCCCGCAGTTCTTCGATCTGATAGTTAGTATGAAATTTGTAATTATGTGTATACCTATGTTTAAATTGATTTTGAAGAGAAGGAACAAAATTTATAAATTTTTGTATGGCTGAGAAAAAAAAAACCAAAAACGATTTCCCTGACAATAATGGTGAAAAATTGTCAATAAACTTGTTCAGATATGAAGAGATACGGTTGACTTTACCTTGCTTGAAATTGATTGACGAATAGTGGAGTAACTTGGTCAGTGAGACCGAGGTTTAATTTGAAATTCCTAAAAGTAGTATTGGGTAAGAGTATGTGGGCTATGTGTATATTGAAATTACATTGCTATATTATATATATAGAATATGTACAAATTTACCTATCTAATATTGACCATACAGGGAATGTATCTCGTTTTTCATAAGATATACAGATAAATTACGATTATTGAATATTTTCGATCGATCGATTATTTGTTTTCTTCTTCTTCTTCTTTTTTTTTCTTTCTCTATTCTTTGTAACAAGTTAACGAAAAGTCGCGTACGTTGTTAATGATAAAATGAATCGCACGAGTTAAAACCACTGCTCTCAAACTTATACCACTAATTCAAATAACTAAATCTCGCGAATATCAACCCGTCCTTATCAGTTACCATAACCATAACCTAATATATTGGCATCGTCTCTAACCTTGCGATGTCATTTGCCGTGCACCGCCGTTGCACGTCTCTTGATCTCGACCTGATCGACGATGGCGTCGCTCTCCTTATCCTGATGGGCCGTCATATGCCTGGTAAGATGATGTCGTTCTCGAAAGCTCTCGTCGCATACAGGACACCGGAGTTTTTCTTCACGTCGCCTTCTCGCAGCTTCACCAGCGTTTTCACTCTTGTGATGTGACCGCATGTGGTAAACGAGATCAGACGTCATTCTGAACGAGAGATTACACTTTGCGCAAACATTTTGAGCGGGTAAAGTCAATGCGGCAAATGACGGTGGCAGTAGACCAGTGACTCCCGCCGTTGCGAGGAACCGTGGTCTGGCCAGGGCTTCGGCCATTGGAGGAAAAACGGAAATCGGATTATAGGGAAGGTTGGGATAGACGGGCGAAAGCTCTGGTCTGAAACCCGGGACTTTGGGACTCGGTATCTGGTTAGAGAAGTCTTTCGGCGGCTGAGAAATCTGCGGCATCTTCAGGTTGTCCAGAATGCTATTTTGCTGAGTTTCGTGGTTCATCAAAAAGGGATAGGCCACCTTTCCCGGAAACGGTGCGTACTTGTACGACGGTGGATTCGACAGATTTACCGGGGGACTGATGCTGCTTTGATAGCTCAATTGGTCCGGCGACACAGACGACCTCGGCGACACCTGGCTACTGTCAAATCCATTTTTTTGTCCCGCGAAGGCTACCTTGGTGAAAGCACTTCTGGATTCGCTCTTATCCGGTGATGGGATCGGGTCGTAGCCTTTAGCGATTATGAGCTCGGCCGAATCCAGACTTTTGTTCAAGTTCGTTTGGTTAAGAAAGATCGGGGGACTCGGTGTTTTGTGTATCTGCGGTAAACTGTACCTCCTCGTCGGCTCGACAGATTCCGGCGATATTTTTGGTAAATTGGTAATATGCAGACGGGGAGAAATGTACGGTGGACTGATCTGACTTTGAAGAATTTTTCTTTCCGTATCGTAGTGTTTTATGGTTAAATTTTGCGGCATTTTATCGGCTTCGTGGTCCGTAGTGACGTTGACCTCTGGAGCTCGGTGACTTTTTTTCTCTGTTAATTTTTCCGTCGATACTAATCTCAGCTTTTCGTTCTGACGTCGGGCCAGGTTCTCGTCTGGTGCTACTAGAAACGCCACGTCGAACGAACGTTTCACCGAACGTTGAAGAGGGTACGAAGCGTCGGAGGGCGACGAGGACGTCACGTTGTTCACCGTTGCAGGGGCCGCGCGCTCCATCCCTCCGGAGCGATCTTCCATTGTCATCGTGCGCGGTGGCGTCGATCAGTGATTAGGTCGAACCTGAAATATCGAGTATTTAAAATTACACGACGTTCCACAACTCCGAAATTTCGTTGCATTATTTCCAACTGAGGAAACTTCCGACTCAGGGCTTAGGACGGAATGAATTTACACGTTTCGCGATCATTGAGTCGCAAGCTTCAATATCCTAAGTGCATCGAAATGTCACTGCAGTGCGGTTTTCTTAAACCAACGTCGGTCACGTACTTGTATGTAAAATATGGTCTTTTGAGGGTTGCTTCGGAGGTTTAAGATAGAAATTCGTGTCACCGTGACATTGACACCGGATGATTATAAAGCTGAATAAAATTGAGTATAAATAAACTTACCGATAAATAAAATCCAAAGCACGGCACACCTTCCCCTCGGGTTGAGGAGGAAGCACACTAAATCGCTGCGTCAGCCTCGAAGTGACGATCTGGCAGTCCGGACCATCTGTCACTTATCTCTGGAACTAGATGACACGCGACTCTCTACGGTGGTCCAGGTTCAAATGAGGATCGCGTTCCAGCATCCCCGTATTTAGGGGATAGAATATCTAGACTACGACGACTGGCGGGGGCGGTTGGGGTGTTTCTGGCCAATGAGAAACCTCGAGAATCTCGTTCGAGGGTGGAGCGACCAAGGGGTGAACATATTCGGTCGTCGGGACGTGTCTGCTAGCACCCTTTTCAGACCACGCCCACATATTTCAGGTTCGACACATGTGCTATGCGCGCGGTACCACACCGCGAACAAGTGTGGCTGCAGCCCTGGCGAACGTGATCGCTATATTTCAGTGTGATGAACGATTTGGAATATTTTCAACGCCGCTGTTACTGCACGGTGTTTATTGTATCACTGAAGGACGGAGTGGTGGCCGCACCGTAAATATCGCGATAGCGAAAAACCGGGCTGGGACATTGTCAACAGTTGCGTAATAACGTTAGATTTGTTTTACCGCATATTTTAAAAGGACCATCATTCAGTTTTGGAATTGAAATCGTATTCCAAATCTCTGGCGTCAAAGGGTTTTCTATGGAAAAATTTAAAGCTCGTTCTACAGATTTCTCGACTTGGGAATATATTTCAAAACTATATCTGCACCTCGACAGACGTGAGTTTCGAGCAGGGGTCATCTTGCGAAATGAGTGGTCATCAGCAAAGAGTAATGTGACGTGCCAAATGGACTGCGGAGGACAGAAGGTCCAGCTGACCGTTCCTAGGATAGTAATTTTTCAGATCGTCCGAGCTCCAGCTTTTTCTCATCGCCTTTCTTCCCTTTCATATTTCCCCCTCTTTTTTTTTTCATTCTATATATTTCCTCGGCCGAGGTCGGAATTCATTTAGTCATTTCTAAGAATGCAGTTGTATCAGTATAGGTTCACAGATGCAATTCTTCTTGAGGGACGAACGCAGCTGAAAACCTTGAGTCAGTAAAAAAATCTTCCCTCACCACGAAACCAATAGACGATCAATCATAAGCCAGCAATCCATTTTTCCGGACATGTGAGAACTGTCGACTTCTTGCCCGATATCTACTCGGGTTTCAGGATCCTCCGGGAATCCCAAAAGGTTGAAGGACATTAACTTCTTGATCAAGTCCGCAAAAACTTGTAATGAGTTTTTGATTGGATCTTGCTTAGCCATGATTACTTCAACTTTTATCTATATCTCACGTAACTCCAAGGTTCCCAACAAGCACACTTGACTATTGCTATCAGTTTCGCGAACATGTATATTCAAAACTCACACTTTGACTAACCGGGATCATTCCCTCTGCCGAGGTCAAAATGTCGATTACACTTCGTAGTCACATAAGTAAGAAATTATTCAACGGCTCAATATTTATTCGTATTTATTGGTTTCTCGAGAATCGATCTATGTATATGTATGTACTACATACATACGTACAGTGGTCGTGCACTCGAGCAATAATAAATTCACATTCACCCCGCAGCACGTTCGCACTTATTCGAGACGGACGATTGCCTCGAATGAATGTTCGATGATTTCAGAAATGAGGGTCTTTTCTGACATAGGGGCAAAAGTCGTGCAACTAATATAATGCGTGTACATACATATAAAACCATTGATATACTTTACTATCATAACAGAATACACCTGAGTCAAATTATAGTCGAACAGCTTTGGCTCTTTTTCTCGTCCCTCCTGATTAATTGACGTGTGAAAATCGCGGACTATGTTTCACTCACCATAATACACTTTCCCTATCACCGCTCATCCATGAAGTTATCTGTACGTACCCATAAGCAAATAAACTTGGCTTTAGATGTATTATTTTAAACCGTCGTCGTATTATTTTCACCGATAACAAAGCCACCCTTAAGACCGTGCAGATTCCCTTGTGAAAAATCTACGGCACGCGTCGCGCCGCGGGGTAGTGAGAACATCTTTATATCTCGGTGAACCATCCTGGGATTAGGACAGCTAATAGGTATTTATTATATAGGAGTTGACATGCACCGGTTGACCCTCAAGAGGAAATTTCCTGAGAACCAATTTTGGATTATATTTAACTGGAATTTTGAATATTGAATGCCATAAGAAAATTATTTCGAGCAAATGAAATTTCAAATCATAAAATGAACCTGATGACACTACGCAGTGGCCATTGGGTGTTGAATTTTTGTTCATATTCCTGAACTGGAAAACCGTTTTTCTTGTTCAAATTTTAAACCATCTGTCACTGTTATTTCGCGAGAGTTGTCACACTGGCAGGTCGTAGTTCACCCGATTGACTGGCTCGTTGAAACTAAACGCTAGAAAGGGTGACGGACTTCTAACACGTGACTGGCACGCGTTGGCAGTTAAACACGCGTCGTTCACCACAAAGGATAGATATCCGCTATACCTAACAAGTTAACTGAGAAAAGGCACCTTGTGCAATCGCAACCAAATTATTGTTTTAATTCAAAAAAGTAACAATAATTATTTTTTCGAAACCGTATATTTTCTTCCAAACGTAGAAACGGTTCGATAAGACACATCCGATGTTTCCAATTGAGTTTTTCTTCATTCTATGATATCAATCGACGCGAAATGAAGAAGTGTGACTCATCGATCTTAAAATCCAACTGCAGCTTAACTTGCAAATAAAACTCTGTACGTGATTAAGAGTCGTGCGTACAGGATTTCAATCGTCACTTATCAATCTTCGTCGAGTTTTAAAAAGTTCGTACTGGAATGTACTACTCGGTAACTTGCAGGGCGATTACGTTGCGCGGAAAAGCATTAATCTGTGATTGATAAACGATCCTTTGTCTTAAAAGTTCACGATGTACATATTTATCAGGAGGGTTGAATTGATGGTTGTTTCAATTTAAAATAAGAATCCATATCGCTCCCCACTTCACATGCTACATCATTAATGGAACGGGCGTATGGTGTCGTTTAATTACTCACTGCTCAATGGACATTTTTTTCCAAAATTGAACAACGTGTGACGAGCTTCAAATATCGTAAAAATATGGAAGGGAAATAAGAGAACTCGAGATGAAGTACAAAGGATTTAGATTTCACAGGCGTTTGAGCAATCTCCTGACTTCTTGCAGGCTCCGTTGCATATAAAATAGGAGCAGTATTCCCAGTTTGCATATTTAGGACATCCTGGGGAGTTTAATTTCCCGGTTTTTACCCCATGAAAAAGCTTTAAATTCAGCATAGGCAGCTCGAACAGTCGACGGAAGAATCATATGAAAAAAATTATGAAAGCTAATTAGTACAGTCATATTTTGATTACTGCACTGATCAGATTTTTTGTTTTTCTCTTGAAACCGAATTTTCGGCAAAAAGATCAACAGCGTTTTGCTTGAGTAACAAAAGTTAACCAGAGCGTAGCGAGGCGTAATTTCAAACGTGGGTATAACTGTACAAGAGCCTGTAGGGGCGTCAGGGTGAATTAGATCCGTAATTCAGATCTTACCACGGTAAGATGCTCCAGCTATCTGCCTTATCTCTGTGCACACGGTGGCTGCGTGTAGTTTTGCTTATGTGAAACGTGAGACGCGGAACACGAAATGCGAAACTCGAAACGTGAACACCTTACCAAAGTACACTCGACAGGGGTAGTTCGGTGCAGAGTACGTACCTACCAACCTTCGTGGAATTCGCGGTGGGGAAGATAGGTGGTTAGGTAGGTAGGTAGGTAGGTTACGTGGAAATTAATGTCCCTCTAGTATATAGCAATCTCGTGGCGTTATCTCCGCCTTGTTCTTAGCCGCGGAAAACGTGAGTTGAGTCGACGAGAAGATTGTAAATTCGTGGCCTAAGAAGATTACGACTTAACGAGGCAGAATGAAACGAGCAAATCAGAGTTGATCACGGTGCGCTTTTAGATCGAGGTAGATTAATCATTCCTCAACTCCTGCACATTTATAACCATATTTTAACGGTGCGCAGTGTTATCTCATACCTAAGGAATCGTCGAACGTATATGGAACCCCATCCACGCATCACACGCTCATATGTGACGCTATGATATCCAGTACGAAACGAGCCCGTCTGGTTGGGGCATTTTGTCACTTTGTAATTGAAACTTAGTCGATTCACGCCTGACTTGAGGCGAGGGAAGCTTAGTTCAGTTAACGACACGTCTAAATATTCATACGTCATTAATCGTTGCCAATGACTGGCGAAAGTCTAGGACTTAGGGCCTGGGCCATGTGCTTCGTTGCAGCCTCGAAAGCGTTGCGCTAACGCCCGTTTCATTTTTATTAATGATATATCCATACTCGGCGATATCTTGCGTACAGATTTTGCAATCTGATTTTATCAAGTTAGTATATACGCGTAAGATGTGCAACTGAAAGAACCCGGAGGCACAATCCTCGCCCAAATTTGTAAAATTGAACTTTTGACAAAACTTCTGTCTCTATTGGCTTGTTTGGTTTAACGAGGATACTTTGAATCTTAGTGATTTTTGCAAGTTTGACGTAAATTATAGGATTTAGAAATACCTGAAATTCGAAAATCGAATTTTCTGAACCTTCTTAATTACTGAATTACTGAGAACGTTGGGAAAATGTCTGATGGTTAATTTCGGTTGCCCTCTTGATAACGATATCTGTGAAAATTTCAAGAGGGGTCTCTCTTTTATTCGGGGATAATAGAATAATCCAAGCCAGACTCTGCGCTGCTTTGGTTTTCAGACAGCTTTATGGTTATTTTTGCGGAATTCTTATTCCCTACCGGCACCCACGATGCCCTAGCATGGTAAGCATGGGATACAGGGAAGAGAGGGACCTCGGAATGGGGAAGAGGGAAGAGCGGCAAGAAGCGTGGGGAAGTTATTAGAATGGTCCGGAAAAGATGGCGCGGAGTCGCTCCGTATTTTTATACTGTATGGCCGCTGCTTTGCATAATCCAGCACTTAGCTCGCCCGTCCCGAGATGCCAGTACGGCTATGCAGATCTGCGCCAGGAGTCGCGAGACTCGAGAATTTCAGGGATCCTGGACTTTCGTCGTCGTCCTCTAGTTCGTCGTGAGTTCGGGACCCCTGGTTCAAGTGATGAACGGTGTGTCGCGGACCGTAACCTTCGCGAGGACATCGGCGAAAGTATCTTCCTGCAATTCCTCCGAATAGAATAACGCGACTGCACGGTAGATATAGAGGAATCCTATTCCGAAAGAATTTACGTCTTACGTAAAAGTTCTTCTTCCCAAGTAGACGGAGAAATACACGATATCCGCACCTTACCTTCATACGATCTTCTCCACTATACTGAATATCTGCAATTCGCAGGATCTTTATTCGGATCTTGTTGATAAAAGATAACTCGGATTTTCACCGGATGTGAATCCGAGAACAGGATGTAAACCGCACCATGACGCTAGAGATTGATGTTCAAATATGAAACAGCTTTGACTAGTAGGTATACCAATTAATTTTTATCACTAAAGCAAAATTTAGGATTCTGGATGGGAAAATTTGATACGAATTTAAATACAGGAATCGCAGTTATTCGATTTTTTTTTCTTTCCGAAATCTTGGATAGAAGATGAACTTGGAAATATAATACTTGGCCAACTCTATGTGCGGCGAAATGTTATGGAGAGACTAGGTTGTGAATTAATCGTTTAATTTCTGGCAAACAGATCCATTAGTAGCGTTCTGATATACGTCAGCCGTTAAAGAACGCCGCGGTATTCCAGATTGCACTTAGAACCCCAGACATGCTAACGACAATATTCTCTCCGGAGCATATTTGCTTTCTTTGCCAACGAGGTTGTACGCGGGTACGGCGCCAGGGAAATATCACGTAAAACAAGACTGCCACGTCGCGGTAGCGCGCGAGCGCGGTGCGAAAGTAGAGAAAGTTTTGGTTGCGATAACACCGGGAAAATTGTAGATTTATCGTACAGAACTGTGAACGTAGCCAGGACAGAGCGAGATAAAGCGAGAGAGAAAGAGGAATAGAATGAGCTAGGAGATACGAGTTCAAGAAGAGCCACTGGGCTATAAACGCGGTTGACGTTTCGTGGCATTTGTCAGCTACACCGTTCGCCCAACGTCACAGTTCAGGAATCAACTACAACAAATTTTTCCACTTATTCTGGACAGAACGTCTCATTTACACCCCTGCCGCCAGATCCGGGGTAAAATGGAAGAGAAGCAACGGAGGCATCGCGAGACCCGCTTCATCAATCTTCCCGCATCTCGGTTCCTTCTCCGTTCCACCACCGCGAGCAAAGCAACGCCTAGTAGTCACAGATGCGACTTTGATTTTCTCCCATGTTCCCTGGAGGAACCAGAACTGCTAGTCGCTAGAGTTTTCTGGTAATTTGTCCAAGTCGAACCGCGTCCTCCAAGGTCGACATATTCAGAATAGATCTGGACCAACCACCTGGGCTCTTGTTACAGATTGATGAAGTCCTTGCAACGGTTCCTCATCCTGGCAAACTTTTCTCGTTTCCCTTACGCCTCGACTTTACCGTATAATAATTATTATGCAGATTCTTCTTTCCCTAGATTCTCTAGTATGCCACAACTTGTTAATCCCGTTTAAACGTATATAACGACCAGTTCAAAGGCCAGTTGTCGAGTACAGCTATTACGGACTATATGTGTATACTATATGTATAATACATATGCACATTGTGGACAGGGATAAGCTTACTGCGGTGTAGGCGTACTAGCAAGCGCGGAGGGAAGCTCCAGAAGCTAAACTCTGTATTCGACAGAGTTAAGCCCAGTTTGGGACATCAATGGCAACACACGGCCCCCTGTCTCAGCTGACAATACTCCGGCAGTATGTCAGATTCATCTCACATATGCCCCAATGCGAGTACATCTATCATACGACAATATGGAGGTATCATGGTCGATACGTGGTGTCTAGGGGGTTTGTCGGGCACAGGTACCTCCACCTCTTTCTCTTTCGCTCTCGCTCTCTCTCTATCGTTCACGCTCCCGGTACCCCATGCTGGATTTATGGTTGTAGGGCCTTGGATTTATCTGCGGTGGTCACGGTGCAGTTCGCATTATAGCTCTGCGTATTTAATTCCGAATATTTCATCTCAGCATGAGTTTAAAACGTCTAACTCGCGTTATAACTTCATACGAAAAGCAGGAGAGATGTTAACGTGCAGATTTATACAGAGTACTAAACCGTTCCTGTTAACGTAAAGGAACTAACCGACGAACCACGCGAATACTGAAGATCGTAGGGTCTTACGCGAAGCATAAGGCCAAAAGTATCCAGTTTCACTGTATCTTTCAATCGACCAATTGGGCCACCCCAACTAGAGTCTAGAAAGCAATCTTTCCGATCTCTGACCCCACGCGTTATCTGCGTATCTTTGGGGTTGACAGGACTAGGACCTGGCCTAGATCACTCGGAATATAAGCAACGATGTTCGTAAATATTGAAATAGGCTTTGGAAGTCACGTGTACACAACCCTTTAAACACCCCGGGGAATATATTCCGCTGAATGTGCATCGGCAGGGTAAAGTTTGACGAGATATGGCCGGGTAGCCACCTCGACGATTGTCAACTGGAAGAATATGAATACACTTATACCCAGATGGATATATGGGATGGATATTTACGAGTAAAGTTATTCCAGCCTCTGGAACCGCTCAGGACATAGGAGCACGAGGTGCGACGGTCCTCCCTCCGACACGGAGGATGCACTCTGGAGGTCGACGAGCATAAAACCCCGCGTAGTATAGAAATTCCGTGAGCATCCGGCGAGAGTTTTGAACCCCCGTTGTACCCCGTGAGGGGAAAAGAGCCATAGTATAGTTACCTCGCAGCATACCTTAGTTGTCCGCTCGTTAAGAGTCCCCGTATGGCATGCGGCATGCCGCGAACGTTGCGAATTGTGTTTGTTAAACGTGAGCCAAGAGGTAGACGCCCGGACAGCGGACGGGGAATATGCATGAACCAAGTTATGCTACGATGATCGTCCGAGCCCTTAAATATGTACATATGTATGTTACGTGTAACGTGAGTAAAGTAATTATTAATTGAAATTTAACGAGTTAATTATCGCGACCTTTCGTCGCCTATAAGGTTCTTTTCGCAAATATACTGCATGTACACATACGTATATGTGTCAGAGTTACACCGAGGTGGCCACATATTCTGGTTCTCTCGCCCTCAAGGAAAACAGGGCCCCCGTATGTGTCTTGTGTGGCAAGGCATATGGTGGCTGGCCCCCATGGAGGTATACGCATACATATGTACCATGAAGAGACCCGTCGGTGATGCCTTCGTAGACCCATACGCCCCAGCCCCCCATAGGCCCCCGGAGTCCTCATGAGTTTTCAATGAGATTAGCGGCCCATCTGTGCTAGGGGCGACCCCGGCATCGTCATCATCGACCATGGACAAAGCTAGTCAACCTGCTCGAACCTCGTGGGTTGCTCTAGTGCGGGATATAGTGCTTTACGTACACTTGCCGTGTCATGCGTGGAGCTTGTATGCCCTAAGCGCACACGATATTGACGCCGAAACGTATATATACTACGTACGTGTGAATGGAACACGCAAGTTTTTTACCCTCCGCATCATATGGTCGCATTTAAAGTCGCCATTGACCGCAGCGCTTATGGCAACTCGTATACGTTTAGTATGGTAGCTAGTACGTACCCTGGTCTTATTTCCATTTTACATTTATGGAGCGGTTAGGTATATACATTTCACATTTATTTTCGGGGAGCTTGGCCAAGACTAATTTTGAAACCGATATCAACCATCGCCAAAGGGAAACGCCTACTTCATACATCAATTTTTTTTTATTTTAAATTGTCCGCTGATTGCGGTGAATGGCAAATCTCGTAAAGCCGGAATAATCATTTCAACGGTTCCGATATTAATAATAACCATCTCTACCAAGAAATTACTTACCAAATAGAGATTTTTCTGCATCCAAATTAAACACAGTCGGATCACAAAGCAGCAAAACAGCTGCAAAAAAATTACACAGTGCGGTACAGGGTAAAACTCACGCTTAACTGTAAAGTAGAAGTACGTAGAAAATGATTCTGTGCTATTTGGTAAAGATGGGGATTTTTTTGAGTGAGTTAAACTTTGGTTCATCTGCATTTGAAAATACTTGACTATACTATGGCATGAGACTGTTAATTTGACGATCGCAAAACACTTTTGATGATAATTCTACTTTCATTATCGGTCTGAGATTATTATTATAGAATTTGCGGTAAGTGGCGTGGATAATGAACTCAAAGTATAGGCTGATTACGAAACGAAATCGTATCGATCCATACCCAGTATAGACCTCAATGGCTTCGGATTTGGGTTTGCGAAGCCCATATGGAGTCTGCCCAGCGCATATGTTGCGACAACGTCGCTAACGAGGAGTTCTGGTCTTCTGAAACGCTAAACTGCGGTCTATACGTTCACTGCTTCCCACCCCAAGCTAGTAAATAGCCATTCGATTGCCTTCGGTAAATAACTAATATATTGAGACTGAAGTTTCATTTTGCACAAATCGGACCAAGTATAGAATACGAAATACATCGATACGGAAGAACAGAACCGTTTATAACTCAAGGAAAAACTTTAATTATAAAAAGACTGAAGAATCGGTAGAAAAAAAAAGAAGACGGAAAAGTGGGGGGCCACTAAACTGTCGAACTTTCTAAATCGCTTATAAGTTCTACTCGATCTTTTTTTACTTTTTGTTTGTGGCCTGAAGAGTTCACGCAGATAAAAAAAAATTGCCATACCAGAGTGAGTTATAGCCGATAAATCTATCGTGTATAGTAAAGTTTGAAAAGTTTTCGTAAATCGGGACAAGAAGCTCGGGAAAATCTTTGGCAAACTTCACGCCTAATTTGCGTAGGGATCATGGTGGCCTCGAAACGCTGTGGGAAACTGAAATATTTTAATCCTGCAAACTGTATCTCGAAATGAACAATTGTTCAACGATTTTTGGTTTGTATAATCAACCCTATAAAGGACTTTCGGATTTGAGAAAATGAGAAAAATAGGAGAAATGAAAGAAGGGCTTTAAACATTTTGGCCAGTCTAACCCAACTTGCTGAATCGCTCCCCTTTCCTTTCATGGGTCGCGGGTTCTTGTCAACCTGCAGCACTAAACGAGTTACGTATTATGGCGCTTTGGAGGGAGTAGGTAGTCGAGGGCTTGTCCCCCGGAAACCCCCTCTGTGCAAGTTGTATTTCTGGCCAGGCCATCTGCCACGCTATTATACCAGTATTTTAATTTAATTAACTTCCTCGCCGGTCGATATTATTGCTATCTGCTGGATTAGGCTTGCATATAGGTACGATTCGCGGATGCAGCTATCAAATCTGCCATTTAATTAGAATTTAAAGCGATCATGCGTGTAACAGATTTTATGGAAATACAAACTCATCAACCATCCTGCAGCACAGTCGAATCCACGCCGATCAACCCTCTCGTTACTTCAACTTCCACCATTCACTAATTTCTGGGATAAAAATTGGCGATAAAAAATTTCTGAACTGCATTAGAAATATCATTCGAATATAAAATTTGAAAAATCAAATCCACGCCGCCGTAGAGATCGTTAACTGCAAACTATCGGCTGGTGAAAATCGGCATTCAATCCGGCCCGGCATCATGAGCGTTAACAACATATTTGCGGGAGTGCGAACACCGCGCTTTGTTACGCACCACCGACCTCGAGGCTCGCCCGTTTCGGGGTATGGACATCGTGGAGGTACCCCGGAGTTAGAGAGAGCCAGTGCGGTATTGTATTGCTAGGTTATTGTGACGGTACCCCATCCGCGATACGGGGTCGCCCTCGTCGACGTGCACCGACGCTGCCCCTCCTGGTGCATCTGTCCCCAATCAGCGCACTCTGAAAATGGAATATACGCTCCTGCTGACGAATAACTATTGTCCATCGCTAACTATACCTACTCGATGGAATATAAACGCCATCAAATTTTTACACTCGATTTATGAACTGGAATTTTAATCATCCCCATTTCCGACGTAAGGAGATAATAATTGCGGTAAATCTGCATAAGAGCTGAGACGAAGAGTCCCGAGTGATAATTTCATGAACAGAAAGAAGCTCGAGAATATGTCCAACGTGGTACATTGAGAGTGGACAAAACTATCCCTACCACCCCCATATTGGCCCGGATAGAACAGGTCCCTCGAAGAATAGGCGCACTTAACTCGAGGTTGCTTAAACAGTTGTTTGATCGGCATTACGCATTAGCATGTGGCGGGTGCCACCGCCTATTAGAACTACACAGAGATCTAGGAAGCTGGTATCGGTGGATGTGGAGGTGGGGTCTTATATTCGTAAAAGTAACCAAAGGACCCCTAGTACGAGACCCAAGGGTTAGCTGCTGCGGTACAGACCAGGAAAACTTATTTGCTAGGATTTACGAGTCCTGCACCCGCCCGCGCCGCAATGAGTACAAAGAGGATTTTCGTCGAGTGATCTTGACTCGCGGAGATTTTTCCGAAGTGTGGATTATACTACATGCATGAGTCATATGACCCCCGTAGAAAAGAAGGATTAGTTACGCGGATAATGGCCGATGAATGAGCGATGCGATTTATTTTGTGTCATCTTGAGATGCTGGATCACTAAAAATGACAACAAATCGATTTCCAATTTTCACACGTTATCGTTATAGACAATTTTTGTTTTTTTTTCATGATTTTCAAATGATATCCCATAAGGCCCGAATTGAGGAGGGTATGTGTATACATAATATAACGAACATCTCGACCAGTATGAGATCTAGTATATATTATCCTGGATATTAAATCGGTTTTAAATCGGCTTACCGTTAACTAGTGGCACTTTAAGCTGCCCCGTGAAATGATTATCACAGCTTCCCACTCCGACAACTCGACAGTAGCGCGGGTGCCTAGCAGTGCCGGTTGGGTTATCGCTCGTTGATTAATTGTTATGCAATATGACGTCACGATGCCCGGATTAGAATACGGCGGGCCGCGGTTGTGTCAAGCGCGAAGTTTCGAGCTAATCCTCGAATTTGAGCTAACCGAACATAGAAGCTTGATGAATATGGATATACCCTCTCTACCTCTCTATCTCGAACACTATCGCACATTGTCGTGTACAGGATTTATCTGTGAGAAGTACAAGGTGCCAAGTCGTGGTCTGCCACGTACGCAATACGTACGTGGAGAGAAAGTTATCCCAGATTTCAGTGTATCTTGAAGGAGAGAGGAAGATGGATTTTCCCTATAAAAATTATTCATCGCCACAATTTTTTGTTTCTATTTTTTTTCTTTATTTTTTAACAAGGGAAATCATAAATCGTACGTACCTTGTAACTGGTTGGGACGTTGTACCCTCGTTTCATTTTGTAAAGAGCGTAGTGCCCTTCTTTAGCAGCCATTATGTCTTTAAGATACGAACCCCTTTATCTAAAGAGGCTCGGGAAGAATAATGCTCAGAAATCAAGGGTTAATTCCTCCCTGCTATAAAGTATTTTATCTGTATAAGGAAGCAAGGAAAATACTAAATATGGTAATAACTCTTGAACGGAAGTTATCAGTTGACACCGGGCGTCATTGTCTTAGAAATGATTCATTATAATTACCAAGAGCGTTGAAATTTCCGAGATATTATATCCGGGCTTTCTCATCCTTAAAAAACATTTGAATATCAAATACAAATTCGATCCTGTTTCCCAAAAGTTAAGTCAGGAATGGTCCCCTGGTGAGAATGGCCACTTGCACGAAAGATGATAAACGGACAACACCTGATCCCTATACTAAAGATGGTATCTTCAAAATTGGATTCGGCCTGCAGGGTGACCAGTGGAACGTATAAGCAGCTCATAAAATATTTTTTAGGTTCGAAAAGCTCCGATAGGATTAGTTTTACGGACGGATAAGGATCTTGATCTATAATAGGGGCTGTCGGAATCAACTTTGCAATAATTGCGGGCGTGTCAAAACATCGGGCTATACTGCAATGTGTGCGGATTATCGAAGCTCCCTATATTACATTATTTTCAGCGTGAACACAGACACTTGTTATAATGAAAAGGATTAGTCTGAGACTGAGGAGGCTCCAGAAACGAACTTGCAATAAAGTCTGGAAGTTCTCGAAGTGGGAGTTTTAAATGAAATTTAAGGAAGACTTTGGAAAGTGCGTGAGGGCGAAGGGGCGAATGTGAGAGATCGAGAGGGAAAGAAAGATATCGAACTCTGGTAGCAGCCCACGAAAAATATCCTTCTTTAAAAGCTATTCTTTCGAAGCAATAGGTCAATTTGGGTCAGTGAATTGCCTTATTGACTGGCAGAGTGGGAAGACGAGAGATTTTCACTATCTCAGATGGAACCCAGAATCGAGTTACGGAGACTCCATCATCCCGGCAATAAGCGACAAAGAGACGATCTCGCCAGAGCGAGGTGACCGGGCGGTTCAGAAGCGGTTCCCAATTGCTATTTGGTATGGGGTGTTAAGGTCGGCAGTGAATTCGCGTTGAAAAGTACTTTATAAAAATACAAAGATCGAGAAAATTCGGTGAATATTCTGGAATCTCGATAACCGCAAGCTCTCGACCATGAAATACCGCGAACAAATCATTTTTGCCAAATTTCCCCAACACCTTGGACCAAATTCAAACGAATTATCAAAAATATCGATCCCAGTATTAAACGACACGCTGCATTAAGTCGGATGAAGATGTCCACCGGGCGGGATGAGCACCCAAGGGATCATGTTAACAGATAATACTGCTGAGACATTTGACGCGGCTCAGTGACGTAAAAAGTGCCCTGGGGAATCCCTGGAAGGGGACAGTAGCCGCTAGAATAAGGCGAAGCGAAGAGACGCTCATGCGGTGCGACAGGGAGCCGACTCGACTGCCTGACCCAAGCTGAGGGAAACCCTCATGTCTCGGTCCGAAGACCGCCACGTCTCAGGAGCAGAATCTTGTGCAAGGAAGAGAAAAAAAAATAGAAAAATTATATACATAGGTATATAAAAACCTGGAGAAGTCGTACCGAGGAAATCATCGAATGCGTTGACTGGCTTCGAGCGAATTTGATCTGCAGGGATTATACGATGAGTTTTGTAATATTGTTCAGTGATTTTGATTTTGATTTTTCTTTTTCAGAACAAGGTTGAGACATTTGACGCGGCTCAGTGACGTAAAAAGTGCCCTGGGGAATCCCTGGAAGGGATCAGTACTACTGAGTTTTTGAATGGAGAGCTAAAAATGATTCACAAAATGCGAGAGTGTAGATCTGATAGGTCCGATAGCCTGGCGTTATTTACGGCGTGAGTGATTCTACGAAGCGATATATTCGCTGATGCCTCATATTGCGGTTTTTTACTTACATCTCTCGGAGGGTGATATAATCTGTTTCATCAGATTAAAATACGCCGTGGTTATAGCTGGCGAGGCAATCGCGAACTTCGAGGTTGGACGAAAGCGGTCGAAAGCGAACGAAAGCGGCTCAAGTGCAACGCGCCGGAAAATAACGCTGTCCCAACGTTGTGCAGGACGCCTCTTTATTTTCAAAACAAAATCAAAGTACTCAAAGTACTTTGCCAAGCGGCGACAATGGCGGCTGCCATCGGGATCTTCCATTACATCATAAACAACAAAGATGAAAATAAAAAACCAACAAAAAAAGAAAATCTATTTCATTTGTCTTCTAGTAATCTCAAGAAAATCGATAATTGACGAACTTCACTGCCAACAGATTATGCTGACAAAATTTCGAGTATGCAATTAGGAAAAGGTGATTTCGAAATCGTTCTTTCTAATTTTCTTATTCATGTATGTTGTACATCGTGAGTAAATGTATTTTTTCTACGACTCTGTTACATCAAGATTCTGTGTAATAACAAAATGTAGTTGGCTATTTAGATAGGACGTGATGCCTAAGGCGGACGCGCGATTTGTATGAGAAATCTGACGCGTAAATTTCCTCAAGGCTTAATAACAAAAGACGGTAAATAATTATCTTATCAATCATGGCGTATTCCTGCGGTCTCTGCTCAAGAATATTTAAAGAGGCTCATTTTAAAAGATTTCGCAGTCACTTATCTCGATTCAAAGAGCTAGGCGTTTAAAGTGGGCGTCGAAACGGAGACGTTTATAAAATAAATGGAATAAGTACTTTTGCAACGATATTCTTGAGGAAAAATACAGTTTTACTGAAATTCTGAATCACGGATATACGTATACGTACTCGTGAAAATCTTTTACTTTTTTTTTTTACCCACCGTTGGGAAACGGCGATACATGTTGTGCAGCCCATAGTCCAGACTCGTATAATCGCTGGTGGTAATTAATTACAAAATGAGACTTGATCACGTTTTGTATCTCTTCGTTTCATAGTCGCGGCACGTCCGCGTTTTTATCTAAATATTGCCTGGGGAGGAGAGAAAAGAGCGGATTACGGAACGAGGAGACGTAGGTAGGAAACAGGCGAAAGGCTAAAATGCGTAAAATGAAAAGCATGAAATACATTAAAAAATAAAATAAAAAACAGAAAACTGGCTGAAGGGATGTATCGGCCGCGTGGGAAACATAACTCGAAAATGCAGGAGCGAGATCTGCGCCCTGCGCGGCGGTGTCATCTCTACCAGCTAAGCTGATTCCACCGCGACCACTGCGAACATTTCGTTTTTCTGCTCGGCAACTCGTAACAACGGATTTGCGATGTTCGGGGAATTAGTTTTCCGGTTTTCATGTAAAGAGAAATCGCGTATGAAAAAACAATCAAAAATAAATAAAATTATTATCACAATTGTTACACCATTGCTGCAGGACGCAGGACGTATCCTAAATATCTCACTACAGGGAATTCGGTAGTTTCTACCACTTTGAAATAATTTTTACTTTTATCAAGAGGCGCATATATTTTCATATCCGAACGAACAGCTCGGAAATATTGTAATTTGCATCGAAGGCGGGGATGGAAGCGGGCGAGGCTCGTTCGCAGTTTTCAACCAGAGGGAAACTAAAGGGAATGAGAAAAGGCATCGGAATTTTTACACTATGCAAAAGAGGCTTGGCTCTCGTTCCAAATTCTTACTCTACAATAACTCGATGACTGGACGGATGGTCAACGATATTTACGATCCTGATAAAAAAAAAAAAAAAAAAAAAACTGGACATCGTGGAAAATCCCCCTTTAACCACGCGGGAATCTTAACCATCGAATATTTCAACACCAATATGCAACGATCCTGATCGATATATAGGTATACTATTTTCTTTGTGCTTGGAATTTCTTTCGTCTGGTATAAAAATACGAATTACTGACCGTCAGTTGTCTGCAGAAGCTTGCTGACCACGTCGGAATATTTTGTGGTCCAGTTTAGATTGTGAGAAATTTCACTTTCCAACGTTCGTAGAAACTGGACATTAGGCTCAATGAGGTGAGCTGAAAGGATTTGTGGCTAGTATTAGGCTCCACGTTTTTGAGGGACAGCTCATCGTCACTCTCGATCTTGGTAAAAATCGTAAAATCGAATAAATTGAGTGACTAATGTACGTCGGGGGTTTCGCCGAAGTGGGAATCCCCGGGTAACGTGTAGTGAGCCAGCAGACGAAGCAACGTCGAAAAGGAGAGGGAAAATGTGAAATTTGTAATAGAGAGAAACGCGAAATGGATATATGGCCACCTTCCGGAGTGCCGACGGGTTTTACTAATAACCGATACCCGAAGCCAAGCGTGGAATATTATAATTGATTTATTACTCCGATATCAGGTTCGCACATTTTGCGAACGCCACCGTGCCAAATAATGCTCTTGAATATTGTACGTCCGTCCTCACGTCCGGAGTCGGGGATCCCGGAATTCCCCCCGAAACGAGGCGGTCGCGGTCCTCCTGTCTGCGGAAGACCTTTATATTCGACCATGTTCGCTTTTACAGCGGGTCGTTTGACTAACGCCACCATCAACACCTTCTTGTTACAACGCTCGCGATAATCGTTCAACGACCGGCTCGTAAAACTATTATTACCGATTTGATTGGGGTTTGCACGATTTTCGCTAACTATAAACGGTCAGAAAATCTCGTCGGAAAATTTCTTCAGCAAACTAAATTAACCAGCAACGGTATAAATTTGTCTCCTCATTCCGTGCGTAGGTAGTTATAAATATTTTAGTCAACCGACCAGAATCATTATCCCTAAGTGCACAACCGGTAGGAAAGGGTTGATAATAAATTCAAATTTAGGGGCTACGCAATCTGGGATTCAGCGCCATTAACCACAACTTCCTAGATGCATTTAGACTTTGTTCAGACGGAATACGTCCTCGGATTAGATACCGGTTGTCGATTAATCCCGATTAAATGAGACGCGATTATTGACCAAAGATATTCAGTTTTAATGTCGCGAAATACGAAGAAGTTGGACCGCGCAGAATTTCACTTTTATGGGTATATATGTATGTACATATATACCTGTACATGATTTTTAATTTGCAATACTGTTACAATAAAGTTGGAGAAATAAAAATCTGTATAAGTGTTTGGGAACAGAATGCCGAGCGAGTCTTTTATGGGCGTTGAAAGCAAGTTTTAACTGTCTGGATATTCCATATTTTCTAGACGTCATAGTTCACGTAATAACCTACGTATATATACATTTTTTTCTTATTGATGGTGTTCCGCAGAGTTTCATGTGATTTTTGTTAAGACTTCGTCATTCCGGTAGCTCACTTCATGGATTTGGATTTAGAACAGTATACGAAAGATTGCGAGGATAAAATATTTGAATTTTTTTTTGATTACATTTTTTATTTAGTTGTATAGGTACGTCTCCCTTTTCTGTCTCCCTTTTTCTTCCCTATTTCATTTTCAATACCGAGCCGGGTCGTTGGTTCACGCGTTTCTCGTACACAGCGATAATATTGATTTTCACTGTAACGAATGGAAAATAGTTATAAAAAAGTTTTCTAGCAGTCCTGATTTATATCTCGCCGATATTTCCCGCAAATCTCAGTGTTTCTTAATTCGGGGTACCTCGCCACTCACCGCAGGGGTAATTCAATTTCCTAGCGAATCGGTTGGAAGTAAATCAGAGCAGGTACACTCTCTGTTGAAAGTATTCCAACTCTATTTAACGAGTGTACAAATTCATGAAAAATGAATCATCATACAAAAATATATCAAAAAATCTCACGTCAATTTACGAATCGAATCATTCGAATTTGGAATTCTAGTATAAAGCGAAAAGAAAACGATTTTTTTTTTTTTTTTTTGGCTCTTCGAGAAACTGTTTCAAAAATATAGTTTTCGTTCAACCGTGAAAAACTTTTCGTTAAAAATAAAATGACGTGAAAAGAGAGGAGAGAAAGTAAAGGAAAGAAAAAAATTGGCAAGCAGTGCGTCACAGACAGATCTTGGGCGGAGTAGATATCTGCGGGGAAACACTTTCGTGACAACTCGAAATACAGCTCGTAAGTTTTTATGCGGGTTCCGAGTCCTAAGATCGTAAGAGTCCCAAGAATACGTATTGAATAAGATATCGACAGGCACCCGGGTGTCATTGGTATAAAACTCGCGTGCTGTGTCGAGCTGATAACAAAAAGGTGGTACCGCTTCTCCGCCACCTTCCTTACTTTTCGTACAGGGCTGCACGATCGACACGGGTATATGGATAATTTCATTCCGAATTAGTTTACGATTTGTTGAATCAAGTGCTGAAAAATTTGTGACAGAACTCGACGTACCCCAAAAAGTGATCAACTTTTTTAGTCACTTTTTCATGAAAGTTCATTTTTTGCGATACGTGGCGTGGCATAAATGTGAAACGTTTCTTTCGTCGCATGTCTGCCTCGGGGCCCAGGGTCTTGGGACCTAGGAGCAGATCTTCCCTGTGGTTTTAGTATTCCGGGTCGCAGCAATCGTCCGAAAGCGATTTGACCAACTTTAACATACAGACACAGTCACACTTCCAGCAGTCCTTCGCAAATCCGTCTGCCGACGTTTGGGAAGTGTTCGGAATACCAAGTTCCACTTTGTCAGGCAGGCATATCGACTGGACACTCGAGGGCGTGACACAAATGCGAGATGCAATCAGCGGAAGTATAAAAGGGCGTTAAGTGGGCTCTGACTTAGGCGAATATCTTCGCCCGAAAATCCGCGATCCCATGTCTCGATCAATTCATTCTTAGAGTAACTAAAAACGTTTAAAAATTTTTGTAATAATTAAAAAACGCTGTTCTAATTCAAAGGGGTTGAGAATCGTGCGGTGAGCTTATCGCCCCGTTCGATCAGCGACGATTCAAAAATTTTAAAAAGTTCCGACATATTTTGACAGGGCAGTTTTGAATCGCTAATAAAAATAGTATCATAGCTGGTTAGAACGGGCGGGTTGCACGGAAGAAGCAAAATGCTGTCGAGTTTTCTTTGCCACCGAGCTTCAATATTGTCGCTATCTCTTGTATACACTTGCCGCCATATTCCCCTGGAAGCCGCCATATTACCACAAACTCCCTTTCTTTACCCCCCTCTTTGACTGCCCCCTTTTATGTGGCTGTGGACCATCTCCAAGAAAACTACCCCCATAAAAGTTGACGACTTAAATCGCGGGGCGTATGCCCCGATTGCTTTCCTTCGCCCACGCCTTGACTCGCGCGCCTATGTATACGCATACGATATTATTCGTATATCGTTACATAAAAATACATTTACATCTGAACACTACATATATACACACACACAAGATATATATGTATTAATATATTCAAGCATGGATGAATACATCTTGGCCATTCAGTCTCTCGCCATGTTATAAGAAATACTTTATAAACAATATCGCGAACAACGGACTGAAAGAAATCGCTCGAAAGACCAAAAAAAGGTTTTTTTTTTTTTTTTTTGGTAACGATTTACAAATCTCTAGTCAAAAAGTTGGCGAGGGAGCGGAGAGAGAGGCGGACTGTCACGGAATGAGGCCAGTTTCCAAAATATGTATTCCAATTTTTTTTTTTTCGTAGATTTAAATTTCTAAGCGTGCAGACTTGAGATCGAATGGAGCTAAAAGAAGGAGCTAGAAGATAATTCGGAACCCAAAAAAATAAAATTTTTTCGTCACTGAAATAAATATATAGCTACGCTCTTATTGAGAAGAAGTGATTTGACGCGAGTATCATAATGGAAAAAAAAGGTCAGCGGCTGGTCAATGAAAGAGAGAGGGAGAGAGAGAGATTTTACTTTCTACCAGGTATAGATAAAGGCTCAAAGAATATAAGAGACCATTCAATAAGTCCAAACCATTACCGTCATCCATAAATTTTTCTCCACGCGGAGGCAATCTGCACTCTGATCCTAATAACCGAACCCATCAGGGTGGTCGGCGTAAGAAGAAGTCGTAATCTTAACTGGAAAAACTCAAGTGGCTATAATGAAGGAGTGTGCTTTGGTTTGGTGACGATAAAGATGAGGCTCTAGAGCGGGGGGTAAAAATTTAGGGGAAGGCAGCAGGCTTAAGTAAATGGAAGCACCACCCAATATGCTTGAAAATGTCTGGCTGACGTAGCATTTCAAAATTGAATGTCCCGGATTAGTCCAATGCTCTTTTTTAACGACAACTCAGTCCTGGATTCAGAAATCCGTGGCAAAAAAAAAGTAACACCCGATAAATTACACAGCCATATCACATTCTAGAAAATTATTTCATTTATACCTCCGTACACCAGTCCCACATACGATCTAGGAATGTACAAGTCAAAAGTACACGCCTGATCGGGGGCAAACTGTGCTTAACTTTGCGGTTCCCCTATTAGTGTTGCAGTAGCTGATGCGGTTCGGCTAATAGAACCGATATATGTATGAGGTTGGGTTTTCACTTGGTGTATACTATATGCGGTGGGGGTGCATAAATATGTGGGGTATGCGTCACCGCGTACATATAACTATATATACATATTTAGTATAGATATTTATAAGATGACATCGAACGTTGAACATCGGGATCCAATCACTTATCCGCTATGATATATATATACCTATATCTTACATGTATAGGTTAAAATCGAATGTTAATTCAATACGAACGATTAACGACACGAATAAGTGCTGAACAAGATTTTTATCGTCAATCAACTCGTCGTGTTCACTGATCACTTATCAACTTCCGAATATATGGAATTTGTATAACGTGTGCTCATCTATGTGGAAGTGATAAAATATTCACAAAATTTGAATACGTCATCTTAAATCTCAATATATTCGTTACGCCTTCGGTACGGTGTGCTTAATTCTTGATCAATCCACGCTGCGACGTAGGATCTGAGAATATCATATACTTGGTATCGATTTTTTTTCTTATTTTTTATTTTCTACTGACGATCCGGAAGGCTAATGCAATAATAAATTCAGCCTATAAAGCATATAAAACTGGGAGAGCTCGTAAGTAAAGTCTCTAAGACGGAAACCGCACAAAAAGAATTTTTCAGAACTTCTCTAAGAAGGGAAAAATTACGTCAAAAGTCCCGAGAATTTATCGGCGCACTTTTTAAACTCTACCACTCGGGATTAGCATATTATTTCAATGGAGTCTGAGCTGGCTTCGCCGTTTCTTGGCATAACGCAGGAGCATATCAAATATGTTGATAAATGGTTCCTTTGAATGGCTAACGTTGAATGAATAGACGACTGTGAGGGTGGGCGCCTCGGTTCACGTAGGAGGAAATAGGTGGCAGAGAAATTGAGAGGAGGGTGAAAAGAGGCAGACACCTTTCATGTGTGAAGCCTATTTGAATGTCAGAAGAAACCCCCAAGTCAATCAGCCCATTTGTCCGGGTTCTCGAGTTACTTATATACTTCTCTTTGAATCCTTTCGAATTTCAGAACTTCTCTGTATCAACCCAAAGACCGAAATTTCGGTATGCCGATAGTCGAAGATGAGTAGATACTGTACGAAAAATTTGCGTTAGGCTACAGGGGAGAGCATTCCTAGAATAACGAATCGATCCTACCAGCCAATATCCAGTCCCTTGTGTGACTTTTGAATATTTTTACACCTTTCAAAATTGCGATAGGAAATACGGTAGTTGTTGGGTTATGCGGTCGTTGTCCAAAAAGTGAGAAGCGATATCTCAGCCGTGTATCTACAGTCTTTGATGTCCTGCCCTCTTCGATTACGTATGCGTTTGAAGGAAAACCAAAGCCACACTTCCGGTAGCACAATCACGTCTGACCACGCTTTGCAATTTCCCTTATGATTCTTTCCTTGAAAAAAAGATTTTTGGAAAGACTATTCTCCACTTTGCTCTGGACTAGTCTTCGAGGGTCAACAAATCGTCAAAAATTTATTGATGACTGCAAGACAGGTACAAGTACATTCTTTAAACAATTTTTAACTTTCGCATAGTCCGCGTATTGGCTGTCAATAAAGAATAATTCTATCAAAATAATTTACTTGTTCAGTATCACAACTTTATACTCAAATAACTTTGCTTTTAAGATTATAGAGTCGTTACCCGATAATAATTTGACATACTATTATTAATCTTTTTTTGGTCCAACAATTCTCGATCAGTAATGTGACCGACGACACCCTTATCCAAGCAGCACTGGATAAGGGCGGTATAAACGGGTAAGCCCTTTTTTCCAGGGTCACTAATTTTACAGAGCACCAGCCTTACCATCCGAAGGCACTGGACCCTTCCACCTTTGCTGCTGTACATAAAATGCATTTTGGGTGTCCATATAGTAGCGTCGGTATTATAACGTCGATAGGATAGATTTCTGTTATTCCTGCTACCATCAGCGGAAGCTGTTTGGTGGTACATGATCTTTGGTAGGCGATATACCGATAGTAGCAAAGATATTGTGCAGCATCGCCGATGGATGCTACTTTGTATCGTGTATCTTGTTATCTGTGGTCTTCGATCGCTTTGATTTTAAATTAAAATCAATCAAGCTTCAGATTTTTGAAACGTTGCAGTTGGCGAAACACGACAATTTAGTTAACTTAATTTCCGAAGCCGAGCTTTTTTTGCTTCTACTATATGTATACATAAATCAACAAATTCAATCAATGCGAAAAAGCAATCGATTGTTATCTATACCGAGTAGAGTGATATTTTCTAATGATCTGGATGTATAATTTAATGATCGTCTTTTTTCAATTTTTTTTTTTTATGTCTGTATCTTTTTTCATTAGAGACATAAAGAAGATAAAGCCGACTTTATACCAACTGTGAATTACGAATGTTCTGATATCCCATGTTTAGATACCCTACTTTTGGAGGCTCGTAACATCTAACGTTACTCTCATAATTTCCAGCTCAGCATCTTGATGAACGACGAAAAGTAAATGAAATGCAATACGAACCGGTGAGAAGCAAAAAACAAGCTATGCTGGATAGACAAATCTTGGAACAGCTATTACTTTAATATAATAATATCAATGCCACATATTTTCCTCATCGAATCACCTCAAACTTAACAATATATTATGATTCTTGTTAAATCCATTCAAAGGCCCGGAATCCGAATGATCGGAAGAATAAACGCCTGAATTTTTTCTGTGAAAATTAGTCATGCTGCATCTTGAAAATTTCCAACCGACTCTGAGGACACAAACAGAAACAGATGGACTCTATATATGAATATACCTACTCCGTTGCACTTGAGATGCCGATGGCAAGCAAAAGATTTGCATATTGGTCACCCCCAGTAATTTATAGAAATCCGGTCGCATGACTCCAGACTACATTGCAGTCTCTCCGGAGGTCTATGCTTGACGAAAACCAGACCCAAACATTTTTTTGAAAAAAAATATTCCCTGCTTTGTAGTTCAGTTTTACTTCAATGGGCGGCGATTTACCAGTCCGTATGCTGTACGTATATTTCTACACTGCATACTGCATGGAGATTGCAGTACTGCAGTAGATTCATACATATATATTTGTATATAAAGAGGTACTGCACTGATGAGACGGGAAAATGTGGCCAATATTGCTTTGCTACCGCAGCTATTCAGAGGCCTCAGCTTGCAGGCAGAAGCGACGTAAATACAGGCACACAGGAGAGCAAAGCGAAGGCCTCCGCCACACGCCAAGCGAATCAATCACGTCGCACGCAGTCGGCACACATGCCGCTAATGTGCGTGCCAGGGGCGGTAGGTTTGCTGGAAAGGGACGAAGGGGGGATACCAGTAGGGTAAGGATTAGGGTACGCTTCCGTTTTAGAGGTAATTACCCCGGAGGTTCTGGATTTCCGTTCCTTTGCTTTACGCCAATTCCGGTGAGCCCACTCGGCAGGGTAGTGCCTATACACCATGGTACTAAAATTTGAAAGCCGTAGAATTTCTTCAACGATATTACCACTTTCATGTAGCTGCAGCGATTACGCCGAATCCGTAAAAAACTCGAGTAAATGATCCGTCATTGCCCTTTTGAGATATACTTTATACTTCATAGTATATTACGCAGATTGTGGCATAAAAGATCGTACAAAGGGGTAAGGATATGGGCTCTGTATCGCTTGAAAGAGTTTTGCTCGGTAAGCAACCTACGATAAAGCTCAGCGAAATTAGACACTGCAGAGACTAATTGGGAGCCAAAGGGACTGGCTCAAGAGGCTGTCTATATAGTTTACTCTGCGTAGATGAGAATACGATGCCTGTGTGCTTATGAGGACCCTTAGGGTGTATCATGGCTAGTCATTAACTTCATCTTCGATAATTTCTGGTCTCGACCGTCATCAAGATCATCGTTTCTTTTTCGATTCCTATACTTTATACGTTTGAACTGCAAATCCGGAGAGATTTGGGCTATTGGAAATGTCGACAATTCATGAAATGATTAACGCATTACATTATTTTCATGTCATCCAATTTTTTGACGTAATGATGATGAAGAAACGCGCTTGTTGACTTCAAATTCTAAAGTCTTGGTGTTTGATTAAATTCTTCGACTTTTTCTGATTTTTTCGATTGTCAAGTTCCAACTTTGCACAGCTCTGATCTCGACCCCGTATATGATATCAAATGTGAGGTCAGCTGGGCTGACATTACGAGCCTGAATATTTTATTCAAATGCTGTGCCACTGGCTGCTGTCCATAAACGAATATCAGCGTGCTTTTCCTCGGTTGCCCTGATCAGGCTTAATTTATACCGCATTCGTTTGATATCGAGTATATCGAGCAAACTCTTATACTCGCTCAACGCGGCCTACTCAGATCTTTGTCAAAGGCAAAAAAGCTCGAAAAAGCTTAACTTCCTTTGCCCTGTATGGTTTACCGAACACTCCAGAGTCTATAAGAGTGAAAAGTGCGAACAGAGCCCATACACCAAACACATTCCTTAGAATTTCTCAGACCGTCAGTAAACGAATGCTGTGCACGACCGCTCGTCATAAATACTTGTAGTCAGCTCGTGCTAAGCACCAGACCCTGTGAATTGATCTAACACTTCTCATCGCCAGTTCAAATAATAAATCTTGAAAATTTTCTCGTCAAACTTGTTCAATATTTGCATTCAACTGTACTAGATAGCCACCTACTAGACTAAAGTCGTCGAGGATAAACCAGTTTTGGATTTTAGACATCATTCTGCATTTGGTAGCGCTAAAATCTGAGCAAAAATCAGCATTTCGTGAGTTTAATAAGTTTAGAAGTTTCAATTGAATTGTCCGGAACATTTTCCCTCAAGCCATTCAGGACTATCCGCAAAGTCCATATCCTAGACCATCTTTTGACCGGGAAGATGAGGTCCATATTTTTTCTTGTCCATCTCTTCATCGTTTACTTTGTCCGTTCCCTTTCCCAGACACAAATATATAATTGGGTGTGCTAGACGACTCTATAAGTACACATGCTGCAGTGGTCCAGTCGAAAAAGGACGGAATAGGTCGAGTTGGATGTAATTGAGTTGTAATTAGGATATTCAGTGATGTGTCACCGGCTTGACGTGAAAAGTGCGGGTCATGGTTTATGGTGTGTCTAATTTCTCCTAAAACGTAACGTGACTGTGAGCGTTTATCGCGTGATTAGAACGCTTATTTAAATGTGGCTTAACGGGTGTGTATTGCGGATGACCAGTAGCAGTTGAGCGTAGGTGGCGCAAATAGCGCGGGACGCGTGCGCAATGCTGTATAATCACCTTCTCACGTACAAGTCTGGTCTCCGGAGGATTAATTAACTTGTACAGACCGCCGGACACCAGCTCATTACAGGCTTCAACGTCACGCGTGTATGATATTGGCATAACGGTAAGTATATACGTGTGTGGATGTAATATGAATACTCACCTACACCAGCCTGCATACTCACCTATGAGTAGGCACACAAGGTATAGGTAAAAATCGATGCAATAGCATCTAGTCAAAAGAGCTGAGCGTCAGTTAGGTACTGAAAATGGCCTATTTTATGAGCTTTACCTTATATTTATCCTAGCTGCGGAATTTCAGGAAAGTTTTATAGGAATATCTAATGATCGTCAGCGCTGAAGCAGGGAAATGCCTTAGAAAATCATAAGGTGATGTGTTCCAGGGAGTATTGTTGTACAAATTTCTTCTATTGGCATCGAAAGTTGAAGATGTATTAGGTAGCGATGACTAGTCGGGTAGTTTAAATTGTGGAACATCGCCCTTGCAGTGGGCGGAATGCATAATTCTGTTCGTGGAGGGAGAGGCTGCAATTGCAGGCGCTGAATACTTTTACAATTCAAATTATGGAAATCCCATGGGGTAGTGTACTAGGATACGTCTGAATTTATTTTAGCCGGGTTCATCCCATACGGAGAAATCAACCCCCATGATCTAAAAACGGTTTAAAAATACCTACTCTGCGTAACGCCGATAACGAAATGTACGTGTACAATTCTAATTCTATAATTCCCTGATCTATTAAATCCACGAAGTGAGCCGGGAGTTTTATCTACATCTGTATCACTCGGTGGAAACCCTATTCCGCACGTTTTGGAAAGCGCGCTTTGTCCCGAGACACGAATCGCTCCCCTTTAAAGCTTGCATCATGAGCTTTCAGCTTCCCCCGTGTACGTGGCAAGGCAAAAACTTTCGACGTTGAAAAATGCAAGTTGGTTTAGAGTTGGTTTCTACTTCCGTTTGGTTTTCCGCCGCCCAGTGGTCTTCTCTTTTTATACATTTGTCATAGAGTGACACGTACACAGTCTCGGAAATGATATTGGAAACATTCGCTTCAGATATATTGCTCTTTGGTGACCCAATGTTAAATGTATCCTGTGAATATGAAAAACTCGAGTTTTATATGTATCGGTGAAAAGGAGAATTTGCTGGAATCGCTGCTCCTTCTCGACCAGAATTAAATCTTGATTTTTTCATTCGCTTATTTCTTTCCTCCAATTTGTTGACTATACGTACAAGTTGACCTCTGACACCAGACGCTGCTTGTCGTCCTTGTACCTTCAATTATAATCTGCGTGCAACAAGATGACTAGCGCTAGCAGGATGCTGCGTTCGAGTAGCACGGACTAGTCAAGTTGCTCGCATGTACCTCAATCAAGGGAGAAGTGAAGTGAAGTGAAGTGAAGTGAAGTGAAGTGTAGTGGGGTGAAGTGGCCGGGGCGACAATTCCTCCAACGCTATGCTAAACGGAGTCACGTTCCATGCCAAGCCAAACTCTTGTCCGCTTAGAATAAAATTGACTTCGCTTAGCATAGTGCATCGTAATGCAACGCGTCTGCATAGTAAGGCTTGTTTTCCATTTAAACGCGGCCCATGAGCGCCGCGTTCGAAAAATCTGTTACAAAAATTTCAAATATTGATCAATAATTAATAAACGTCTGGATCGTATACCGCAGTAATAATTTAATCTAGAATTTTCTAAACCACGGTAAATATTTCCCTCAAAAAAATGTCTGTACGATTTCACACAGTACATTTATAAAAATCTGACACAAACGTGAAAAACATCAAGTCCGTGATTTCTTCTCGGGACTATTTCTTCCGCGAGGAAACGCGAGCGGAAAACAAAAAAAAAAAAACTAGAAAACAAAAAAGAAAAGTAAAATAAATCCGGAAAGTTCTCCGCTAAGTCCTTCTTCCTCAGGATTATCAGCTAGAACTTGGTTCGCAGCATCCCTCATCCTATTTCCAACAGACAATACATCCCCTGCACTGGTTGTCTACCACCCTGGGTAGCTTGAGTGACAGACAGGGTGGACGGAACGGATGACGCTTCTGTGGGAGTGTGTTATAGTCGCGCGGCTTGAGGGGTGTAGGTATAGACGGTGGGTAGAAATCTCACCCCAATCTCATGGTTGCTAGACCTCGCGAAGGGACCTCACGCCATGACACTTTGGGGTGACGACCATGGTGAGGAGACAACGTGACGGCTGACACCTCGACCGAATGTTACAGTAAGATTCGTGGCTCAATGAAAAGACGAAGACCGTATTAGCCCAAAAATGGCATTAACTTCAGACTGGAATTATAAGCTATGTTTTTATCAAGATAAATAGCGTAACATCAAAGAGGCAATTACAGTCCTTGATAGCTCGGATAGGTAGAGCGATGATATTACTACCCTACCTACCCTAATATCTGGTTTCTGGCCTCTAAGATTAACGTTGATTGGCTGTTAATTAACTCGTTTGACCTCAAGATCCTAATTATTCAAAGTAAATTCAGATGTGCGTGAGATACATCGAAAATCATGTCGTATTCCGGTGCTTATAGTATACCTACATATAGAACCGAATATTTATTAAGCATATTTTCTTCAGTCACAGCGATCATTAATCTTTTCTACCTACAGTCACCTGACAAAGTACGTATACATATACCTTCATGAAAAGTCTCTCAGGGAAGAATGTAACGAAGGTGGAAAAATATGTTTAAGAATTTGGAAAAATTCTTTTCACGTTTCATTTTGTGAATTTTAATCAACTGACTTACCATTTATCAGAAGTCTATAATCATCACAAGGGACGAGCTTTCCCAACTTCATTATTGAATAACGAAAACACGTATGATAACGATATCTGCGGATAAGATGCATGTCTATATTAGGGTGGTCCTAGTATGGGGCATTTTCTATTCTTAACCGTTTCCACCCCTAAATCGACTCCAAATACATAAAAAAAAATCTATGCAAACTTCCAGCTCTCCATTTCGATGGGAACCGGTGCCAGTGAGCACATTTTTTTGTTTTTATTATTATTTTAATATGGATATTGGCTTTAGCCATTTTTTTAGTGTTTCTTTTACCATTCTTCGAAACAGTAGACACTGGAACTTTTGCATAGATTTTTATTAAATATATTTGGAGACAATTTAGGGGTGAAAACGGTTGAGCTTCAAAAATACCCCAAGTAAGGATCATCATATAATGTAACGTATCATTATATCCAGTTTATACGGTGTTGTTTTAAAACACAGTTATCATCACATTAAGTAGATAGGTGTATGCATATCTTTTGATTATTTTTTCAGCAAAATGTTTGACCATGGTGACATTAATCTTGAGTAAGTGAAATTAAAATGATAATTAATTTGAAAAGTTTTCTATTTTCTCTCGAGCCCACAAAACTCCGATGTTATGTATTATGTAATATTTTTTTAATATTTACATGGAGTCTCGCCTCGGGCGCGGCGGTCGAATATCCAAAGCCAAGCCTGAATAAGGTACGTACAGGTACCTACCTACAGGACTTCAACCTTCTGGTTAAAAAATTACTTCGTATTTGTTGCTAATTCCAAGTTCCAACAACGTGACAGCGTCTTAATGCATGTTTTATCACCAACTGAAGTCTCGACGGTAGCAACACTTCACAATGTTGAAGGGACTCGCGTAAGGAACTTTGGGAAACCGGAATAAATCACAATTATAATCAACGGGTCTGAGTTATGGGCCACCCTAGTTGCGCCGGGCTTCGTGTAATACCTACCTGGGTCGCGGTGGAAATTTATTATTAACGTTCAACATTTCGTTTTTGGGTTATGCATTTATTTATTTACTTTTCATTTTGGTTACAGATGATATAACAACCGCCTCGGTTCATTGAACACCGCGGATGAAGGTACATACCCTGTAAAAGTTTCCCTGAATTGCCTGAACTCGGTATTTGCGAAAACCGAGACAAATTTTCAAGGCTTATAAATCAAGTCTGGTGTCACTAAACCTCAGCCAAGATTGCTCGGCTCAATCTCGAAAGAAGGAGTAATGGTTGTCGTGCACGAAAAAGGGAAATCAAGGTGGGTATACGTACAAAGGGAACGCGCGAGACCGGTAATGGATCGTGATTCGAACGCATGTAGGTATACTGCACAGTATAAGACGATGCTATGTTTTGTTTCATTTCTTTCTTCGGTGACATGGGTCTTGAATGACGCGAGCAAAACGGCAAGTAAAAACCTCAGAGGAGTGTAAAAATCCAGGCACATGTTCAGACGTGACAGACAGATTGAGCTGTCAACTCACGCGGTTGGAATATAGAAAAAAAAAAGAGAAAAAAAAACATTTTTCAGACATTGATGAATTCCGTATATAGTATATCACCCATGGGACATTCGGACAGTCAAAATATGATCAATTTCGTTCAGATTTATTTTTCATGAAAAGTGCTTTGTGAACTTCATATTCGATTCAGTTCAATTATGATGGGACGATTTTCTATGATATTACTGGATGTGGTATATTCGCGACTGTAAATTGATGCGATTCCTAGTTAATGAGTAATTTCGTGGCATGGCATCATGGTCGAGTTGGACTGCGGGGAATGCCTCGGGACAATAATTTTCCATTCAACATTCGTGAGGCAGGAAGTAGTGATGAATAATTCCGTGGATAATGGGAACAATTGAAATACCCTTAGTACCTACCCCCGTAACGCAGCATCCCCAGGAGCCCCTGAAAAATTAACATTATCCTAGGGTGAGCCGTGCCTCCCTCCGCACTTAATGTTGTGATGATTTGAAATCGATAACGACCCTTCCAGACATGCAGAAGTCATGGTAAGTGAATTGTGATTCCTTTGGGATAAAAGACTGGTGCATCGCATCGGAAGGTCATGCGACGTAAAACTTGAGAAGCATTATTATCATACTTGTCTACGTAGCCCAGGGCTACATCAAAGAACATAACGAGCACAAGGGGGGTGGCGAGATTGCCCTTTTCCTGGAAATTTCATGCAAAGGAAAAAAGCCTTCTAGGAATCTTGAGAACAAATTAGGTGCTAAATAAGACGAGTTATAAAACTTTTAACCGTCACGTAGTTTCACGAAGAAAAATCATTAAGGGGAGTCCAATTCTTGCTTGACAACAAACAGGAGCATTTTTCAAAAAATTTTACTCTCCAAGTAAAAACATCTTTTCGGTTCAACGATTTGGTGTTATTCAATTCACAAAAACATTAAACTTATATATTTCAAATTTTCGCGAAATTTCACCACAAGTTCTTTGACCGTTTGCTAAAAACAAGCTTTGGCATTGATGAGAACATTCCCTTGTCTATAAATTTTTGAAATATTTTTTCGAATATTTGAATGTAATGAAAAGCAGGTTGAGGCTGAAATATAAAGATGTGAGAAAATGCGATGGCCAATAATCGATGAAGAAATTAATTTCTCAACCTTCGATATCCGGTTAAACATAATGTGTAATGAATTGATCAACGCCTATAACACAAGGTAGGTATTAATTCACCCGAAGAGTAAACCCGCTGAGTTCTTCATAATACGTAAGCCTCTAGACGCGATCTTATCTAGTAATTTGAAATATTCTTCGGGCGCGTTTATTTCAAGAGCTCCAGACTCCTCATGGTACATTAGCATACCTAATGGACCTTTGTTCGGCTAACTTGAACTACGAATGTTGCAGGAGACACAGTTCGTTAACTTCACCAAATCAAATTACTGGAATTTACCGACCCAACGCCTCCGCGTTCTAAGTACTAGCTGGTCGAACTATAAAACCAGAATTCAGAAAGTTTGAGACAGCTGAATAGCCGAATAATGCTCATAACCGGAGTTTCAAAAAAATTAATCAACGCGATGCGATAATCCTCGTTAAAAAGATATCGCTCTAAAAAGGTGTATATCATCTACTCTCCGCCAGGTTTGGCGGGTCTCCTGACAATGAACGATTACTGTATCCCACGCAATCGCATTTCGTTAATATAATCAACCGCTTAGACACGTTTTTTTTGAAAATTATTGGTTACTTGAATGTCGTTTATAGCCACTTAGCTCTAATTCCGATATATAGTCCTCGGAATAGTCTTAGACAGAGTTTTGAACCAGTAACCCAATTGGAATTCAACTCGAGCCCTACGTTACTTTTACTTTTTTTCCCCTTTGGGCTTCCCCGTTTTATAGCTTCATTAGATGGAAGGGTTTCCGATTAATAATTCATCGACAGACTTCGAACTCGCTCACCGCGGTTTGGTACCGACGGTTATTTATTCCTTTACTGTATAGAGATCCTGGATCTGTATCACGTATGGTGATAAAATCTTTATGAGTGCTCCGAATAATGACTCGAAAAAAATCTAAAACCAACTCCGGTATAATATTGAATTAATTCCAACGAGACGGAATCCAATTTCTCATACATCGATTAATTATTTCTCATCGAATTTCGAAATGTGATGAGAGCAAGCAAACCTCTTAGAAAAACTCTGGTTGATTTAGCGGGAAGATTTCTAATTCCATTGTCATCAGCCAAAGCAGCGATTTAGATGCCCAAGTCCTTGCCAATTGTTAATTCCGCGCGTGAAACAACACCGCGCCATCTTTGTTGACCTTGATCCCGGAATTGCCGAGATAGAAACGACGTTTATCACGATTCGACAGCACCGCGAATTCTTGAAGCGACTGAGAACTTGGAAAGCACGAATACCTATACCGTTTTGATTCAAGTTGAAACAGAAGCCGGAGAACTTTAAGCGTGAAACTGTAGATTAGTACCCGCCGGAGAATCTTGTAATTTTGAACTTTGAAATTGTTCCGTTCTCCAACTCGTCGACAACCTGAATATCCGCATAGTTTTACCTTTGCATAGATGATAGAGGCGCAAAATTTAACTTTTACTTGTCACCGATATATGACGAGAGATATATGATAAAATAGTTATTTCTCAAATATGCTCACCAATAATTATATCTGGATAAAAAGTGGTCTCGTCGTACGGTTATGCATAGTTTATTGGGTGAAGAAAAATGACCAAACTTTCGGACCTCACCGTCGTTAATTAAACATGAATTGTAATTGAACGAGGAAAATTGTTTAATTAAAACTTTTTCATAATTTGACGATGCTAGGCGCGGTACAGAATTAATTAAGTTTTATCAGTATGCAAATTTCTCACGGATATAGATTTTAATAATAAAATTTCACATTTTTTTCTCTCTCACGCTCTCTCATTCCAGCTTCGGAAAAGGCATGTATCTATACTTCACCCATAGTACCTACCAAACTGTTGATCAAACTTCGATAACTCGATACCTACATCGTATAGAAAGAACAGGCGAGAGGATGAGGAGGATCAAGAAGAGGCGTGGCAGTAGTATATTATACGACCATATACATACGTACGGTGTACCTAGTAAAAAGAAGAAAAAAAATATATATCGTAACAGGGCTGAACGGACCGTTTCAATAAACTAACGTTTTATACTGTAGTACCTATATTTTATATACACCATTCAAAGTTTTCGGGTCCTAATTTTGGTCCGTCGAGGAAGATTCCTTCGCTGCAGCAGCAGCAGCCGCAGCTTTTTGGTAATAGAAAGAAAAAAAAAATGAAAAATAGTTATGATACTAAAAAGAACGGGCTAAGCGACGATTATTTGAATATTTCAACGTGCCCTTAGAATCTTTTTGAGACTCATAAGTTGAAAGACACCGCTTGTAAAGCGTGGCTGTACTTGGTTTATTGTATTGCTTCCATTTATGGAAAACGCGCTGCACAATGTCGTATAACGGCACAGCTTCAGGACGCCACAAAAAAGAAAAGAGAAACGAAAAAGAGAGAGAGAGAGAGAAAAAAAAACTCGTAACGATCCCTCCACGGGCTCGTTTCCTCTGGTTAACATAATGTGTCTTAGTAATTATTTATTTTCGTCGACAAGGATACTTTTTACGGGTTTACCGCTTACCCCTGCAGCTCACGGTCCTGCAGGCCTTCTACATTGCGGCTAAGGAAACGTTTTTAATTGAAACGTTTTACCGGCTCAATGTGGTCTTCTGATAACTCACAATTAAATTTTTCCAATTAAACGTGAAAATATAGAATCGTTTTACCATTTCATTTACGAAAACGTGAAAGACGGAAGATAATACCTATGTAGAAAATAAATTGAAGATCGATGAACTCTTTACCGCAAAGTAATGTCTGTGTCAAGTCAAAATAATTGAATTAGGAATACTTTTGAAAATTCCGCTCCAAATGAGGTTTCCACGGTAAAATCCCTATAAGCCGTATCTTAACGTTGGTTTAGCGGAGCCCAAAAAACAATTTACGATTGTCGATGATTTAGCTATGCGCAGGTACGAATGTGGAAGTAAAACTTGCGGAATATCAGATCTCCTAGATAAATTTCGGTCTGTTTAAAACAGGCAAGATACGGTAAGCCGTTTGGTGGCTATATAGACAGTTAAAACTCGTAAACTGAGGATTTACGATCAAAGTAGAAAACGAATGCCCGATACGGGATGCATCGATAATAGTAGCTATAAACTCTTGAACATCATTTCATTGGTTTTGTATATAGTATACCTATATACCGGATCAAATCGAGAAGTGCATTTCTTAGCTCTTCTCGCAGAGGTTTAAAGTATATATATTTCAAAGATATGTTTATTGGCGAGGGTGAGACACGGGAAGCAGTGAAATGGCGGAAGGCGGGGGGTTCACGGCATAACTGACATAAAATATCAATTCCGATCCACCTACGACTTGTTTATGACGATTCAGCCTAACTTTATGTCCTTCTTATTTGACTCACTCATTCCTAGGCTTCAGACATCCCGTAAATATTCTGCAAACGATCGGCGCAGCTAATCGCCGCCTTATACCAATCGCGTAATTAAAACTGTTTATTAAAGTGAAATATATGAACAATTTTTCACCGCAATTATAGCAATAGCTGTCATTCTCAAAAAAAGATAAAAAATAAAGTGGATCGCAAAAAAATTTTCCGAATTGTAATAGCTTTTGATTTTTTTTTCTGTCTTTTTTCTTTCGTCGAATGGGGATTTTGAAATTCGAGGTAACGTTTAGGGGTGGTGGTTATTTTTTTTCCACCGTTCGGTAAAGTGAGAATCAATTCACTGTCGCAGCTTAGCGAATTGAGGCCCCCGATGGTAATAGAACGTTGGAACTGGAGCATCGAGTCGTTTACTGCAATTACAGAAAATAGAATCGCGTGGTTAGTCTCTTGACATCGAGTGCGGGGTATATAGTAGCTGTATAGATAGGCGTTTTAAAATCGCCGTATCTACGCTATATACGGTTGGTATATAACGATTTCGCCAAATCCTGAAAGTCACGGGTTTTACGTGATAAATAGCTGGACGTGAACGTAAAATGAAATTGTATGCGGACCTATTCTAGCCCTCATATACATAAAAAAGTGATTGTCTGACCGAGTATATATGTCTTTTAGATAGAGGTAGGTACGTATACCTATATACCATATACATACCCGGTGAAAATATCTACTATCTCCCGTTTTGCAACATTAGCGGGCAGCGGGCAATCCAGTTGATTATCTTTTAATTAAATGTTTGTGTTTTATCGGCGTTTCACCCCGCACTGTACCGATATATACATACACGGCGTACAAACCCTGTACCATGATATGGCACTGCTAACTCAATTATAAGAGGAGGCAACGGGGGTGTATTCCTCCTCTTTTTACTCCTGGCAGTAACCGCGACCCTCGCCGTACGCTCTAAACACCAAATTTCATTCCAACTTCAGGATATTCGCGAAGCAAAGGGCACAACCCCCGACAGTAAATTGGCTATTTCGATTTAAAGTCGTTTGCAGCTCGCGACTTCGTTCGGTTTCGGAATACGACGCCTGGAGTTTCGGGGTTTTAAACATTTCGGATTAACTCGTCGCGTTTACTCGCTCAGTTTTTGATAATATCCCGTCCAGTACAATTGTCCCTTTTATCATTGCCCGGGAAATCTATACTGCACTAGGGAAGCATCTACTCGTATGTCTATCTGTCTGCCTGTCCATCCGTCTGTCACTCTGACTTTCTGTGCAGATTGAAGGCGAGAGAAACGAGAAAGTCTACTGTTGTATTTACGAACCAACGAATTACTGTGAATTATTAACATTCTGGGTTCAAAGTGTTCGATTTCTTGCTCTTACCGGAAGAGAGATGTAAGCGAGTCCCTAAAAAATAAGTATGCATCTCATAAATAATCTGAACGTGATTGAAAAAAATCAATTTTTTTCGTCTCCGATCCAACTCCGCTTTTAGCTCCGTATCCGGATATAGGTATATATAAAGTTTGCAAACATTGAAACTCCGGTCGCAAACAACATGGACTACTCGATTTCGAAGTTTAAAACGAATCCAACTCTCCCCAGTGGAAATTCACCCGCCACATAATCCATATCCGTTTGACTGAAATCAATGTTCAACCAAACGGCGAGAATTAATATGAAAATAATATGGTAGAAATAATAAAAGCTTTTCTCGATAATTCCGCAGAACACTTGACGCGCCCTACCCTACCCTGCAGTCAATTTAAAGCTTAACCTGTAAAGCTGAAGCTGAAAACTTTGCCACTCTTCGCTGGCCAGCCCGACTCGCATAGTCGGTCCTTGGAATCAAAAGGGGTCTTTTCAGGGGCGCATTAAGCCTCCGAGCACGTACACCATTACCGAAGCTAATGCAAACCTGCAACTTGTTATGCCATCTGTAACCAGAGCTTTGCCATACTCCGTAGCTACTGTTTGCCCGGCCACAGGCCACTCCGGTACGCGGCTTATATGCACAACCAATCTTTACCAATACCGATTTGATTATGATTCGGAAAAAAAACATGAAATAAAATCAGTTTATGATTTACAATCAATTTCTTCATCCATGGTATCGCCATTGAAAATATAAACGTGAACTATAATATTCGAGTGTAGGTAGTGTTGGATATCGAAAACCTGGATTTTTGTGACTGTGAAAGCAGTGAGTGTGCATCGTATAGAATCGTGTGGAGGATAAAACTCTTCAACCATTCAAGCTGGCAACAATAGAGATTGTAATCAATTCCGTGTCTCTTTATCCGCAGTTTTAATTGCTTAAAAGAATGAATTAGCCGGTTGATTGTCCGTTCGTTAGACAATGGTTTCGTTGTCATTTTATAAACTGTGCCAGTCCCGATTGTGAAAGTATCAAAGATTGAACTAGTACGTATATGTATGTACTGCATACCTACATACCTACATACATCTGTATAGAAATTAAATCACATAAGCGGTGGAAAAAATAATCCCAACGGTCTCAGATTTCATGCGGGTTTCGACGCAACCAAGGTCTGGGACGTCACGCACAGCATACATCGCGTATAGTCGCATGCATACGTTACTCGCGATTGACAATAACGAATGCTAAGTACATCGGATGAGTTAATTTACCTCCATTAATTAATTGGCCTTTAGATCGTGGGCTAGCCAAGTGACCCACGGACTTGAAATGACGTATTGCTTAATTATGATTCGTTAGTAATAAATTTTATTAGATAACAAAACCCCGAAGATTGTATCAGACGAATAATTGATCAGGCCTGAAATGACATGATAAATACGAACATGGGTACACCTTTTTTTATGAACAAATTTCGAAGTTATTTAATGGCCGCAGAGGCGAGTGGATTGAAATTTCCATCAGTATATGCGGATAAAAATCCCTCTCGAGATACGACGAGGCTTGAATATAAGGGTTGGCAGACGGCCGCGTATATAGGACGTCTTGCGGAACCGTAAAATGAAATTGCAGCTCGGGCGTCGACGAAATGCACCCTTATATGTATATATAGCCAGTGGTTCCACTATTTGTTTCCCACAATTCTTAGCCCAGCTCCCTTGGTTTTTATCGCTCAAGCTGAAATGAAGGGCGTTACCAAAACCTCCCTGCTTCCGAAGAGAGAAAAAAAAAAAAAACGTTCACTCTGCGTTCGAGAGCTTCTAAAGAGCAACCATTTTCCATTAAACGTTCTCTACAATATCTACCTCGGAGGGGTTGGTTCTCGTTTTCGCCTTCCCACGCGAATGTCCTTTTGCCGTTACCTTTTCTTCGTTTTCTTTTTTTGAAACCTTGTAGTCAGTATCCCGCGAATTATTCTCCCCAAAAAAAATTTTCGTACTATCTATTTTTTAAATGAATTTATTGCCGGAGAAGTCGCTTAGTCATAAATCAAACCATCTTCCTTCGCAAGTTTACACAGAGAAGGGAGGCAAAAACACTTTCGGTTAGCTTCCCCTGAAGCTACATAGAGCCGTTACAATTATTACAAAAGTTTCCACGACTGTCGTATCATATCCTTATACTATATCTCCCTTTCATAACAACGGAAGTGCGTATAAACGTAGCGGGATGCGTTGAAACGACGAACGCGATTCTAGCCACTTCGGATTTGTCTCCGGAGTGCGTTCGACCCTCGCAAGATAAATGGCCCCTGCAATTCTACGACTTTATGTCTAAGTTCTTCTCAGGGTACACATCAGCCCGAAAAATGGGAGGGTTTTTTTTCAGGCTTGTCTATTGCTGAACTTTGAGATGGCTTTAAGCAGCGTCCCATTACCCGCAAAGGACGTTTCGGTGTTTTCGCAGATCCTGGTCAATTATTGTGCAAAAGGAGTGGAACTGATCGCGGTAAATTTCTGCATCGTAGATGAGCAAGAGAGTTGAAAAAAAATGAATAAATTCTAGAATTGAATGGACGTTAAACTATGATATATGTGTATAGGAGTGGACGGAGCTAGAACTTACGGTGAAGAAAATTGTCAAGTGGTCACTCAACTGACTCGTTCGTTGGTCATGTTAAGTGCGTATAAGAGCCGTCGGTTGTTAAGTGTAAAGACTAAAACACCGCGTCGCGTCGTGGCGGGGCTGTTAAAGGTACAGTGAAAAGTAAAATGGTCGGTTAAAGGTTGGAACACAGCAAGAGAATGACTCATTTCCGAGTCTAGAAAGGGCCGCGGTAAAACGCGTGCGTCTAACGCATCATAATAATTACGTACATCACGCATTCACAGAATAGATATAAGCTCCGACGCACGCCGCAACGATCGGGAGTAAAAGATGCCTATCTTTATGCAGAGCTTCCGCACAAGCTACACTCCCTTCTCTCGCGGACGATAGACCATAGATTACAAAACCAGTATATTATCTAGAGGCACTAAAAATACTGAAACACTAAAAACAGGCGTTAAGATAGCGCTGGGCGTGACCGAGCGTTCGAAACGAGAACCGCTAAAGCTTTGAGAAGAGAAGAGAAGAGAAGAGGAAAAACCACCGTAGAAAAGCCCACACTAGAATAACCCCGCGTTAGACCCTACCTCTGGCGAAAGAAGGGTTATATGGCAGAGTAATAGCCAGAGGGGTGTCTGCCGGCTGTGGTCTTTGGGTTTGCGGGGCTGGAGGTCGGATCTAGGACTGAGGGCTAGGGGCTGGGGGTTCCGTTACCTGAGACCCGATACGTGGTGAGACTAAAGCTCGCTGCTATGCGCTACTGAGGGAAAATCAATATTGAGCGTTTTTAGATTCTTGAGAAATGTCCTATTAAATTGAAACCGACGACTGCCCGCATCTGCGGTGCTCGTGTAAAGAATGAGGTAATAATCCACAGCCACCTTCTCCGTTCTATAATATACCTATGGTATACCTTCTGGAACGTCGTCACTTTTACGGGGGTCGTCTTTCGATTCAATCCCAACATTTGCCCGAAGACAGACCTCTCACGATTTCTCAAATTTTTTTTCTCGGCTAAATTTCCTTTCAATTCCCCTCCCACCCAAAAAAAGCTCCGGCCTCCAGTACAATGAAAATATCTTCGTTCATTTTTTCGACAGTTCTTGAACCTCTTATACTTATTTTTTAGTGGAAGTTAATATAGAAATTTGACATGTCAAATCATCGGTGCTTCGTTTAAAAATTGGTAGGTGGATTTCTAAGCGGACTCTTTTCACGGAATAAGTCTTGAGTCGAAGTTTAGTCGATAAATATGGTCTTTTAATTTTCCACTGGACTCCCTCTTTGAAGTTTTATCGGAAGCGATCGGTCCTGCAATTATGCTGAAGTTGGTCGTTGACAAAATTCAAATATTTGCCTTTATACTTTTTCACGAAGTTCAATATCTTTATTAAATAGGAATGAAGCCGTACCTACTTGGGACTTGAATAAAAAAAAAAAAAAAAAAGTTGGTCAGGATTGAATTGAATCGCTTCTGGTCGAATCAAGTATTAATTGAACCCTATCCCAGGTATAGCGAGGAGTTTGTAGGTGCACAGGCAACTTTTCCAATAATGAGTTTCTTTAGAAGAAAAAAAATTTCATCACCACTCGAATGGTAGTATAGCGTGTATAACGTGGGACGAAATGGACTGCGGGGTGGTCTATAGTAACTTTTTAATACGGATCGATATAATGATTGGTTTGAAAAAAAAATATTTTCATTCCTAAGAGGTTCTTTCATACTTTATTGTACTCTCAGCGAGATTTAAGGGTACGAAATTTATTCTAAGACGCAGACGAATCACTTTCACGTAAACAAGCACCGGGGAGATAATAAAGAAAAACAAAAAATAAGTGAAACTAAAAAATAAAAAGGTGAAATAAAATATTCCGAGTGAAAGTATAACAGCGGGACGTTCTTTGTCCAAAGTATATTTCTCCCTCTCTCTCTCTCTCTCTGTCTTTCCCTCTTTCTATGGGTTAGAAAAACGAAGCTCTAGACTGAAATATCGCCGATGGTACAGCGCTACAAGGGAATAAAGTTTCCTTGGGACCCTACATACAACGTTGTGCCGGTAGATAAATAGCCAAACATCTACTGTATATATTTTTTCTACCATCATTTCGAGTTTTGACAAATGCTTCGAGCTTTTTTGTAAATACAAGCGAAGAACCGTAGAGAGTGACGCATGTCGGCTATTTGCACTAAAATGAGATTCGCTCAGGCGTTTTTGCTACCCACTACTGTACATACATACATTTTTTTGTTTTCATTTTTTTTTCAGACAAAATATCGTGCCTTACTTCGAGAACAAGATTTAGAACTGGACCTTGAACCGTTTCCACTTTCTACTTACCTACTAATCTTCACTGAAAACGAAATTCGGATAATTGAAACCCAAACACCTGCAATCATCCTCGAGAAGTCTATATCAAACCAAATACACTGACTACTAGATCGCTGGATCAATGATTTATAAGGACAGGGGGCTGGCCACTGAGCTCCTGCAGTGCAGGTTCAGCTGGCTTTTACACCAAGGTGGAGTTCTTGCTACCGTCATTCACCATGCAGACAGACGTGACGAAGGTTCAGAAGGCAGCATTCTCGTCTCGGAATGAGAATTTATATAGGTATAGCCTGATCGTTATGCAGATGGCAAACGATGGAGGAATATATATACGATGATGATGATGTAATAATTGGAAATGAGTATAAGGGTATATTGAATTGATGTTTGATGAATGATACCGGGTGACGATTTCGTCGTAGCTGGTACATAGAGAATCTTGTTTTATATCAAATCTGCAGTCGATATTATACCGCAGTTTATTATACCTACAACGTATAAAATAACAGCACCAGGGACAACGACGTTAGTCGTTAAATTTGTATTCATTGTTTTGAACAGGTCAGCTGTAAAGGCCTCGGCATATTACCTGTCAACTGTTATAAAATCATTCTGGGTTTTCAATAACGCGGTGCTCAGCCGACGAGGGGTTCGCTAATGGCGATCGAGGGACTTCAAACATATAACCAATGGCCGAGACACACAACGTTGTAATCATGTTGGTAGTCAGGCGTCGATTTGCAACCTTTGACCAACCATATTCACCGTAAAGGCAGAATACGAAGCAATTAACCATGTGGCAAGCGAGAGTCTTTTGATTTTTGGGGGACAAATTTGGCTTAGAGATGTGCAAATTTTGCGTGATAAAAAAAAAAAAAAAAAACACGAGGTTCATGAATTTAGATCATTTTTCGTATTTTTGGGAATTAGGAATCGAATCTTTGACTGAGATACAGGGTTTTTTTTTCTCTTTCAATTAGAGATCGATCGAAGAGAGAAATAATTTGTAAACGGAGGGGTGTAACCAGTACTTGAGTAGTGGGTGAGGTTTGTGCAGAGTATTCTTTCGGAAAGAAGAGAATTTAATAAGTCAAACCTAATTTGAACGGCTGTAAGCTGTTGAGTAAACCCGTAAAGGAGACAAGAATACGATGGTTTTTGTTGGAAAATATTAGTCTGTTGTCTTTCCAGCGAGCGCGAAGAAACAATTTCGTCCAATTTATGCACCCCCGAAGTCGACAACCGCGCGCACAGCAATATTTTCACGAAAAATAAAGCAGACTTGTCAACCGAGTGCGTCTTCTGCCTTTGAAGTTATGAGTTTCTTGAAGGAGGACGACGCCTCAGTCCCTGGTATCGTCGAATAGAGAAATTCTCGCACACACGCGATACGTACGTCACATATAGGAGATGAAGGGATAGAGCCCAACCTCGCGTTGATATTGCATTTTCAATTTACATTTTTCGTCCGTCAACGTTATTGTTTCGTGAACGACGGCGAACCACACCACCTTGATCGCTCCTTGATCCCTCAAATCCGCGACTTTCTTCACCTTAAAACCAATATTCGTAAACGCCGTATCATAATGCGCCAACGATTGTCTCCCTAAATACATTTGACATTCATCGTCGCAGCTATGAACCTGAGGCTATATAATACGTATAGCCGCATTCAATTCGAGTCCGTAAAGCTCGGAGCTTAAATCATCATCACAGCTACGTACGAAAAAAAAAATAAAAATAAAAATAAAAAACTGGGCCTGTGCCACGGGTCTCGGAAAATAACACCACACGTGAAAGAACCGTGTACAGGCCAACAACACGTGTAACGATTAATCAGATTTGGGGTGTTAGTTCGAAGAGGTTGTTGGTGTCAACGCCATATGCCACTTCGTAACAACGTTGTATACGTATCTACCTTTATATGTATTTTCGTGTGTAGGTGAATACTTCATTTGATACCGTATTACGACAGGTTATTATAACCGTTATACGGTTTTCATCGGCGATTGCGATAATTTCAATTTAACTTTCAGATCAAATACAAGATTACCTTTTGCTTGTGAATAATTGACCCGAGCTGATCGCGTAAATTTTCAACGATGAAGTACAATCGAGTACAACTTTCAGGATAAACGATCGCCTGGATTTCATTGTACAATAATTCACACGTATCTCTTCGGAGAATTTCGAAACGTGGCTTACGGTATCATTTTTCGACCTGAAATCATGCTTCTTGTTTTCTCTCTTGTTTTCATTCTCAAAAGAGTACCGAAAACGAGACCAATAAATTATCTACCTAATTTTTATAAAAATGTTTGTATACTCCGCACGATTATTATAGCTCTAAAATGATGACCAGGGCCTATTTCATGGTCCAATACCGACGTATTACTTCAGAATAAAATTTCTCATAAATATACATCAATTGCATACCGTACGAGCTTTGAGAGAACAATTTTGCTTTCGCCCCTGTACTTTATTCGACTTGGAAGCAACTGTATACCACAAATTGAAACACGTTTTATCATCACGAATAGTACCTACTTTGGTTGTCAGATTTGAATTGGACGTTTTGCCTTACAATCAAACATGTTTTGGTACGATTTTTTGAAAATAAAAACCGTACAATCTACACGCAATTTTTGCGGAACGACCATTACTGTACATATCTCTAACAAGAAAATAATCCATGTTGAACAATGGGTTGAAGACAGCGAGGATCATTCATGGGTAATGCTACACAGGCATCAACTCTTCGAGTACATAATATCACGCAAAAATGTAGTAGGTATATGAATGAGGCCCGGATATAAGTATAATATTGTACCTACCTGCTACCAGTCGCTTGTATTATTTTTGCGTGAAGGAAACGTAAGGTTGACTTCCCGTCTTCATATATTCGGCTGGGTTTCGAGGATAGGAAGTAATCTCGGATTTGGAAAGAAAATAATATCGTATTACAGGATAACAACGGAACAAAAGAGCTTTGTTAAGGGATATCTGGCCCTTTATTAGAGTTCTATCGATTCGATATGTCCCCTCGTTCTGCATTATAGGGAAAATTACTGACCTATTTCTGTTCCATCATTATTTTTCAAGGGATCATGGGTATTCCTTTTCACAAATTAGTTTCGCAAGGGTCCAACCACTCAGATAAGGACATGATCTCTTCTCAATAAATTGTAATCGTCTTTTTTTCATCGTTGAAGATTTTACAGCATCGAAACGACGGATTGAACTCGGATCACCGATTTCTTTCTGTTTGCTTGGCATTAACATAGCCACGAACCGAACCCAGTCAACCAAGGGACCATTTCTATACAATGAATGTGTATTCAATGCAGTATTCCTACTGGGGTTCGTTCATGGTTCAAATTTTATTGCTGAAAACGAGCCAAATATGAGTACATCGTATAGCTGAAAATATATAACAACTTGTCCATAAACGTAGATTCAAGATTTTTGCTCGATAGGCATATACCATGCTACACAACTGTAACAGATTGCAGAGAAAAATCTCATTCCTAGTCGACGTTTTCCTAAACTTTTTCAGTTAGGTATATACAAGTATATCTAATGTATCGTTGAGTTAGCTTACATAGCAAAACTCGATATCTACATCTCCGTCGAGTACCTACATTCTGAGAATGGTTTTCATCGCAGTTACCTGGTACGTTTGCAACGCATGAGAATTCAGCTACCTACCTCAGTAGGAGAATCCCAGGACTTGGAATCCGTGCGTTTCAACATTCGTACGGGTTGAAATGAAATTTTTATTCCAGTCGCATACATTTCCTCCATTCGCAACAGCCCGAGCGTTTCTCATAACCGACGTAGGTAGGTGTTCCTTTTTGTTGCTACCCATTTTTAGGTTGGATGAAATTTTTTTTTTTTTTTACATCGCCCAAATCATTCCTACTCTCTTTTTCACAAATTCATTCGACAGCAGAGCTTCAAGAGCACACCACATATTTATACGTTTTGTTAATAAAGCCATATATGCACATAAAAAGTATTTCACCACTCGAGTGATCGAGTCTATTGATAACGTTTCAATGCTCGATTCGCGGTTTTATCGCATGTTGAAAACTACGATCCCGCAAGGGACAAAGCTCATGCTCGTAAAATTCCAATTAACAACCAGATCCGTGGAGGAATATGAATCCTCGCTGAATATTGGTCACATCGATAATCAACACAGTCAAATTCTCGACCATCCATTAAGGATTAATTGCGATTGCCTCGGAGTGATTAAAACGCTATTATGGACGAGCCGTGCCTTCTTTGCTGCTCAAAGTACTCAAATTCAATATTCCTTTGGCCAAAGACTATCCTGTGTTGTAGTAAAGGAAATAAATCGTATAGAACAGCTGCAGCATATGTTGACGCAATTTTTGTGGCAATTAATGTCTGGTGTAAGATCAACCTGAAATTTCAATTAACGGCAGCTGCAAATTAGGAATAATAAAGCATCGTTAAGAGTTGAACATATACGATTTTTCGGGCGTTTTATAACCTTTGATTAAATTTTTCGGCCGGTAGCTCTTAATTGAAAATAAAGCATTGAGATGTAAAATAAGAGCGTTTAAAGTATTCCAGTAATTGCCGGGGCCAGCCACGGTGCTGGTTTTGTTTGCAAGTCATTAAGCTAAGAGTTTGGCTGGTGCTGCTGGTGCAGAGGCTAAAAAATAAATAGAAGAAAGAAGGGCCCGACGGGTCGAAAACGAAAGCAAAAGGAAACCAATCCTGGCATCATTTAATCGCAATGCACCTTACCGACAGAATTAACCGCGAGATATACCATTTTCACATCTCTGTAAAGCGCTTCGACGAGCTACAAGATTTCCTCAAATTTACATCTCGTGGTTTCATCTCGCCGTTTGATTAACCCGTCTTTATCTTACCACCCCCGCAACTCTTGATACCTACACCACTCCTGACATGGGGGTTGAGGCAATTTAATCCTCAGCTTGTCCCCGAGCTTTCAACCGCACATACGAATTGCGTGTATTTACGAAATCTTATGTCAAGTTTTTCAATTAACGTTCGTCCAGGTGGATGATCCGAGGGCACTTAGTCTTCGTTTCGAGCTTTCAAGTGAGAATGAAAGAAGTCCCCGCGAGGCGTTTATCTTTTAGGGTTACAGGGGTATTTTTTGTACAGAAAATCGACGCGTCTAAGAAATTGATGACAAAAAAAAAAAAGAGTATATTTTTCATTATTCCCCGGCTTCATTTTGACCAGTCATTTATAACGTAGCTCGAGTCTCTTGTTGACGGCCTCTTTCGGAAAAGCCTAAAGTTACTATCAGAAATTCTATAGAGAGTATTGAAACTCAAGGACAACAACGATCGACGACGTCCAGGCCACCGACGCGGCGCCCGTCGACGGTTACAATGCGACGAAGGGCGTCGCGACGTGCCGTCAACCGCGCGTCACTCTCGTCGACCACGTGTCAGTTGATATCGCACCAGTGTATATACAGAAGTGGAGATTTCTGCTATTGACAGTCATGCGAATATCGTTAATAGAAAATAATAATAATGCTAGAAATTTAGAATTTGTATTGAAATACAAAATAAAACATACCTACCTTCAGTTCAGTGACGATCATTTTACTTCATTTCCGGTTATTCCAGCTTTTGAATTTCGTACGTTACGAAATTCTTCTGTTGAATCAGGGATTCGGTTGCAACAGGAATTTAAGGGTTAATTTACGAAAACGTGAGGTCTTTATTTTGTGTATTATTTCGACAGCTAGGGGCTGAAGTGACTACGCAACAATATCGACCTTGAATACGTTTACGTTTACGTCGGCCATCAAGGCGCCACAACCCTCGAAAAGCTAGGCAGTGGTAGTCGCTGACAAGTCCCGGACTAACATATTCCAGTGGATTTCCATAACGCCCAAGCGTGTTTCTTTATATTCCTCAGATCCCGAAAATGTCAGTATAGTCCGGACGTTTTCCGGCGCCTTTTTTTTTTTGTCTCCTTTTTTTTTCTTTCCGTTTTTTTTTTCGCGGTATCTCACTTAACTTGAACGCTATATGCGTACAGCTGTATATACCCTACAATACATACCCATGTTACGTACAACAAGGGTATATATGAGAGGGAAAACGGCAACGCGGTTATACCACCGCATAAGCTATATAGGCGATGAATATGCAGATCAGCCCCTGTCGATAAGGCATTGCCATGACGTCATAGCATTATGTAACACTCGGATCAGAGTTCCTCCGTTACGAAACAGGGTGTTGAATATTTGGCGAAGCGAAGTATAAAGTCGGCCCTCGGATAACTCAGGTGGTGAATATGACTAGGGGAAAAGCTTTCCTGCGTAAAATAGGACTGTCTCACTGCTGGATCCTGCAGGAAGGAGGTAGGGCGAGAAAGGGTAGTAGTAGTAGTAGTCACGGTTAGGAGGAACCTGAAACGGAGATAAATACATCACAGCACGTAACACCATTGTAATATTAATGGAAAGGGTTGCTTGTTTAACTGTGTAACTAGACGCGCGGTCTGTCTCCACTGTAGATTGAAATTTGATTGTTAAATGTCGCTATATGCATCGTACTGTTTGCATGAAGCGGTAGCTGTTCTACCCACGAAGACAATAGGAGACGAGATAGCATTCAGAGTGTTTAAACACCTTGGTGACTGCATATCTTTACGCAATCGTAAGGGATCTCGAGATGACAATTATATTGACAAGTGGGGTAGGAGTAGATGCCTACATGTGTTTCATCTTGTTTGTTTGATTATTACTTGTTTTTTTTTTAATTCAAGTTTGATTGAAGATCCAGAGGGACTATCTCGCAAATAGAAGAAAGGGTTAGTCGAAATCTGAGAAGAAATTTTATTCATCAGCATAAACTATACGAGGATGGACTTACGTAACTCGCTTAAAGTTTATTTGCTATTCGGGCGTAGTTATATTATCTAACGAAGCTAGACAACTAAATTTTCCATGCATAAAGATAAACCGAGTGCATGCGCCCGTCATATTCAGGCAAAACCAGAAGCTGTACGAAGCCTCCACCACACATAATAATATTTCGAAACTCATACGCGTCAGAAACACAACCCCCCCATATAGGTACTCGCGTGCATCCACGGCTTGGTAAACACAGATTCACAAATAAACACGTATGAATAAAAATTCAATATATAACGGTCACTATATGCATACAAACGTATACCTATGTACGTCGGTTGAAAGTTTTCACAAGCTATTGACGATAGTGTGTACATATGTGCCCAGGTTATATACGAAACGTTTGATAAAATGATGAGCAAGCGTTCTGAAATTTTTTGAATCAGACCCCTTTGAATTTCGACAAATTTTGATAAACAAATATAACCTGATCTCTCAACCCATCGGTATCCCCGTAGTACTGTATACCTTTTGGTGTAACAAGGGATTAAATCGCAAGCCAGAATATACATGTATAGAGTCAACTAACTTTGCTAACTCAGGCTTAATCCTTGAGCCAACTCCCAAACAAGCATCAAATAGTTGAGCAAGCATATCAGAGCTTCTACACATATTCATACGCGGGTACGACGCATATATATCGTTATAAACACGTGTTCTAAGTATATTCACACGCACAAGTATTGCAGGTATCTCTACTAGCTCCGTGTGTACTTTACGCGTACGTATAACCAAAGCACACAGTTCTGTTTGTCATTGGTTAAACTTGCGAGGGCAGCGTATATCTATATAGACAAAAACGGTACCAAAAGGAAAAAAAAAAAAAAAGTTTCATTTTATACAACTAGCTGTTAGTCACAGTGTGTATTTTTAACCACTCCTAAACGTACGCGGGTTTATAATTCAACCTGTTAGATCGACGATTTCCTTCATTGCCTCTTACTTCTATCTTTCAACAAATAAGCAGCAAATTTGTTACGAGTATAGAGTGCCTACTATTCTTTGTGTCTCTTGCAGTAGACAGTTGTTGGCCTAACACGAATGGTCGGAAAATTGCCGACGATATATTGCTTCAATGTAGGGATTATGGCACGCGTGCACTGCAGAGCTAGACCAAGGGCAGAGTAATAACATTGACGCTGCACTCGTTGGCTGCATTATCTGCACTAAGGACAATCCTCCTTTGTTCACAGGATAGTTGACCCTCGGACTAATACCGTCCAATATCACGCGTCTTACTTGTCACCCAACTGATTTTCCCTCCAATCAATTCCCTGTTGCTTATCTCACACAAAACAGTCGGTGGTCCAGATTAAGCTAGTGCAGTTCCCCTCCCTTCCCAACGTTCAAAGAGCGCTTTTTGTAAACTACACATTGCGAGCTTTTGCTAGCGTTTGAAATCTTGGATAACCCTATTCCTGTTACTGGAGGAAAGGAATAGATCAAGTCAAAGAGTGGAACTCTACAGAGGAGGTAAACTTGTAGAAAGGGTAAACGGTGTGAGTGACGAATAACTGGGGAAAAAAGGGTTGAAGAAAAGGCGTTGCGGTTACGAGGGACAGTTTGGTTACAGTTACGTCATCCTCCGGCCGCAGATCAGTGAGGAAAAAAAGAGTTTTACCAAAGGCTTTCCTAGAGCCGGTTCTAAAAATAAAACGGTATTGCCCCGCGGGTCAAACAAGAGCTTCGAAGCTTTTCAATCCTGTTTGGGCAAGCTTCGCTATGGGACCATGGCGTTGGGTCTGTGCGAGGTTTACCGGCTTTAGGATAGACTTTATGGTAAGCAGCTTCGATTCTCCGTTAAGGTTACGGCTTTTAGCGGCGTTGGAAAGCCGCGGATACTCCGAACTCACAGCTTCTGGATTCTGATACGCGAAGCCTAGACTCTACGGAATTTATCTTCATATCTTTTACCGATATAGAACGTATACCGCTTGATAAGTAACTAATGGCCAATATACCGTTTTCGAACAGAATATCACCGGTATATACAGGGTGTTTTCGAATTTTCGAAAAACAAGTACGTCGTACGATGCCGAGGGGACAGATAAAAATCGTCCTAAATCGAAAGTCATAGCTTCTCAATGAAAAGTACTTTCGATGTTTGATAAAATTTCTGATTTCCAGTACCGACTTTTACCCATAGACAATATGATAACAGTATAAGGTATATACTAACGTGACACTACATTTTTTATCGGAAAAAAAAAATTGTTGAGCTTTCGTTGAAGTTGCCTGAACCTCACTTCTTGTAGTTATGAATATTTCAAGCACCCAAAATCATATTTTTTGATACATGGAGATCCTCGAATATTCAAGTCTTTAATATTTGAATGCGTAACTTGAGAAGATGGGATCCTAGCATATCTGATAGCGGATCGAAATTTTCGATTACTATCCAGAATATACTCAGTTAAAAATTCATCGTAATCGTTTCATGCAATTTTTAGATTTTCAATCACTGTTTGCTGAAACTAATTGGTACGAAAATTCCCAAATTCAATATAATCATTTTCAGTTCAATCTCAGGATTAAATATCACTTTCACTTCGATCCAAATTTTTTCACAACTTCTTGTTTACAAAGACAAATATAGTAATAGTCATTTAAACTCGGTAGACTTATAATTTTATAATAAATATTCTTCAAGTAAACAGCCTTTTATGGTATGCAAATTCCTAAATTGGATCCGTCATGCCAGGTGAGTTAAACGCTGTTTTGACGGAAAGCGATTCTTACGATTCTTTTCTCACAACTGACACAAGTTTTTTCGTCCGTCCCATCCTTTTCGAAAGTTTTGATCAAAATTCAGAACATACGCAAGATTATTTTGCGTTTTCGTGAAATTTGGATTTACAGGGTTACAAAATTTTTCGAATTCCAACTTTTATTTGTCATTCAGCTTTCAGAATCACATAGGCAAAAGCCAATGTTGTAGCTAAAGGACTTTAACGTCGACATGTGTCCCCGTATTCCTTCCATAGCCAGTATATGGTCTCGGACCATCAATGATACTATTCCATTCGATAGTATCCCCCAAATCTGAAGCTTTACAAATAGTCTAGAAAATACGTCCTACAATGAAAATCCGCAACGCAACTTTTGGAGTTTATTATGTACCTTGAGAAGAATCCGTTGAGCGTGTTCGTATGAAAGAGAAAAGGAAAAAAAAAATTGGATACCGTTGTACTTACATCTTTGGCGTACAGTATGAATTCGTATGCCCAAGACATATACACAGGTTAGAATACCTCGGTAAAATCATCTCTTTCATAACCGGAAATGAAGGGAAACCCACCGCGAAGAATGGAGACCGTTGAATAGAAGCTCGAGGTATTGGAACAATCTCTGTAACGGAAGACAATGGGTAACCGGTAAGCGAGCTTCCCTACACCGCCTGCACCACCTCCCAGTGGGACAAGAGAAAGTCATTACGTACACGAAAATGGTCTCGTTCACCAATTAGCGCTCCCCAAATACCCGGGACCAAATCTCTGGAGTCAGCCTGCAAACCGTGGCGATATTGCGGCTACATAGAAAGTTTTTTTTTTTTTTTTTTTTTTTTTTTTAATACTTTGAATTCCCTAGTCTACGGTCATCGTTGTAGGTATATAAGTCATCTAAAATCTTGGCAGACATAAAGGACATTGCTGACAAAACAAAGCACTTCCCAGTACGATTCCCATCCAAATACGTTCCGAGGTAACAAATCGCTGCCACCTGAGCTTGCTCTGAAGTTGTTAGAAATTCTATTTCGGAAAGATTGACCCGATGACACCCATCACCGACTCTGAGACTTGCCTCGGAAATTCTAGGCGTCGGAGGCAAACACTGCTGCTGACACTGAGTAAACACCGAGTGGTTGGCTTTCTCGACCACCTAACCCTGCAACGTCGTATCGTTCAGGCAACACATCCTTTCCGAGAAACCAAATTTTTCTTACGCGGGCGGGGATTCTCGAGTATCAATTTATCGAGGCTCACGTATCGTACCGGGAAACATTTCGAAGACAATGAAAGCATTGCGAACATTCTCCCTGATTTTATTTCTCTCGACTCGAGCGCGGGGCTGAAGATATAATTTTGTGTAATTTTTTACCTCCCCCCACCTCAACCCTTGAATATTTGGCGCCTCTCGTAAATCGTAATTCCGTACGAATTTATCACTTCACGAATATTTTATCCAAGGATTCATTCTTTCTTTTCAAGTAGGACCTTCAGTGCTTTAGCGGGAGTCGAGCAGAAGTGCCATTATTCCGCGGTATTGACTCGAGTTGTTATTTCAACGAGGCGTCGTCGTCTCCTCGGAGTCTCGGGTAACTCGGGCGTTTCAGAACGCCTCCACGTCGCCCCGACTCTCCATTTACAAAACATGTTTACTCTACTTGTGTTCTTATCAGGTTGATTTTCGCGCCTAAATCTCCAGCGAATTCTTCTTGACTCCTTAAACCCTTAAAGTCTATAATCACTAGCCTAAATCTGTCTCAAGGACCTCCGCACTCCCAAGATTAACAACATCCCGAGTTTTCACTTTTCTTTCGAGAAACGGATTCTCAAATAAATCGAATAGTTTGATGCTGCAACGATCCTCCTTATATGATTTTATCATTTTGGCATTTTATCTTATAGCGTAGGTATGCAGTTTCAGCGAGTTACATCTCTGAAAAATTGCATTGCTTTGCAATTCCGCTGAAACATGAGTTTACAGAATTTCATTTTTCCTCCAATCTTGCAGAAACATCACCGTGCTCCGCAGAATTGCGGTGGTTCTTTTTGAGGATTCAACCTTTGCAAAGTACCGTGATAATCGGTTTGTTGAAACCCTTTTTCTCGTGGCAGTGTTTTTATACTGAGCAATGAATCAGGGGTCTCTCCTCACGTTCTCCGTTCTGGGATCCGATTAAATCGATCAAACGTAACGGGCTGGCGACGAGCTCGTGTTTAGGTAGTTTCGAATAAAATTCGTTTCAGTCCCGGAGGCGATGATCTGATGGGTTCAGAGCTGAAACATTGCAGGGATTGACTGCTGCTAGGGTATTACAATGACTGTCGCGTTAGGTAAATCGCGTTTTCGCCCTTCTTGGCTGCTGCAGGTACAACATACCCACTACCTACACATCGCTAAAAACACGTGCAAGTGTTCCCTGGTTCACTGAGTGTCTGAGTAGTAACAATCCCCCTTGAAGACGTAAATCTTTATACAAAACAGAGCCCACTTAGCGGCAGATTTAGCACGCGACGGTAGCTACATTCTACGACTGCAGCGCGACCGCGCGCGGTTTGAGTTAAATGGCTTACGCAAGACTGAGCCAAGTGGTAATGAAATGTTCCACCGTGGAGGAGATAATACACGTATTTCCACCGCCTAATTTATCGCTGGACCCGAAAATGGGCACCCCCATGGAGCACGGGGGGTTTCTGTGCGCAATATCTGAAGTTAAATTAAAGGAAATTGAATAATCATATATCCTTTCAGTTTGTCGCACAATAGAAAGTCGCACTTATTCGCACAGGCTACGGCTGTACGATCGAAAACGTTTAATCCATGAACTAAACCATATTGTGAGTAAAATATGTACAGGTTACATGCGTATAGCCATCGCACGCAATACCCGCTGCTTCAGCTTCTCGTTTCACACCCTCGTCAAACTGAAACGCAGGATGCCACTCATAACGAAGAAGGATTAACATCTTCAACGTTCGTTAATATCGCGTTCCTATATAAGGCACGTTTTGGTAAGAGAAAGAAGATGAACCAAAAAAACGAGGGAAACAAAAAAACTGTCACTCATTGAAGCGGCCTATAATATAAGAGCCTCTTATTTGAGTACATAGATACCTCTTAAACTGAAAACTATCAACTACAATCTACCAAACACGATATATATACCAACCTCCGCAGTAGTTCAAGGGGGACTAAAAAAGTCCGAAACCAAATTCAGTGGGAATGTGGAAGCATCTATTTGTAACCGATGTTTGCTTTACCTCATTGACGTTGAAAGCTTTCACACTCAGCGAGGAAAATATCTAGTGCAGCTTGTTGAAATCTCTTCTATATCTATTATACTATAGATATACGTATCACCTAATTACCCGTCAAAAAATGTTATTACGTGGATCAATCTTTTGGTGGAGTAATTCTGAGATATATAAATTACATTTTTCTATCCATCTAATAGGTTTGTTTAAATCCGTTAAGTGAGTGTCAATGAATTTTTACGAACAGTAATCGCCGGCTATTCCTTCTTCCAAATGTCCATTAAATTGAGAAATCAATCAATAGGTATATGCACTGGCGGGAAACAGGATAAAACGCTTACTCACTCAACCGTTATAATCGGTGCTTTATTGAACCCTGTAAAGGTTCCTTTTTTTCATGAAAAAAAACGTACCCGCCTCGTGTTACGCAGATGTAACGAAAGAAAGAAAAAGAAGAAAACAAAAAGCAGAGAAAATGAAAGAATGAACACACTCCAACGAACTGAGTGGCTGAGTTACTCGGATTTCGAATTCTTATTTCTACAGTTGCTCCAATAAAATGAAACCACATCAATGCTCTGACAGATGCGCAAACGTGGATTTTAATTAAAACGATTCCGGACTGCAGCTAATTCTATAAACTCAAAATCTTCTTCTGAAAAAAATTTTAAGTCAGAAATTTTTCGCTATAAGATGAAAAGGCAACGGTTAAACATCGTTTACAGAGCGGTCAATCTCAGATGACTAACGTGAACGTCCATCTGTTGGTAGGGTTGACCCTTTCAAACAATAAGATGGATTAATCACAAATATCGACAAACTATTGTCCGTGTCTACCGCCCATTGATTTCGCCTTTGAAACTAAAGACAATAGTTTTTCCTGTGAGATCCGACACCGTGAATGGGGCATCCCTTTGAACATTGACCACATCAAGTTACGCTGACCAGCACGTGCAGGCTGCTAGGGAAAAGTCAGTTGGGATTGATGAATCGCGTTGCCGAAGTGAATGTGTCTGGAGTTTGTCACCTGAGCAAATTTTGTAAGTTCTTCATTCCCCGGGCTAGCCGTAGAAAATTAGAAAAAGAGGGTATTAATAACTTTTTTTTTGCGACATTGAAAAATGGCAAACTCTCAATGCTTCAACTACATTATACACTTTTATCCTTGTGGTGGGTTTTGAGCTGGTTCTGGATTCTGTCACGGTACTATATAGAGGAGGTTTGCACTCGGCGAGATGACGCGGCCGCAAAGGAGGTTTTATGGCTATTTTACGCGTAATATCATATCTCTACGTTATAGCCGACCCGTGTCACAATGCATTTCCGGTTACGAGTGTGTGCAGCGCTCCGCGATGTGGGATGAGCGACAGACGCCACACGTGATATACTTGATGTCGCGTTTTACAACCGAACCTGAAGTCATTACGTGACTGGCCGCCGGCTTTGTATCGAAATACAGTATCCTTATTCTATTTCATTTTATCTTTTCCCGCATCTTGGACTGTGACTAGAAGTCACAAAATAAAAAAGTCAACAAATAAAGAAGATGATGCTTCTACCCTCTTTGAAAATTTAATTGAATTCATAATTATTGTCTAAGACAATTATCACTGAATCTAATGCAGTAATTACGCAATTGATCATTTCTTGATGGCAACCCATCGAGCGGGTATAAATAGGAATGTATTAATGGGCTTAAGGAAATTTAATCGATTAATAAATCAATTACTAATTACAGTGCTTCTTTGGTACGCACAGGCGTATTATATTACACGATAGATAAACGGAAGTTGATTATGACGCGAGACTATGATCAACCACATCGTTAACAAACACGTTTTTTTTTTTCTTTTTTTTTGTTCAATCGTTAACAGTAGCTATTCTCAGATCTAAAACGAGACCATGATAATTCAAAATAACGGGGCAAACCATCAACAATCCTCAGACGACAGGCAGACAAGTTCGTGCCTACGTATTGTAACTTGTATTGTGGAACGAATTGAAGATACAAATTTTCTGACTCTATTATAATATGAGAGTTGAGTATAATAACGACGTAATGGAAAGTTAATGGCCAGTTTGAGGATAAATTCCGTCAAGCGAGGCTCGGTTATGTCGTGTATTCGTATTCGTCTTTGTTTTCGTTTATTAAAACTAAATAGTCAGAGCACAGCATATGCAACATGCTTTGAAACGTGATCAAACGTTTCAAAAGAGCCGACGGAGCCGCGATGCGCTAGACGTGCGAGCTAAAACCGACGTCTACTACATACCTACTGCAGGCGTCGACTGGAACGACGGAAGTGCATTTTAAGTTTTATGTTTCAATGAGATCCGGTGGCACGTCGACCCAGCTTCACTGTCCTACGATTTAAACGTGTTCAATGCATTCATTTTCTACTTTAAGCTTTAATGTTGCGAGTTCAAAAGTCCCCCAGACCCTCATCTTTGCGCACACACGATTACACATGAAATTGTTACGGGCACAGTTAACCATCCGCACGTAGGTAAGCATTCACCTCGGTTAATGATGCTACATAGCGGTAAACAAAAGCTTATGTTCTTTTACCACCTCATTTTATCTTATCAACGGATACGCGCGTATCAAATCATTACTGTATCCGACTCGTGTTATTACTTCCGGTTTGATATCACCGAGCAGAAATGTACCCATTACCGAAGCGTCGCTACTTCATCGTGGAAAACTATAGACAGGACTGAGAGAACGGGATCAAATGATCCCGATATCACAGATCTAAGTAGATCGGATTATGCAATTATATAATTGGATCGCGTCGTGAGCGCGATTATGCATGGGAAGGTATAGGTATGTATGTGTAATAGTTCGGCACACTCCGTAGTGCATAGTTAATTAACCCTTTTAAATATCCTTATCCGGTATCCCTAATTTTCCGAGTACTACATTACCTCAAACCAGCTTAGGGCACCACTCATGGTGCCTTCGCGCGTCTGAGCAAATATAGAACGCCACGGGAAGTAGCTCCTGTTAATTATCCATACTACAAGCCCTCATAACCTGGGAGAGAGAGAAAAGCTTTGAGGGACGTCGAGTAGCAGTGTGTTAAACCGAGAGGGGAGACAACTTCATAACTTGAGGCGTAGGGAAGTGAATGAGGGACAGAGATAAAACCACATGGAAGCCTTCCTGATAGAAAAAGGATAAGAATCAACCTTAGATGTCTCTGGAACGTGCCAGTTGGTTTGTGTTAATCTTGAGACGGAATATTCCACCTTTGACCAGGACATGGTGTGCTGATGAACTCCAAACGGTCGCTTTTTATCCACATGGATTAAGCTTCTTATTGCGAGTATGGGTATAGCTATATGGCTATTCTTGACTCTATTTTCGAAACCTTTCTATATTATATCAGCAGTATCCTTCCCCAACTTGGCTACGCATACATACATACCATATACGTGCACACATGTCTTTGCACTTATCGGCCTTTTCCTGCTGGACCATCGACAGCACTAACCCCACCAGTCCGAAGGCTTCATCTCTTATAAATGGTCTCCTTACCACGGCGAGGACGAGAATAAGGTCAATATGGTTGGTTATTTCGAGAATAAGGAACCTCCCGCTGATCAGCACCAGACTGTTTCCGAAACAAAATCCCAAACGCTTGACTAAATTTTTGCAGTTTGAGTCAACAAATTTGCACCTCATTACTTCAAACTTTGATCCTTTTTTGCCTAACGTCTGGGATAACGATGAAGATGGGTTAGGAACGGATAATTCTGAGAAGAGGCAGGAAGTACGTGAGCTAATCGTACGAGATGGCGAAGCTGTGTTGAGGGAGTCAGCTGTTTAGCCGTGCATTAGTAGTAATCATCAGAATCATACTCGCATATAAAAATAACATGTAGGTTCAGAAGACGACCAATTATATGACGTATTATTAGCTGCCGTTCGGCTCGGCTCAGCTTGGTGCATTCAATATTGAAACGAGACTCGCGAGGGAGATCCGAGCACCCAGTGAAAATAAACCAAGTTCCCCTCATGCCGATCCCTTGGACCCGAAACCCATTGGCCCCCGGATAGCGCCATGTGTTCAACGCCACAACCTCATCACCCGATTATGGATAATACATGCATATCTATGTGTATAAATGTAGAAGCTCATTTACTACTACAAGCTGCAATACCGTCAAGATATCGTGTATACACTGGTTTTCTATTGGCGCCACGGTCTGCACGGATTGTAAAAATGGAACTACACAAGCATGTCAAACTATAACGATATAAAAATACACGAGGAAAGTTCTAAAGTTTCTGACACAGACAAATGTCGAATTTAAAAAGCACTCCGAAAGTTGACCTCAATTCAGAATGCTGTGAAGCTTTTCGTATACGGGCACGTCAACGTTTAGTAAGTTTACCAAGCTTACAACGAAAAAAATGTTGTCATTACTGTGATGTCAATGAAACTGCCAGTCATTTAAATCTTCATTCTCACACTCGATGATTTGAATTCCACGTTTTGTACCAGTTAATCGATACGTTGAATTGACGTCATTCTTATTTCCAGAACTAGACTAGTGAGGCTATCTCACGGTGATCTGGGTGGTGCTATTTTGGTCTATTTTAGGCATCGCGGACACATATCGTCGGATATTAAATATCCGCAACAAGATATTTGGGAGTGGAAGTGTTTGGAGTGAGTCGAATTTCGTATAGCTATATAAACGACGCAGGTAATGGGCCGGATTTTGGGCTGTAAGAAAAGAAAGATGATGGATCTTATCCAGGAAGAAGATAAACCGTTTCTACACGGGCCTAGAGAAAAGAGGTAAAATATACGGAAACATGTCGCGGCTATTCGGTACATCTTATTTATCGCCACGAGTCACAAAGCCTCGGAATTTTCATAAGCTCAAGGAATGTTCTAGGCATACGTAATCAGCCGGTGGAAAGAGCCACTACTACCTTGCCGAGATAAAGTCACAAACAGAGGAGTAAAAAAAGAATAACTGCAGAGAAGTGGAACTGGTGAAGCAGGGGACAATAGAGACTCGAAGACAGTACGAAAGTATAAAATTGCTCGGAACGTCTTGGGCTTAGTCAAATGCATACTCTTCGACTCTGCATAACTCGTCAAGTGCAACAACCTTCTTTAGTTACGTCTGTGATGCCAGCTAAACAAACTACTAATATGATTGGACCGGGTCTCTCTGCAGCGAGAGGATTTAGCACATTGATCTTTTAAGCCCGTCTTAAGGCGGATTTACACGTGGCAGCCATTTTCTTAATTGTCAGTTGCCCATTGTCTCGGGTACCTCGTTACTCGTCGATATTATCGGTTGGCTGAGAGTCTAAGGCCATCTGATCCGAAAGGTTTCAAAGTTAATTAGGCAGGGACCGCGGAAGAGACCGATAGCCATTCCGCTGCACAAGCTATTTACCGAACGAACAATCTTATTCCTACTCCTTTACTCGCCTCTCTTTCTCTCGTCTCTCTTTGCCGAGCAATCCACATTCCTCTTAGTTTATACCACCAATGGACTGGACTGCAGTAGTCCAGTCGTGCACTGACTAGCGCAAAGATTCACGCGGCTGGTCCACGCGCGCATCTTACAGTCGAGAGTGCACGCGACCGCTCGAGAAACAGAGATTTATACGTGGCGATCATTCAGAATACGAACGACACGCCCTCAGCTGGTTGCCCTCACCAGAACTCGTTCTATCTCTACCACTCACTGTGTATACAGAATGATTCAAAAGTCGAATCAAAATTGAGAAGGATGAATATCATTTTTTTTTTTTGGAAATTAATTGGGTCCCGAATTTATCGAAATCCAGTACTTTCATTTTCAGAAGCAATCTCAAGTATTTGGTTTGATTATACGAAAAGAAACTTTGACTGCTCTTCTTGGGTGTGGACTTACTCTTCTACCAGATTGGAATCATCCTGTATTCAAATTTATATTTATATACGTGAACGGAGATAGGCGCTTCGTCATGATGCAGAGGTCCACATTTCTTGCTGTAGTTCACTATATCATACAAATTGCATAATCTCGACAGTCTGTTGCATCCTTTGGTAGATCATTAAGTTGTGATTCGTTGTGTGCATAATATTTAAAATATTAAATCTTGGTTTTTTCGATATGAAAATCTGAATTGACAAGAGATTCGACACCTCGGGAAATTCTGTACAACGAAATTGCAGAGAAGTTTTCTGCCCCTTGGGCCGGTGGTAGGTTGTTAAAGTTGTGAAACTCCGTAAGATTGGCTATTTAAACAAAAGTTAAGTGGATAAATTTGACCGCGAGACGAATCAACAAGAGCGTAATAATGAAAGGGAAGCTCTGCACGGAGGCAGATGCAGAGGCGAAGGTGAAGGCGAAGTATCTTGCATGTTTAACGAGTACCAAATAGTCATTCATCCCCTCGTTCGTGTTCTACTCTAAATGCTTTTCCCACAAGCCGTAACCCTTCATTCTTCAAAGTCCACTTGTTTGAAATGAAAGACGAAAAAAGTAGAAAAAAAAAAGAAAGTAAAAAACATCCTCGGTAGATAAATCACCTCCAACTCTAATCCTACGACAGGTTAACGGTATAAGTTAACACTCTTCGATCAGTATACCATGTACCCATATAATACTGAAAGGGAAAAGCTGCTACCGATCTATATCTGTGTACCCACTAGGTGTTCTAACGTAATGAGATTTACACAGAAAAACAGAACGACGATGAAGAAAAAAATAATAAGATTAATGAAGGGGACTAGTAATTCTAATCGAATGCACATACATAGATAGTGAGCGTCGCGTAATGATTGAATGAATAAATTAATGAACGTGTGCTCAGGTGCTCTCATGCGACCTTTAGCTAAATCTACATGATGCGATATGGAAGGTTATGCAGTAAAGTAAATCGATTTATGAAGATTGTGATGTAAGCGACCCTATTACATTGGCGGAGCTCGGAATAAGCGGTCGATACGTAAGGTTGGGTCACCATATTCGAGAAATATATACCAATACGCCACGTTGATGAAAAGGATATACGAGATTCCTGGCGTTGATTGGAACAGACGTTGATTGAAAGACGTCGAGATGAAATTCGAAACGGCAAGGACAAGTATCCTGCGTCAACGTGGGGGTCGTTGATCTGCCAGACTCTCCGTTGGGACAATCACAATTCACAAATACTCTACAGCTCCTGCCACCCACCACAGTTTGATTCAACGATCAAGCCGGTTTACGAAATACCTACTTCCCAATATAGGATAGGATGTATAATGTATACCTATCCGCAGGCACCGCTTTGTATCCGTAAACCGTTCAAGTATACCTACTTCAAGTTCAATTACAGGACTTGTCTTTGTCACAGGCATGACACGAAGTTGGAGAAGTGGTCTCGTGCCAATTCACATAGCGGCGTTTCCCGCAAGGGACTGAAATTCACATCCCTTATCGGGTAAATCGATGTAGTTTACCTTCACCACCGAGTATGGTGACAATATGACGAATATGGCCAGACCACTGGCGCCTAGCCTGAAGCCGAGAGTGACTCACGATAATTACCAATTACTTCGTATGAATTGAACCAGTTATCCAGTAGCACGGTTACGTAAAAATATCTCGGTAGCAACGTCATGTGTTCAAAAGTTTCTACTCGAATGAGATAGTTTGTAGCCGGTGCTCCTGTTGAAATATTTCTCAACAAGTCACCTCAACTATGCTTTGTCGTTTGCAATCCGGGTATTGTTGAATGGTACTTTAAATTCCCACAATATTAATTACGATTAAAAGATTTTCGGGTATTTCGATCATCAACATTCTCCACAAACTCCGTGCGCATTCACAATTACACCTCGATATGATATTCATGATTGAAATTGGTAGTAGGTTGTAGATACAAAATGATCCAAGGGGATAATTGACAAATAGCACATAAAAGTTTCGCCACACGATATCCGTATATCGATTGAAAAAAATGTATGAGAAATTTTGTCTTTTATTGCTCCATTTCACGTACAGTAAAATTTTTAATTCTGGTCATCAACACCTCGTCGTGTAAAGCATTTTCTAACTGCTGTAATAAAGTTCATGACAATGCTGTTATCCTGATAACAGCAGTCAGAATAAATGTTTAATTTAGAGTGAATATCGCAGGATTTGAAATGTTCATTTCACAATACCATGGTCGAGTAATTGCGGTGAGTATCTATTTTTGAATATGATTAAAAAATGGTTTCAGATACCCTCTTTCGAATATTCATTTGCTCAAGCCTTTCAGCAGTAAAGTAGATATATATCTTGACATTAGAAGACTATAAAACCAAGAATGCTCTTCGTCTGAGCCACTCCAGTCACGAGATGGACTAATTTTTTATCGAGGAGCAGTTTAATAGCGCGATTAAATATTCTTGAAGAGCCGAAAGACTGAATTTCGACCGTCATTATCTCGTGCATGAAGCACTCTTGGGCATCCTCGACCATACTCGGTAAGCTCTAACCCATCGATGAGTGATTTGACACAATAAGGATACCTACGTGTTATACATAGGTATATATATGTATATATAAAGTTTGGACATCCTTCAGTCTCAGTAATTAACTTATACTTTGATTGGTTCGAGCGTCTAGTATGACACGAACTGCCATGCACTGCCGTGTATTAGACAGCGACGACACTTGCCTGCATATCCGTCCGTCAGTTGGTAGAGTTACTTCGTTATGAACGAGAGTAACTCGTAGCATCCAACACCGAAGTGAAGTTAGTCAAACAAACACGTAAACTAAGGCAATTAAATTTCTCTTAATTACGGCACGGCGGGCGGGCGACCGACTCAAACTCTTTGACACCGTATAGCTTGACGTATTCTAAGTTTGAAATGAAAGTTTAATTCCTATCCTAGCCTGCAGAGTGTAAAAATTTTTGGACAAGGAAACTTCGATACTTCTAATTTAAATACAGATTTTGTTTTTCGTTTTTTCTTCTTTTCTTTTTGTTTTTTTTACGTTTATGAGGCTTTGTGGTACTACCCTTTGAATACAGGCGTGGGTACGCTTCAGAAATGTGCTTGTTACACCCGGCGGTATAACGAAGCTCAGCGAATCGTTTAAGTGAAAAAACAATATTGAAATTTAACTTTAATGTATCGTGAAGAATTGCGGTACAAAGGTGAACCGCGGACCACTATAACGTGGAATAAAAATCTCATTTCCGCTTGCTGCCGGAGGGGTTGAAGGCGAAAAAAAAAAAAAAATGAAAGAAAACAAAAAGAAGAAGTTACCAGCTTACTCACTTTTCACGCACGTTCTACGTGCCACGTTCTCGTTACCTTCACTTTACGGTTACAAGCGAGATTACGCGGACCTCCCTTCCTTTTTTTTTTTTTTTACACCCTTACGGTGTGTTTTCATTCTCGACATTGGTTCAACACGTAAAAAACTAATTTAGGCTGTTTGAAAAATAATCACTGGTAGAAAAAAGCGTATCATATCGCTTATATCGAGTCAGGTAATTATTATCTTTTTTTTTTGCTCTCCCCATTTTGTTTTCACATCAAGTTGTATATTGGAAAGCATTACGTTACAGTAATATCGATATTGTGTCACCTTTCAAGTTACGTACATAATAGATTCAACGTAGATGGATGAGGGTTTGTTCGAGAGCTCTTCGCGTCATTGTATCCTGTCTAACATCCCTGTCCCTCTCCCTCTTCCGCTCCCACTCCCTGGATCAGAACGAAAAAATCAACATACACAGGAACGAAAGGCACGCGGTGCACTCCAAGTGTAACATAATTGTATGAATAAATATTTTGAAAATTTCCATTGAATGTATCCAGTGGTCATTCTGACCATTTTAACGACTCGAGGGTCCACTCGTAACATTTATTATTTACATATCAACTAACTTGAAATCAAGTTGATGGCAAACACGGCCTCGTTCGGAACCAGTTGTTACTTTTAAAACCACTCTTGCGTCAGTCAAACAATCTCAGATCCAACTTTAGTACCTGTACGACATTTAGTCATCGACAGACTCCCCGGAGGCATGCGGCCCTCGATCATTATTCCAATTTGAAAAAAATAAAGAAAAGAAAACATACACATGATCGAATCTCTAAAACCTTTATTTTCCGAGACCCTCCAACGAGAATATTAAACAAAGTAGGTAAATGAAGACATATATTTTTTTTTCTCTCTCAAATAGATTGGACTGTTGATACAAAAATATCAAATGAAAAACCGACGCTTGGCGTCAGGCAGAGCGACTCTTACTCTGACTGGCTGACCATCCGGACGCGCTGACGAGGGACCACCGAGCTCGCAAACGTACCGGTTCGCCGGGTTATTATAAACCAGCTTTACCCACTATGTATACGTTGGGATGATCCGAGTTGGTGTATACAATATACATATTCTGTAAGTATATACTTATATACAATATGTATATATATGTGTATGAAACGGTGGCTAGCTGAAATTTTGAAACAGTCGTACTTTATCCAGTTTTAGCCGTGTGAACAGAGACCCAAAGGCCTGAACAGTTTTCGGATAAAGATAAAGATAGATAGGCAAAGAGGGAGTAAGAAAGAAAAAAATATATGTGGATTGTGGATGGATCATTTCGTGGGAATATGGAAAGTCCGAAGTAGTAAACGATGTAAATTACAATAAGTTATTGGTCATTATAATGTTTGTAAGAGGTAGAATCGTCCGCTGCACTTGCCAGAGCCCACATGGAGCTGATAATAATTACGCATGCAAATGTTATTCGAAGGCGTTAGCTGGGCTAATGAATAAGCATATGCTTATCTGCTAATTATATATTTAACTGGCTACTGACAGTTTTTTAATTAGCCTGGCGTATCAATTTCTTAATTAAAAACAATGTGTTTACTTTCTAGGAAATTAAACATGAACTGGTCATCGTTGTCGTTTACAAACCTGTAAGTACGACGTTTCACCAGTGTAGACATTTCATCTCTGGACTAAAGCTTAACAACTACCACTGTCCGATTCCAAGCCGCTGTTAATCTCTAGCGATAATTAAGCCGGGCATCGAACTTGATGCTAAGCCGACTTCATACTTTTCTCGGTCACTGCAATTAGCGCTGTGAACCATCTGGACGTCTTGCACGACTCCGGCATCGAACAAGCCGTTGTTTTCAATAGAATCACGTCCATCTACTCGAATACGTCCCTGAACTGGACCAATTAACTTTTTCTCAGGGCATCCAATCAACGAAATTGGCACGGCTTCACCAGCTCCGAAAAGGGGTCGGCCTCGGTTTGCCCCGTCTTGATATTAGGTGTCGGATTAACTGTCGAAAGTGATGGCTTGCAAGCTCTTCGTTAAACGAATTTAACCGACTTCATATACCAACTTTCTATATATACTTCATGCGGAACAGATATTAATAACCAACCATGTATGTACGTATACATACCTACCATGCGATTAATTTCTGTCGAGATCACTGCTTTTACGTAATTGGTATAATTCGTGTAATTCTTCGGAGCTGTTTCACTTTGATTCGAGACTAGATTCCAATCGTCTCTTGATTTTATCGGAAATTTAAAAATACGATAACTCGTGGTGGGGCCCGTTGATGTTTAACCTCTTCTACGACGTTCGAAGGCGAGTGAATGAAAATAAATTGGCAAATGCATATTACTCTGCTACCGTCACAAAGAAAAATGCCGACGTCATAACGTCGTGGAATCAAATTGTTTGATTTTTCGATCACGTGCTGTTGGGTCTAGGTACAACCCGCGGTCGACCTCAAAGAGTTGCATATTCCGGTGATATACATGGAATATAATCATGTATATATATCCCATTGTAATATATATCGGCGTAGAAAATCTCGGAGCGAAGGGCGGGTCCAGAGATTCTAGACCCGTAAACGGATCCGGAGCTTTCGACGAAATTCTAAATCAGTTTGGACCACCTCTGACAATGCTCGAATCGTATATCTAACATCTGTTTTGACACGTGAGTGATAGCATAATAAGTCTTATCAGATCGTACCTCCGGTTTCACACGTTCAATGGACACTGTGAGAACTATTCAAATTATATTTTACACCTGGCCTGTAACGGGGCAATTTGCATATGATTGGGAACAAGCCGAGCACAGTGTTAGTATACCTAATACAGCAGACACTCGATGCGAATACTCAGCTCACCTGAAAACATGTTAGTTTTAAACTCCACTTATCGAAAAAAAAATTTCCCTTTCAAAAATAAATTTTAGTTATTTTTAAAATCGATCTTTCGAACGGTTAAAGCGAGGCGAGTTTCGGCTCGATTTGAGCACAATCAAGTGCGGTTGATTAGACGCTTTTAGCGGTAGGTTTGTACGTGTAATTAACCCCAACAAGGGTCATAATACCACGTAGAGATGTTCTATGTTTAGGACTCACGTGCAGAAAGTTGAAGAGCCATTACATCCGCGCGTGAAATGAGCTTTGGCTACTTATAGATATACCTACACCATAACCAACCGCGCTGTTTGACGAGAGAATTCACGCAGCAAATACCTACCTACCGCAAGTTCAGATTCTTTAATGAGTTCTTGTTCCTCCACTCGCTGATGAAGTCTTAAGTAGTTTTGTCTACCAAACGTCGAAGGCCCCCCCCTAACTCTTGACGATATTTACAACCACTATGGAGCTTACACACATACATACGTACGTATATCTGCTAAGGAAGTGGGAAATAAATCTATCTAGAATGAATGCAACCCACCAAAAAAGGAAAAAAAGTAGCGCTTAATGGATCTCAGGCTCGGTATACAAAGCGATGAGCCTTTGTCGGGAAAATTGGATAAGATTTGCCTGAACAATCCAACTAAATAAAGTCGAAGTAAAGTGCTAATAATTTTGTTGGTTTTCTTCGTCGAGACTGGTGATTGTTTGGTTATTGTTTAGAGACAAGACTGATAAGTGATATAATTGGTAGGAGACTGGGAAGTTCGGTATAATTTTGTCTCTGGGATTTCCCCTGAGTCTGCAGGGGTAAATTTCCTTCGATTTGGAGCGGGAGGATTACGAAGTTTCTTAGTGTCATAGGTCACGGGGCAAATTACCAGTATTAGGAACGGGCACTTGCGAGAATTACAGGCGTAAGGCCACCCAATGAGGAGTTCAACCCCTTCTCGCCCCTGAGGGTAAGAAAGTAACTAGTTTTTATCGACTGGATTCAATCGGGGGAACGATAATTAACGCCATGTAACGCCCCAACAACTGCCGATTGCAATTTATTGCGACTACGCCAGCGCGAGTCGTCTCACTTGTAAATGTCTCGACGTTACTCTGATTTATTTACCTCGTAGTAAATTCGACAAGAGGTTGGTTGAAATTTTTGCATACACTTCCTCGAAAGACAATCAAGAAGAGAAATCATCAACGCACTCGAAGCAATTCCATGTTAGTCGCAAATCAGGACGGAATACGCGGACACATTCAATTTAAATGCTCTTTTCGTTTATTTTTTTGTCCTCCTCTCTCTCTCTCTCTCTTTCAACTGAGATTAGTTGTCATTTTTTGTCTTTGCAACATGGAACAGTTTAATTTTTCCCGCAAGCGGTGCGACCATCCCTGCAAACTTGTATGGAGCTCGCAGACAAATAGTTTCTACGAAATGACGCGTAATTCCATTCCCACGTATTTATATCTTGGCCTGGGCATTACTGTAGCCGTAGAGTAAAGCTCTTGGGTATTTTTCAGCAGGTCTGTTCCACGATAATATTTCAGAGACTCGATGTTTATTTTCCACTGGATTTCGTGCGGCGAACGCAGAACCCGCGTGAAAATATGAGGCGACGTATATGTCACAATGCATGCCCAGCTTCTCTCACTCCTATACCTACTGAGCTACTAGATCCAGCTATTAGTAGAGATATACTTAAACCGACGCAAACGGATGGATACGGACGAAGCGACAAATTTTTATGAAATGAACATTTTCTCGCGTCACCTGGAACGCGTTTCGGAATACGGTACTCGTTTGTAAATGTCACACTTCAGAGCTTTGTACAAAAACCCGACGCTATTTTTGTCACTCTCATAATCATTGTCAAGAATTCCATCTTCTTGGCTGTAATACATTCACTGTCAAACAACCCGGGAAATCACTTTATACGAAGGTACTTATGAAGATGCAATAAATTATCACTCGCTTCACCTAAGCCAGACCTCATCAAAGACTCAAAAACTTGCTGAAATGTGAAAGACCATTTCAGTATCTGGAGTGTACAGTAATTTCAGTTTCTTCAATTCACAGGGCAGCTTTGGAAAAACCATTTTGTACTATTTTTTTGACCCAATTCCACAGGCTAACGGACTATCGAACCGTTTTGAAATGAATTTACGTGTTTGGAAGAAGTGACCAAAAAAATAAAAGAAGTACAAAAAGAAGACAACATATTCGTACAAAATATAACAAATTAGGAAGGTTCTTTCATCTACAATTTTTGTAAATAATGCATATTCATTTCGTACCTGCTGTGCTGGAACTCTGTGAGATGAAAGAGCGATCGATTTTAATACCTCTTAAAAAATTACCGCTTCGAGTCGAGTCTGGAATAAAAATTATCCACTCAAGAGGATTCCGTTATATTTAATTGTATATCTCGTAATTAATCAATTGCTTTAATACTTGAAGGTTGAAAAAGGTTTCGCAGCGTGTAGGTTAAGGTATTAAAATCCCCAAAGCACGAATGTAATTTTGGAATATCCAACAGTGAATTAGCTTGACCCAAAGCCGGATACCGGAGACCGTCCGAACTGCCGTGATTCTGGGCCATTAGTGAAATTACTTAACGGCAGCCTGAAGCCTGCTAAACGACTTTGTTTCTCCGATGAGTCGAAAAAATGGGGTTGAAGAACTCGAAGCTTATAAAAATTCATCCGTCAACTTCCGAATTAAATGGGATCAATGTCGCTTAGAGATTTTCTCTGCAAATTCACATAGCAACGCCCCTGCTATATACGTATAAGTACATAATCAACATTCCTCTCGACATTGACACAATTACGATGATCTCGTATCGATTATTCGTCTCATCAGTTTAATTGAATCCGCGAGATGACGATCGCTACTGTAGCTGAAAATTTTTCCAGCTTTTTATTTCTTTTATTTTTCTTGTATTCCGATTAAATTGCGTAAGGTAAGGATATGCTGAACGCAGCTACTTGAGTAAACGATCGTTTTATTCTAATGCCTGTCATCTCGCTACATTAGTTTCTGTCATGGCTAAGTGATCCTTAAACGGCTTATGCATTATGGATTAAGAAATCTGAATTCCTTGACGCCGGTGGTAAAAAAAAAAAAGGAAAAAAAAAAAACGGTCGAAAGTTCACCCGGGCGTGAAAAATTGGATTGTAAAATACAACATATATTATAATCTGTCTTCTCAGGAACATCTACCCACTCGGTCATCCGTCGGTCTCTCATTCCCCCCCATAATCACCCAATCATAGATCTTATGTATGACATATTTCCCACTTCTCGTCAAATTGAAGTTTCATAATTGTTCATAATTGATTTGACAAATCACAGCTTAGCGATCAACGAGAAGACGCAAAATTAGACCGTTTCATGCGGGTTAATCGTTGGCAAAATCGTAAAACCATTACCTCTATCCACTGGGGCGTTGATGACGTAAATTCTTCAATTTAATAGCTAAGTTCTTAATTGCAAAAGTCCAACGATTAAGAAATTTATTGTGATATGAAAAGCATCGAATTAAGGGCATCTTTACAACGGTGGTCTGCAGCTATTTTATGGACGAAGGAATATAGTCGCTTGATCGTAATTTTCATCACCTATCCCGATTTTATATCCTTGCCTACTATATCCAAGTCGGTTCAGAGTTCTTTTCATAATTTTTTTTTGTTTTTCTTCTTCTGCTTTCTATACCTGCTCTGATAAGCGATCTTTGCAATTGCCGGGCAAAAGCGACCTGATATATATATATTTTTTTCTTCTATCCCTTCTATTTCTCTCCCCGTATTTCTATTTCCCTCCTTCTTTATTTTATTTTTTTCAAGGGTGAATATCCTTTCATCGGTCCAACTGCTTTTCTATTTATCGACTAGGTTATGGAGCAGCTGCAATTGATGGCGGTGTTCCGTGCAGTCGAGAAGGAACAGGCAACCCAGGGGTCACTTCGTGTTTGGGGCGACGCCGTCCAGCCCGCCCTTCCAGTGTACTCACTGATTGATACGGTCCACCGGGCAGTAGTAAAGGATGGAAATCGGAGGACCTGGGGACTCTTTCCCGTCGCGACGCCCGGTTTGGTAGGTATTATTAATGAGAATTAACTCCCAAGCGTTGCTGGCGACAACGAGTTATCATTAAGTCAGAATTATGATTATGCTGCGGTGGTGTCTGATCCTAAACGTCACCAATTAATGAGATTAGATCAGCGATCCACGGTGTTGGTGAATAATCGGTAATCTCATAAAAACACCAGTTTACGCACATCTGTCCACACTTGCACATATTACTACATTCGTCTTCGTTCGAAAAGGCGAGCTTATCTTTGCAGCCAAACTTCGGAACAGACAAACCGTTTTTTGATTATTCATCAATTTTTCGGAAAATAAAATAAATTGAGCTATTGAAAACTAGGGTATTGGAAAATTCTTTCATTACAAACTATCAGGTTCTTGAAAAATGGTTACGTTCACGGTACAGCGCTTGAACTTTTGAGGTTCGATTTTGGAGAGGGTTCGATTTTAATTAATGCCTGGAAAACTAAAATTGATGATGGAATAAAAAGGAAAAACGTAACGCTCACATATGTGGCACGAATTTTACAACCGGGAAAAGTTCGATAACTGGGAGAAATTACTCTTTCAGGATATTGTATATGGTGCAGGTAGGTATACGTATATATAGGTAGGTAAGTTAGTTGGTACGGTTATGCGGCAGCAAACTCGTTTTTCTGCAGGTTTAACGTGGCCAACCGTAACTCATCTTCGGACAACTTTCCGATCAATTACTTTTTGTGGAATTATCGAAAAGCAAGGCGAAAAAAAAAAAAAAAAAAAGAAATGAAGTAAAAAGTATTCGCGCCGGTATGAAATTAATAATATCCCTATTCCTCGGCGTCAGGTGGTGCACCCCGCGTTCAAAAATAAGAGGATAAAAATTCATTAAAAAGTTCACAATCTATCAAATATAATATCGTGACTTGTCGCTATGGGTTCAGCTATTATAGAAAACTCGACATCCGGTTTTTCATTATATTTCTAAAACTTTTTCCAGCACATACCTATCAACTGTTCAAAATTGATATACTTATCTGAAATAAAAATCTTAGCTCACGACCCCTTTGCGGAGAAAAAATAACTAACTAAATATATCTCCAGAGTTTTTTTTTCCGCTCGTTTGCTCAATTTTTTTTTATATTTTTTTTCGCACAATTATCTGAAATCCTCAGTTTATTGCTGGCCACTTGAACTCCCAATTGGAAACAAGCTGCGGAGTTGAGTACCTAGCACTCGGAAAAGTTGCAAGTACCTACCAACAACACATAGCAACTCTGGAACCGAGAGTTTATTTGAGGAACGTGTCAGAACGTTATGTCGGGAAGCTTTTCGGGTAAAAATAGCGGAAATTGCATTTAGGCGAGGGAAGGGGGGAGTAGACGTGGTTGGTTCGTAGTCTGTACGTGACAGTCGCGTTGTACGACGGCAACGAACACCTTGTCAGCTGACGAGCGGATAATATATATACCTATGTTGTAGGCTCTGGTGTTGACTCTTTACAGCTGTTACCTTCAATGTCATGTACTACCATACTCATTTTGTCTAAACAATATCCTCAAGATTATCCTGTACTAGGATCGCTTTTGAATCTCATGATAAAATCGCTAACCCGATATTATGCATCGATATCCGTCAGGGATTGGTCACGAGCTGAGATTTATTCACACATCCCTTCCGACTATTTTTATTATTATTATTATTTTATGATTCTGATTATGAAAAAGGAACACATAACGAGAAGAACTCCCGCTTCAGCTAAATCTTAGAACCATGGTCCGTAAATCTTTGATTGTGTGCCCGGATGCAGGGGAATTTATAATGATTAAATTCAAACGCGTTGACAGATAAACGGCTCTAAGCCGAGGATCAGAACATGGCTCAAGATTCGCACGACAAGCCACCGAGTTTAATCCACCAATTCCTCTAATTACAGCATAGCTATTTATAAACTGTACAGATGTACTCGGGTGGATATGGAGACGCATCGTTGATATGGCTCGTGACAGCGCGATATGAATGAGCTTGCTAATTCCCTTATCTTAATATAGTCTCAGGTGTGATCTCAAGCCTAAAAACTGTGCTTAAAAAATCCGTAAAACCCATCGATTCAACGAAATTGAGAATACTTAGACATCGGTTCATGTCCCAGTTGTAAATTATCCAGTCCAGTGAGTGTCCTGTCTGGTTTGTCGTCGAGACTGAATGAGGCCTGTGGAGAAGAAGGTCAGGAGGAGGATGAAGAGAAGTGATTCCAAGCGATGCTTTATTGCCACAAGTGCACTGCTCTCTTTCGCGGTCATTACAGTCGACTTCCGCCCGAGACTGGTGCCGGGAATGAACAGACAACGAAAGGGAAATGTGATTTACGCTGCGTCTGAACTAACGAAGATATTATACGCTTCTCGCAGATTGTACTATATATATATACATTTATGTACAATGTTTTCATGCAACATTGACGGTTATCCGCATCTGCGCGGTCCTGACGCAGCCTTTCTCGCACGTGATATCGATAGCATGTATAAACATAATGAATCCGTTCAGGAGTCCACGTGTCAGTCAATCAGCCAGTCAATTTCCCAGACGTAGAATGTAGTGGACATTCGTGTAACTCCCTGCCAACTCGATCCCGCTATTCGTAATTACTAAAACCGTTCGCTTACCGTTGCTCAGCGACGATTAACAAACGGCGAATTCGTGCGGCGGGCTCGGGACTATTCAATTTCCCGCAGTCGGACGCCTGAACTCGTTTTCCTACCCATGGGAGTCGTTTGTATCCGGAACGCGATGCGCGATCGTACGAATATCAATTCGGAGTGCAGCACACGAGGTGAACCTCGTCCAATGCATCGCCGTCAGGCTATCGCAACCTGACCAGCTCCGAATCGTTGCGATTTAAACGAACGCGATTTAGACGTGAGAGTATCGGGCGCTGACCGTTCTCGATAAATTCTTTATCGAAATGTAAACTGGTTAAAACCAGATTGGACCCATATACGTGTATGGGTAACTGTATCCATTAGTCCAGTCTTGGACATAAACGAAGGTGCCGTAACTGTCTTAACATCCTTTCGTTTAGCTGATACCACAAATCGATTTCGAATTAAGAAAAACAAAGATACGGACTTGAAAATACTTTCAGCGTTTGGTACTTGAGATTAGCTGGAGTTCTATGAACAATGATCCTCATCCATTAGCCATGCATGAAAATTACCCAATATAATCATATTTTATAGAAACTCCACCTTCAACTTCGTCCTTTTTCCAACGAATGAGTTAGAATAGAACAGAGCTAGACATAACGCAATGGTCAAAACCTGGAGGCATTACATGGGAAGGGAATCGTTGCATATCTAATGTATCTGATTCGCTTACACGCTTAATTACGGATACACGGTCCACCGTAACTTAGGGTGACGGCGGTCTAGTATCAACCCCCAACTACCCTACCTTTGATCTGGATCTGAAATGTTCAGAAATTGCACCAAGTTATTACACATGTGTGTATGCAGAGTTGATTGTGTATCGCTGATAACTATTCCAAACTCGCTCTCACTCTCATTCTATATCTATGTATATCTATATCTCTCTCTGTCTGTAATCTGACGATCGTTTTGTATCCTTCAGCTACGATCAGAACTACCTTTTGTTGGGGCGGACGGAAAGCGAACACCTAACCTCGGCTGGACGGTAAAAATATTTATTGTTTCAATGGGGCGGCTTAATGACCGAGGACTCGGGCAAGTCCTCCTCCGGGAATTGTAAATGCGGGTGGCGAGGGCAAAAAATTGAGGGAGATAAATTTTCAATTACCGCTCATCCGCGCCAGGCCAGGCCACGCAGCGTGGTTGCCAGCATCGTTTCTTCTCGGTTTTGGGTACTTGAATTAGTTAAGCTCAATGTAACTAAAATCTAGCGACTTGAAAGTAGTTGAATTGCAGTTTATAGACAGCATTTAGGACCGGGCCAACGAACAGGCGACAAATTTTGAAAAAATCTCTTGTCCGTTACCAACGAGATTACAGTCAGTTTTTCTTCTGGGTCAAAACGCTGGTTTCTATTCTATGAATTATTTTTGTTTCAGACTGATTCCGTTTAAATATCTTTTAGTCGGTCCCTCTTCCGCTAACAATTGACACAATGCGGCTGCACAGCGAGCTAAACTCCGCGGGATATCAAGGCAGCATGTGCCTTTCACTAACTATTGTTCAGCCCTGACTGGAAATATAACACGCCGATAATTGCCTTAATATTGTTAAGTCATATACCGTAATAGCATAATGGTCAAAGCCAAGCGATCAGATTATAGAACGAGTATAACTCACCTGAGAACCGTGGGGTATCATCGAGTGATTATACTTCACTGAACACGGCTACGTGGGAGACCATGAAGAAAACCGGACAAAAGATAAGACCCCCGCTTACCTCTGCTCCAGATCTATCTCACCACTTTTTACTCTAACAATTAACTGTTTATTCAACTATCATGTTACCGATTTTCATCTTCAGGGATATTATCTACGATCATCAGATAAAGTAATTAAAAAAAATTTTCATGTCAATTTTATTTACCATATAATATCAAAAGTCTATCTTCTGACGGATTAAACCCGCGATGTCCTTCGGACCGTTCAGAATGGTTGAGCCTTGTCTTTTATGAATTGATCGTTTGACTGTTCGCTCGATTACGTCACGGACACGACCGACAAGATTACGTCAAATTTGTATCGACTTTGTTAGTTCGAAGGAATTCGATGTTGAGAAATAAGTCGAGACACTGTAACAGCCACGTATATAAGTTCGTTACAATTCAGCTAATTTACAATCATTTTAATTTGCTTGGTAAGACCGTATTGTATCTCATCACGAGAAATAATCGTTTAACTTACCGCAAATAATTTGAAAGAATTTAATCGAACAGCTTTTAGATAAAAAGTGCATCGATTATGACCTAAGTTTTAGTAATTATTACATCACGATATTCCGATTAAGTGTTGTTAATGATTGTTTGAGGCGTAATAAGTTTCTCTATTGAGGTATACGAGATGAATGCGTTTGATCTTTGACTCTATTGATTGGTTTGAAATTAAGTTTCTGGAAGACGTGTTTTCTGACGTTACATAACTTTCGATTAATTACACAGCGATTAAAATTAACCATCGCTATAAAATACTTCATCAGTTTGTTAAAAGATTGCCAAAGCTATAGCTTCAAACGACTTTTGTTCTATCGACAAGACCCAATAGATTCAATCGAAATTATACAAAAAAAATGCAACTCTTATTGCCGTGGTAGGTGATACCTGTTCGACATAAAAGTCCTCGTTAAACTGTCGATAATTGAGATACCACGAGCCGAGGTATTCGCCACAATTATAAACCGCCTCAATATTGATACGTTTGGAAAGCCATTGAAGTAGTTAACCCCTTTAACTGTTTCATTCAAAAATAATTCATTGTTTTAAGGCAATTCAGAATTTCTTACTCGTTTCATTAATATGATAAGCATATATCCCTGTACAGATCCCTTCCGCGATAGAGTTTCGATTTTGATCCGTACTTCGACAGATCCCGACCTATGGATAAGAGTCGATTTGATGAAAACGTATAAAAAATCGGTCGGGATATTTCGAATGCAGCGTAGGCCTTCCGAAGGGAAACGGGAGTAAAACGATTCGTGAGAGCTCTTTAGAGAGAGGGCTTTTGATCTGATGATTCACAAAGCACATAGAATTCATGAATATTAAACAGGTACAAAGGGAAACTGTGTAGAATTTCAACCCGTGCTTTTTGGGGTAAAAAAAAAAAAAATCTCGAAAAAAAACAAAATAAGAAAAATACTCTCCCATAGAAGCTTCCATAAACTTGATAAATCATACCTAATTCTCATCTCGTCAGACGTTAAGAAAATTGGATATTCGCAACGATTACGATCGTCTTCGAATAAGAATTTTCCCTATAGTTCCCTAAATTTGTTTTACAGTATCTCCAAAATAATTAATGCAGCCAGGGTGGTGATTAGATCTTAAAGCGCGGGTTTTAGAATATCTTGAACATGTTGCGGAATCGATGGTTGAGTTTTTGCGGTCAGATTAATACCATCGAGGCCAACCAATTAGTGTTTTGTTTGGTTAATGAATCAGCTCCTTCGGTTTTTGCTGGCTGGCCTCGCGGAATCGCACGGGAGTATGTCTGGCGTCTGCAGCGAGGAACGGTTCAGCATCCTCGAGGCGGTCTTGGCCATCCGCATCTCTACTCCTGCAGCACTACAGTCCAGTCCAGCAGAACAAAGGCTTGTACCGGGTTAAGAAGTGGGTTATTAATTATCAGGACTACCTTGCGCTTCCCCGCAACCTGCACGGTCTCCTATCCTATTCTACTGTTTATCTTCTGCACCGGGTCTGCGTGACTTCTTGCCGTTCGTTTGTCCGTTTGTTCGTTTGTCCTCGCGGCGCACGGCGGATCACAGAGGCATTCCTCTACGTCAGCAGGATGCTGGAGCGTTCAAAGCCAGCGAAATACCTGGCAAGTTAGTTCTTATTGGATGGAGATATAAGAAGAATCTGTATAGAGGAAACGGTTGTTAGAGAATTGAATGCGGTCTTTTCCAGCAGCATCGCCACGAGTTTAACTTCCAAGGTACAGGTAGTTATAGCGTACAGAGAAGTTAATTCCTCGTCTTCAAATGACAAAAACATCTCGTTAGCCGAGATCCAATTCTAATCCCACTTATTACAAACACGTCCCATGTATTACATATCCAACCCTTTCCAGGAAACAAACACGGGTTTAAATCCAACGGCGGAAGATCCGTCGTAGCAAAGTTTCGAACAAAACTCAAACTCCTACCGCGGCCCATATCTACGATACGAGGAGAAGACTCGCGGAGTAGACAGCCAGGCTTTAGCCACGAGCTTTTCGTGTCCCCGAGTTCGCGTGTGTTCATATGTACACTCGAGGGTGTGTTCCCGTTTGCGGTTCTCTCTGTGTGCAACTGGTTGAGCAAAATCACGGACGACGTGCCTTGTTCGAAGAGATTTACGGTAGCCGGGCTCAGAGACGCAACCATCGACTGGACCGAGTGCCGCGGAGAGGGCAAGATCGAGGCAGAGGGCACCTGGCCACTGGAGGTCCTCCGAGGACGGGGGCCCGAGGGAGGATCCCTAAATTATGGACGTGCCCCGTGGTCGTGGTCCAGGTTCGTGAGTACTTTTTGCTCTCAGCAAAGCGGTGTATCACTGGGCACAATTAATTAGACTGTATAATTAGTTCCTCGTATTAGAGACGGCTAGGCGGTCGTCGGTCTATTCGTGCAGCAAGCCATAGCCCGAGTAGTATAGCTATAACGTTCGGACGTGCAGCCGACAAGTTGAGCAACTTCGATAGATACTAGGATTAAGCGGTTGAGGCTAGACAATTAACTTGAAACGACCATCTTCGTAAACCTCACCCAAAGGTTACTCAACCGTCGAATCACCTGTCGTTGATGAAAGCTTGACGCCGGTAACAAGTCCGTGGCGGGTACAGACCGCAACTTTGACGAAACCACGACCTCGCCGGAAAACATCTTTCTGGACATCAGGCAATAACCTTTCGTTGTGAAAGATTTAGTAAAACGCAAAGTCTTCCAGAAATACATGATTAATGTCTAATTAGCGCTTATTGCCCGTAATCAACGCTAGAACTTCAGCCAATCATTTGCCTCGTGCGATTACTCAACTTCAAAATACCTATGATCCAATCAACGAGATAACTGTAAACAAGAATAGCTCATTGCTTCTTGCCTCGAAAATTTCTGTTTTGTGATAAGGCGATAATCGAACGGATATAACTATGGACGGAATATAAGTTAGGATTTTGATTAAGCGATGCTGTATTTGGAACTTTCCAATGACGCTTCATGCAGAAATAACAGCGATTGAAGTCCTCCAGTAAATATTCAGGTAAAGCTACGTTTTAGAGTCACACGATTTTCATGTAAAGGTATCACTCAGGAGGATCCGAGCCACTGCAAAATGCATGAATCGACTATGTATACGATGCTATCAGCTGAATCACACATCTCACTTTTTCACGTTTGGTATAATCCGATAGCGGTTTTGCATTGACAGAAAATTGCTAACGTGCGATATGGATATGACACTCGGCTAGAGATTTCTGAATGTTGCTCACTTTGCTACATTCACTGCAAGGAATTATTCTAGAAATCAGATATTAATGACTATAAGCACCGTCCATAACATCCGAACAATGGTGAATGGTATTTTCTCCTCTTTACCTATACTTACACTACGTCTTAAAGATTTGTCGGGAGTTGAAAACGGTTTCTTTGCATCCTGGGATAATCCTCTGAGAAGTGAGTTGTAAGTACACAATCCAGTCGTGGTGTAAGAATTTATTCATTCACTTAAATATAACTTACTAAAATGTTGGAATGAAGTAAGAATTTATTATCCTACCAAGTTTCTGCATTGTAGGTGCCGATTTATCAAGATTTCAATAATCTCCTTGTCAGAAAACAACAACGCAATCGTTGAATAGCATTAAGCCGGTCATTTATGGTGCCCATTTGTGGCAGCCGTAAATGACTACCAGTGAAACAGCAATCTGTACATTCGAAAAACCGACTCAATAAATGAGGCCAATTCATCAAATATATAGCAAACGTCGGTACCAGTGAATTATTTACGAGCAGCCAATCCATCATTTGAACCACATTTTAATGCCGAATCGCTCGCGTTGCCAGACGCCAATTTTTTAGCTGCGTAAATGGATCACGTGCACCTATACACATTGCTCTGCTTTCGAAGGGTTCAATTTTCTCTAACAAGCACAATGATCCTTCATCAGGTGTTTTATTTGAAACACTTATAATGGCACGAGCAAGGGTCGACCACCCACGTACACAAGCGAGCCTATTCCTTTTGCGGGAAGGATTGGAAGGTGAATCCCGAGGATCTACGCCTCGCACGGTAGCAGGACCAAAGCGAACAAACCGGCTACTAAATCACGGGACCAAATTCCATTTGGCTTTCAGCCTCTCTGTAGAGTCAACAACGTATTTACGCATCGATTTGCCTTTTTTGCGGTCGCGGCTGCCCGCGCTTTCATTTTTTACACAGCTGGTGCCTCGCGCCACATGCGGTCACCGCGACAAGCCTCAGTCTCTGTCCTCTAACTCCGGTGACTTCAGGCCATGAATATTAATACGAATTGAGACGTTTTCCACGTGCGTCATCGGGTCTAGTTTCACGAGACTCCAAGGGCTACGCAGGGTTCGTGTGAAGCTTAGGCATTTCGTCAACTCCGAATTGTCGTTTTTTTTCTCTCCTTATCATAAAGGACGATCACTTCAGTACTGGAGAATCAATTCTCTCTTCGCATTGTTCCGTTTCTATTCCTCACCCTTTTTCTCTCAATCCACTTTCAATCTATCCTGGTTCTCCACTTCCTACGTTTACTGCACTCGACTAAACCTCACGCAGGGTAAACCCCTCTTCCTATTAAACCCCGCTCGAGGCTGTAACAGCGATACAGATGGAGAGAAGAAATTAGACCTCTTCGTTCAAAGGAATCGCCGTTTAAGGATCGTGGCAATCAACGAGCCCCGGCTCTTTATGTACGTGCAGAGGTACCTTATAATTCAAAACTTGTTCAGTTGCAGATCCTACAATTCTTCTACGCAATCTCAAGTCAGAAAATACTAACCTCATTGGAAATTGATTCATCCAACATGTTTGTTGCACTTTACCTCTAACTCGTTTTCTTCACTTTTGATCCTTCAAATGATTTCCGTCATGGTTCTCTGGTCTCAGATAAGTTTTAAACCTCTCTCGGTACTGGCCTGTATAGATCGGTCAACCCACGTACGAAAGTGCCCACTACCTCGTGTATAGTGGTACATATCCGTCCATTGGTACAGGACCCTTGGCAAGTGGTACTCGTTTCAAACAGCAGAGATCCAAACTGCAAGTATGCCTTCGTCAGGCTGACTTAACAGCTTTCCTCTGGGTGTAGGCGCTTGGCTGTAGTTAGGGGCAACCCCAAGCTTTTGACGTTCATTTTACGACCTTCCACTCGACGCGGCGCGTCAAACCCGCGTAATATCGGGTAATCCTCCTCTCGAGGCAGAAGAGTAAGTGAGAGGAGCCGAAGGAAAGCAAAGGTAGTGGGATAGTGAAAGAGGGACTACTTGATATGCTATGAAAGACGCGCGCGCGGGCCCCTCGCCGCAGCTTAAGCCAGCAATATTCTGGGGCGTACCAGAAATATGCCACCTTGCTCCGTAAGACCTCTCTTAATAGGTAAACTATAGTGAAATTAAACCGGAGGGGTCAGCAGTTTGGATGACTTTGAAGGAATCTTTCTATACGAAAGTTCCACCAAAGTTTATCGCCTACGAAGTCATCTCGGTGATCAACACTCACGATTCATCGTCAAAATTCTCAATAAAGATCGGAGCGATAAAATACGAACGACAGAATCAATCAACGGCCGCAAGACGTTGCTTCTGGCTCTCGGAGTTTTTAACCAAATAGAGGAATGATCCCTGATGAATTCTTCCGCGCCGTCAATGTGGACCGAAAAAAGTCAATGGAGTATACCGACGTTGACAGTTCCAATTTACATCATTTTAGGTCTCAAACATCTGTTATTATAGCCGTGCTCCCTTTCATCAATAATTTTAGTCACAAGAAATTACAAAAATCAACAGCATACCTGGCACGAAACCCGTATAATCTTGGGGCTTAAGCTCAGCTTGAGAAACGGCAGCTCCGAGATCTTGGAAGATGAAAATTTCTCGATTGTTTCGAAATGTTGGTGATTGAATTATAGTCAAAAAGCAGAGTCAACAATTTTTCTATCTTGGTATAATCAAGGTTTACGTCTTTAAAATTACAAAATTCGTGCCTCAAAGCTTTGACATTTTTTTTCTTTTTTTTTCTCCTGATTTTTCTCCGAAATGACAGAGTACTGTATAATGTGTGAGAGTGACCCGTGAGTGATGCTTCTAAGCTGTACACTAGTTGCGAACGTCTTTCTGCCTGAGAAACGAAGGTTGGTTCTATCCAGTCAGCGTAGGTACATATGTACATGAGTTTTCTTTACGGTACGGTGAGCGGGAGACGACACACGCGGGTTCCATAAAGACGGCGTAGTGCCGTCTGGGACACACGGAATTTTAATGAGCGTATTGCGGCGCTTTCAGATTTTCGGGTAGCTGTTAATGTATTTTGAATACGCCTTCAAACGGGAACCATGACTCCGGGACGTCCGTGACGTCTGATGCCCTGTGTATATACATATACATATCCTGTATGCCATCGAGGACTAAGTGGGTTACTTACACCGAGGGAGACAAATTTATACGAAATTATAGCCACGTGTGTATCCCGTGAGACATTCCTCTCTCCTTGACTCCATCGTGCTTCACGATTCCCCGAACGTCTTTATCCGGATAGGTAAACCCTTCTTCGTAACTCTATTCGATTCCCGCTCATCAAAGTGACTTGATAACGGGGCTTTAAGTTCTTTGATAAGAGTAACGGAAGGGCTGGAATGGGGGATTCACACCGGTGTTTTTATGAGACTGTAAGATGTAAACAGGCAGTACCAGGTTGGGCTACAGAGCCGAGGTGGCCCCATTTGTCACCCTGAGCCACCACGGGAACGATATAAATAGCTTCTGAGTTGACAAACGACTCGCACCTCCCTTAACCGTGCACCCCTACCTCCGCCAACCCCTGTGACAAAATAAGCAAACACGTTCTACGCCTCTGGGCACTCGGGGTGTTCGTGTCGCGTGTTTGCGTGTAGCTACCTTGACTTCGTCCTGGTAGAGCCTCAAGGCCGAATAAGATACGCTGATGGAATCGCTGCAGTGCAATTCCCCCTGACTCAGTTCATAATTGAATTTTTTCACCTGCGAGTCGCCAGAGTTGAATCACTTCGAGAAAAAAAAATCGGTAGGATCTCTGGTGTTTGTTCATTCAGCAAACGACATTCGTCATCAGCGGTGACCGTTTCCAATTAATGCCAACGATCAATGCTGATCAATCCTGTTTTTCCATAACCTCGGATTACGAACTTATACCTATAACTGCTGCAGTGCAGCTTCATTTACCGCCAATGAATTCCCGACTATGAACTGGGCCGAAGAATTAAGTATGGGATCTAATATCTCCGCGTGCCTTCTTCGAACGTGGAGCGCGTGATTAAGGAATAACGTTCTCGAGGAGAATACCTATCCCTATGGTGGCACGTATTCCGAGCATATCGCGCGAGAAATATATACGCGGTGCGTCCTCCGGTCCTTGGGGTGCAATTTCCTAAGCACCATACTCTTCTAATTAAAATCATTATTTTGGAAACACTCAACGCGTCTTGCCACCCGCAAGCCTGGCATGTCGGAAGAACGGCAAAAAAGAGACTCTAGAGAAGTGGCAGCGAAGTGGCAGCAAAACGGAAGTGAAACGTTACATCTGGCTTAACGGGAGCGGACTGACTCGGCGAGGACCAACGGCTTCTGGGCTATATTTACCAAAATCTACTCCTCCCTTCGACTGCTCTCGACCCATACCGACTGCCTGACTGCACATGCCTAAGAATGCGATAAGTACGCGGAGACGATGACAGCCGCTTCGCTCGCGCTATGAGAAAGCGTAGTAAGGCTCTCTTTATTACATTCTGCACAGGATACGGTTCCCTTCTCTCTCCCGTTATCATTAAGCATCATTCAAATAAACATTGATAGCACACGAATCACCAATGAATTAAAAATTCGCAAGTCCTATAGCTCCCCAGGTATCGATGTAACTAGTTGCAATAGCAATCGCAAGAATATGTCACGAGAAATATCCCATAGTTTGAAAATTTCTGGCGTGGTCACCAAGATTCAATTCTTTCTGAACAAATACTTTCATTTTTCATTTATGACAATTGGAGCGGAAGGAAGTATAACACCTTGATTGTATCACAAGTATAAATGCCCATTGAGCGACGAAGGGTGGCAGCAATATCACATGAACACCCTACAGGAGTTTTCAAGAAGGCGTAATGTCGATACACATCTGCCTGATTTTCTGATGCCTGATGACTAGAAGACTGCAGATTTTTCTCGTAGAGACGCGCAGTATCAGCGGCTTAATGACAAGATTCACAATTAAACGTGGTAACGAGTATAAGGGATAAAATTTCCAATCGTTTGATAAAACTGAAATATTTTCACGGAAAATTTCCACAGTCTATACCACTGTCGGTTCTTGTGCGCGAGTATTCGATAAGGGTCTGCAAGGGTATTGCCAAAAGAATTTTTCATGGTCGAATCTTTATCACCGTTACATGCAGGCATGGTTCATCATGTCTACGAAGGCTGAAGAACTGGAATTTGTATTAAGATTCGTCGAGAGAATTTTCTGTTGTAAATTCTTCTCGCGTTTATATCACCTTTCTTCAATGGACATTATTTGTGATTTTTTACGAATTCGTATCAGTCTCCATCATCGAAATACCGATACCACTTATATCTTTGAGTGAAAATACAACAGTTGACCAAATTGTTAATCTGATTTTAATGACATATTTTCAAAAAACTGACGCATCGCTAGCAAATTCCTTGAATTCATTAAACATTTGTTAACCGAGTGGTAGACACGCGGAGTTCAGTATGCATTTCGAAAAGCACTCAAGATACCGTTTAACAATTCGAAATAATTCAATTGCACTATTAAAGTTACAAACTTTATGGTGCCGTTGAAAATGGCCCCGTGCCAGACGCAAAAGTGAGTTCAATTTCAGTGGACAATGAAGTTTATGAAAAGTGATGGGTACGTAGTAGAGAGTATTATGATGATGATTTTCAGGTGCATCTTCTGTTTTAATATCATATCCTAGCAAACACATATTGTGATCATGTGTCAGCAGATTTTTCGGTTCAGAAATTGGATCAATAGAAGAAGGATCTCCCATTGATCTACTTAATGGACAGAAACGTACTTCGTGAATGCGTTTTACCCTAATCCAGAATTTGAACGATCCCGTCCAATTTCACGTGTCAAACTGCCGCACTACAACAGCACTAAACCTTATGTGTAGGATACTTTAGTTCCTGGTTTGCTAAGGGTCACCTAGCACACAGGGGAAGATAATTACACGGACACGTGCGTCGGCTGGTCGTAATCACGCGAGGCCAAGACCTGGTGTGAATGCATGCGGCTGCCCACATTATTGGGGTACAAATTACCCGGTGCAATTGCACCGTTTCGCATGGTACCTGTACGCTCGGGTGCAACGTTGGTGGTGCGCCACACCTCGTGGTGGCAAAATGCGCAGACCGTTCAAAAGTGGTGTTTTTACTTTATAACCCGCGCTGCAGAGGTACCTGTTTAAGCAATTATATTATTACCAAGGATCACCGAGGCGGTGCGGCGTTTCGGCGATCCTTTGATTCATCCGCAGCGCTTGGATCGGGCAAACGTTTAAGGCGTCAGATTATGCTTTTCGTTTCCCACCCTAATTATGATCGCATTACATGCCGAGTCAAGACAGGTGTTTAACTGCAGTCATCTTATACCGACGTGATAATTCCATGCTTGCAACCCTTCATCTATCCCCAGTCTAACTTTTGATTAAGTAATCCATTATAATAATAACCAAGCAAAATTTTTTACTGCAGCTTAAACATCGCGCCTGTATTTCACTTATTAACATCCGCCAAGTTCCACCTATCAATTAGACCGAATTTTATGACTAAGTGAGCTCAATGAAAAAGTTTCCTTCTTTCAGAAAGTGAGATATAAATTTCGAGCCCTTTCCATTATACGCCCGAATCTCTAGATTTAAGTTTACCGCAAGTTATCATCATACTCTTATCGGTGCAGGGCTATTAATTTCGCAAATCCAATCTGCACACCCACCGTTTCGTTTTGGTGCAGATAGAAACACGGCGTCTTGGCAGGCGGGTAGGATTGGCTTGTCAAGCTGCCAGCGCCGCTGCCTTCGTAGTCCGAATGCCCCTCGCTTTAGTCACCGGATTCCTGGAAGCGACCGCATTACCCGTCGTGCACTGCCTCGCGATTTATTCCATTGATTTATTTCAGAAACTATATTATACAAGTCGTTACTTGGTAGTCGCGGAACTCTGTTAGGCATGTCTTACGGCCGTTCCTTTCCCTTCCGTTATCTTTTAAACCGATTTTAGTTCGGCTCGAGTGTCTTAAAATTATTGCAAAATTTTTTTTTACCAACGTAAGAAAGTGAATGAAAAAATAAAACTGAAGTAAGACGATAGTAATATCTTGCTGGATATTATCCTTGCTGGCAACGTCGTCGCCTTACGCCTAGCTCTAAAATCGCAGCCACTCAAGAACATACAAGTTCAGAACTTCGTCTAATGTGATCTATGTGGCGGAAAGATAATGCATAATACATTTCCGGCGGGCAAGGAGAGCCAGTGCAGTCATAAATTTTCAATAATGTAAATGGCTACACAGCCTACGGCTTCCTTCGCGCCACACTTTGCGATATTTTCACTGTCAGCTCCGCCGAAGAACCTCTTTGTCTCCTCGACTGCGTGAGAATATCGAAAACCAACTCGACTCGTGGTCAGACGTCAATTTATCGACTGAACAATAAAACATAAAAAAATCTTTCAAATCTTTAAAACTGTAACGAGATCAAAAACGTCCCCAAAAGGGGCTAATAAAACGGAACTACAAGTTTTTAGCTCCGACTATATATCGTCCATCGTCATTGTCCTGTTTCCAAGTCGAAGAACACGTGTCATTACCCTTGCAACTGGGGGATCTCCAAACGCACTTCAGTTACACCCACCGGTGATGTCAAGGAATTGTAGTTTAATGGTACAAGAGTTATGGCGCGAGGGAAAGATGCGTTGAAAGCTCGGAGGGTTGAAGATGACTCAGATTGAACTAAGATTTATGCGATTCTTGTCAACGAAAAGGAGGATATATGGACAAAGAGATTAATTATTACTTGTTTCACAATTTTTCCGCAAACTAGATTCGTATGACGTAATTAAAATTGCCCGTGCATGGACTCTCGTGAGAATAATGAGAAAACCATGATTTGGGCGAAAGACGAATATTTTCTTGAAAAAACGAAAAAAAAAAAAAAATGAATAAATAAAAATAAAGAGAATATGAGACAGGATCGTGTAATATTATATTATTCTGACGCAAATTCGGAATGCTGTCAGACAAGAAGAAGATGAAAGATTACCCGGCGCCTGCGGCTCCACGGCTTTCGCAAGCCCCAAATACTTCTTGATGAAGGTAAAATTGGGCAAGGTCAGTCGAAGGAGTGTTCCTTTATCCCTGATAACGAAGAGAGCAAGAGAACAGAAGAGAGCACACTTCCAATACTCCTAAAGAAAAACAGACCACGGCCAGATGTTGCTAAATTGGCACTCAAAGCGTCCCGGAACGCTGGGGAATGGAAACAACCGAATTGGGGACAAATTTAATTCGCCCTAAGAAGAGAAAAGAAAAATAGAAGAAGATCTTCTCGTATATTCACGTGGTAGCGTCTTTCGAAAAAAATAAAGCGAAAAAAAATCTTCAGCTTTTGCAGCAAGTTATTACGATGACCGCACAAAGACAGCTGCCCATAAAATCAATATGCCCTCTTCATATACGTTGGCATTTTAACAACGTGATTTTAACAACTCCAATTCCTTCCCACGCGTCATCGACCTGTAAATAACGAACGGGAGCTGAAACGCATACAAGCTCTTCGTGAAGAGATCCAGATGAATATCGTAAAATACGCGTAGGACGAAGACAGACGCCAGCTTCGAGGTCCAGTTAAACGTTAGCCAATGGCGAACCGTTTAAACTTGTTTGTTTCTCGGTGCTTTGCGATATTATCAGTGCAGGTGCCAGCTGCTGAAGCATACTTGACCACTTCGACCAACACTTCAGCTCCAGGTAACTGGATTTTTATCAATCTGTTAATATATGCTAATGACGCAAGTGATTGATTCTGTCTACGGGCTATGGACCAACAAAACTAAAAATCTCCGGTACCATTTCATTTCATTCCTTTTCTTATTTATTTGAGAAAGAATTGAAGAAAATGAAAATACGTAATCACGCGAGGGCGTTCCCAACTTCTATCTCATGTTAACCCGGCTTCTATACCTTACAAGGAAGATTGGCTCCCTAATTCTACGGTGTTATACGACCGCCATGACTTTCACTTGACACGGGATGAGCAGCCGAGTGCTTTTTTGGTATCGTAATTAAACAAAAATGGTTATAAACAGCCAGAGGCTACTAAAACTTTTAAAAAATTCTCAACTCACGATACTCCATCTCTATACAACCAAGAGTCCAAGCAACCTCATCGATTGATGATGGTAAAAGACAAATTCCAAACTGCAGTTCGTTATACAACGTAGATCAAGGTATACTGCAGTTTACACTTGATACTTCCTGCTGGTCGGAGATCTACCATGATCGCTCGTATGTTAGGATTAACGATACTTTTATTGGTCTTGTTACTAGTTAATTGCAGCGGATCACTCGCTGCAGGCGTTTAAATTAACCCGGAAAGGAATTAGACATGATAATATTCGGTGTTGGTACCGCGGATGAATGAAACAAAAAGTTTTATACTTTTTCAGGCGTTTGTGGTAACCCTCGATAATGAATTTTCGAACCACCTTCGACCTCACACCGTGGGTCAAAAATTTCGGGGCGTAAACGAACGAGGTAATCTCCCTAACATCAGCGATGGCAATTGCCCAAGCCTAGGACGCTACTTTTGGTGAATTTATATAAATGGAAGACCGTTTTCACCGGGAGAGGACTTAAGCTTTAATCAAGGATAACAGCTGTAACGGAGTAATCAGCGGTGATCATGGGGTGCACCAGGCAGAACTATTAATATCCATTTCGAAGTCAGCCCTCTCTCCTCTCTCCTCTCCCTCTCACTATCACTCTTTCTCTCTCTCCATGGCGTTGAGTAAAATTGGAAGGGTGCGGGTGCGTTGAGGCTCCCCGCTACGAAACGGGCTAGAGGGGGTGAAGGACCAATGAAGGGCACACGCGCCTGGCAATGGTTAAGATCCTCGAAATGAAAAGGGTAGCAAATTAATCTTGAAATAAAAATGCTCCACGCGTCAAACCGACCGGAAATGACGATACGCCTAGAAGGCTGTTACGCCGCGTAGGTCACTGAGCGTCAAGAGAACTCTCACTAGGAACAATTAGTGATGGGGTGCTTGCAGCGAGTGGGTAAACAAAGTAGTTCGATTCGAGTACCTCGAGCACCAATTCCCGGATTTTAAAAGCCTTAAATTCTGCTGAAGAAGAATCTTAGACCAAAGATGAAAATTTCCTATAAATTCATAGAATATTTACGAGAGTATAATCAGCCTGATAATATGCAGAGAAACGAGTTAGGTGATAAATTATGTCGCGTGAAGAGAGTCGTGTAACGAATGCAAAGCTCTGAATAATCGAGCTTAATTTTTTTTTTCTCTTCACCACTATACTCCCCGCTGATATTTACGAAATATCTACTCGTTATAACAAACTTTCGAATTAACTAGTCGAGATTTGCATCCCGTTACATCGTGAAGCTGCACGGAACCGCGAGCAATATTGCCACAGTATTTTAAGGAGCTTTAAAGCCTTATGCAATTTACATAAACTAGGCTCCGCGGGGGAAGCAAAACTGATTAAACCGTAAACTTATATAACAGCTGGTGTAATAAACAGTGCGAAGTCTCTTACGTCGGTGCACAGCTTTTCGTCTATTGCGCGAGCCGGAATTATACTTTGAAAAATATTTTCGCCGGGACCACAGGCTCTTAAATTTTTCATTCCATACGTCGAATGGGAAATTTTAAGTCGAGTCTGTCGTTATAACAGTCTTCCGGACCACGCCTTTCTAAAGACAATTGTAGAGTGCTCCGAGTATGGTGTGTGGTGGTCTTAAACGAGGGCGAATAAGCGTCGAAAACGGTGAAAACAAAAAAAGTATGACAAAAAATTGTAAGAATCGTCGACAAGAAATTCAATATGGAATTATCTCTAATTAAATTAATTGGACCACCAGACAATTAGGCCAATTACGATAGCAATCAACAATCGTTCCGAGCCTGCAAGCCTTTTTTTGCTCGGATGACAAACTCTGTTAATTACAGGAGCGCCGTACGCTATCTCAAGGCTAAAATTAACATCGCCCAAATGTACGCGTATACTACCTTTCAATTTGCCACAACGAACCGGTCGCGGTCTGACCCCGAAAATGCGATTTCAATTTTTGTCTATTTCATATTCGATCGCGTGGTATTTGTTGCTCTCTGACCTTTGATTGCACAGTGAGAAATCTCACCGTTAAAGAATTAGAAATATGACAATATAATAGGATGCGCATTACGATTAGAAGTCATGTAAAATAAAATTTGAGTGAAAAACGTGCGAAGTTTACCAAATCAAGAAAAAGAAAAATGAGCTTTTATCTGCAATTTAGGTTGAACCAGTCAAATGAAAAGTGCCTTACGTTCGAAGAGAATTATTTCCCCTCAGAATCAGTATGTCACAAAAACCCAATACCAGCAAATATCTTATCCCAAAAACCACGATGATATACAGCATCAAGAGTATTGATGTTTAAAATTCCAGGTTAGTTCCAAGATTTTGCGCTCGCTGAAGATGAACAGTGCTGTATTCACGCATGTGTACAATAAAAATGCACACTGCATAGCTTTGTAGACTGAAAACGATCCAGGGTCAACTCCTAAACAGAATTCTTATGCGATTGCAGACCTTAATATAACAGCATAACTTCGAGTTGGTGAGCCATCGGAAAGATATCGGTTTTGTTTTTTATAATGTCCAACCAATTTTGAAGAAATTATAATTGTGTCACAAAAAAGTGCACTCTGGTGATATGCAATCGATTTTCTGTAGTAATTTTGTTGCAAAAGTTGCTTTCAATTGTACAAAACCATGATTTCGAAGTAACACAAGTATAATAAACCGAAACGTAGGGTTTCGAAAGGCCCTTATACCGCGACATCGTGCCATCGATACCACCCTATAAAGTTGCGGCACTGGCTTCGCATTGCGTACACGTATACACAATATATTGATACAGCAGAAAATTCGATAGACATTACGCGCGCGTGTCACATCGAAGGGGTGTCGATATTGCAATTTTATCTGACGAAGGCGCAGGTGTGTGGTTATACTGTGCCCACGGGAGTCTCAGCTTACGAAGATTAGTCGGTGTATGGTTCTTCTTCGGTTAAAGGGCTCGGTAGTATACGGTCAACTTTGCACCGGTGTCGGGTGTTAATTAGTCACCATTAATTCCCGGCCACCCAGAGCCTGTCAACAGCTGGTCCCCGTGACCCATGCCACATCTCTTCATGGTCCCGGTAAGTTTTTACCTAAAAGTAGGTTACCCTTAACCAAACCAGGCGCTAAGATGATGAGGGCAGTTATCGGTACCGGCGCGAATCGCCCTCATGAGAAGGACACACGGTCACTGTAACGGGCGTGGTTCTTTGACTACTAGCAGCATTCGTTACTAATGGGAGTTCCATTTAGCGAGGCTCCACCAAAGCTCCCCGGAGAGCAGTCACGCGTCACTGAGAGAGCCCCGGGTGCATCTCTGTCATTTGGTATCCTCGACGCACCCTAAACGAAGACCCGGAGGACCCGAGGCGCACAATGCAGCACGTCGAAGCCATGACGTCAAAAAGCTAGAAGAGAGTTTTCCCGTTCTGTGGCGAGGGAAATGTCTGTGACACTTAACGCTATATGCGACCCCTCGATCAATGTCAATCAAGTGTTAAACAATGATGCGCCAGACAAAAAGGATTTTATTGTATTGCAGACGGCAAACCTTCGCTGTGGTAAAAGTCTCTCTATGACAACCGCACACATATATTTGATTACCGGTGTTAACTACAATGGATCGCTGTTATCCATTAGCGGTTTTGCCTTCGCCACCTAGGTACACCGCATTAGCCAAACCCCCAGTCATTCGGCATTATATGTACACAAGATTATTTCAACGTCCTGTAACTACACCGGGATAACCCAGATCTGCCCCATATGAATCGTTATACATATACGAGTATTAGTTACACGCAAAACTCTGACGTTCCCGACGGAGTTACTGTAACGGGAAAAGTTAAGGACCGTGAATGAGGAGTCCGGGAGTGTGACCGGAAAATTCGTACGGTAATCTCAGTGGAACCATCGATCCTATAAATTCGCGACAATCCTAATGAGGGACGGACCCTCGTTCGTACTTGGGTGTAAGGAGTCACCCGTTCGGCTGAGATCACATGTAAAGCGAAATCGTGACGATGATATACCTACTTGAAATTCGTATTTCGGTGGAAAATACAACGCCCGGGGTTGTTCGGGGGCTGAGAAAAAAAAAAAAAAAAAAAGAAAAAGCGGTGGGGAAATGGCGTGTATCTATTTTTATAGCACTTGGCCTTTACTTGCTGCCATGCTGAAACACTTGAAAAACACTTGCGCGCATTCCACGTCGTTTACGCAACGATTTGAAGCGTTTCAGACGCCTAGGCGTTGCCACTACCAACTTTTACAGCCTCTCGTTCGTTTTCTATTTTCTTTATTCTTATTCCTATTCTTATTTTTATTCTTATTCTACCCTACGACGTTCTTTCGTTCATTCTTTCTCTTCGTTTTTGTTCGACAATTCTCCTGTATTTATTTTCCATTACCAGAAATAAAACACGGAAAAATCATGCGACGGTGGTTCAACCTTTGGAGAAGAAACATTTCTCAGGTATATACTTACTTGTTTTATACTTGGAAATAAAAGTTCGACGTTTTCAGAAGATGGAAACTTATAACCAGTCGCATCCCCGCTGCTGCAGTCCATAAATGAATTACCAAGATGCTCCGGAAAATTGTCCTGAACGAAGTCTGCAGAGAAATGATAGTGATCCTATATCGGAATTGCAACATTTGACATTTATTGTGCCAGGAACTTTTGATCCGTCACACAAAAATCGTCAGAGCTTAGAGAAATGGTACAATAATGTCTTGTTCCATCAGTTTGACAAATTTTTAATCTCAATGGATAATCTTCGCTGATGGCTGCGATTTTTTTATAGCATGACGAATGGCGGTTTGAATTACTGTTGCAGAATACTTGAGAGCGTCCTGACTCACGTTGCAGAAGTGAAACAAACTTGAAGTGTACGAGATGACAAACCCGTGTCTTTCGTCAGAGAAACCAGAAGCCTACACACAGTCCAAACATTGATACGAGAATTCAAGTGACACGTAACTATTATTAGGTACAAGAGTCTTGTTTATTAAAGCTTGCCTTAACAAAACAACCCACGTACCGTTGTTCTACAACACACTACGTAATCGCCGGTCAGATATCATATCTGCCGCGCCTTATTACACTCACGCAACCCCAGTTTGTCCCTCGCTTGTTCAACCCGCAACAGGAAGCTTTGTTTACTGTTGCCCTCGGGGCAAAGTTTCTGTATAATACAAACGAGCGTATTTCGAGGTAAGCCCAGCTGTATAGTCTTCGGTTGGACGGGAAATGCGTGATAAACTTTTAACCAGAACTGACAATTGTGACACGTTTAAAAAATCACTCATTTTTTTAACTCTACGTACCAAAAAACTTCATAAACTCGACGTCAGCCTATATCTGACGTCCTGCCTAGTGTAAATATTATCTAGGAACGTGCTCCCTGAGCTTACGTACACGAAGCTCGTCCTAACAAAACATTTTCGGTAACGACGCGTGCTTTTGGTGTAAAACGTCGCAGTTCGGAAAGTTTGACGACCCAAAAACGACCTGCATTATTAAATTTTAGGGTCGTGGAAGATTGTCGGCAAACTGCAAGGCGTAGTAGAGGGTTCCAACTTTACTGATGCCGTTCGCAGTCCAAGTAAGGTCATACGGAAGGACTTCTGCCCGCGAGGTACTCGGGATGAGATCTACAACTTATCCACCTCCACTCGGGTCGGAACATCTCTAGTCGCAGTACGCAAATGTGGGTATCGTGTTACTCGCCGCTGGAGCCGAGTCTCTCATATAACGATATAAGCTTACAAGAAGGTCCCCGCGTTTGAGAGAAAAGATTCCGAGGACGACCCATCACCGGTTTATGTGTATTTAAGGACACGCACCTCTCTACGACCTGACTCTCTGTCTTCATACGCATGTTACGTTCTCCTACGTGTGTCTTGAACGAGTCATCGTAAAGAATGACCAGAGACGCTTTAACGTAACATGGTGCTAAGTGCTACATGGGAAATATGAATACGAAATATGAAATTTACATTTATTAAGTGTCCCCGACTCGCCTCGTCGCTGTCCTACATGGAAATAAACGGAAATAAATGGGGATAAAGAACAGCTATAGTCGCGTGTTATGTCGCCATTAGAAATAACTTAGCCAGTTTTTTTTTTTCTTTTATTTTTTCATTTCTCTTTCTCTCTCTCTCTCTCTCTCTCTCTCTCTCTCTCTCTCTCTTTCTGTGTCTCCTTGTATAAATGGCAATTCGAATCCACTTTGAAAGGGTGGTGTCGTTCGGTAACGCAACACCTGGATAATAATTCTCACTTTATGATAAAAAAAAAAATAAGCGTGACCCTTTTTTCTTTTTTTTTTTTCTCACGAATTTTCGGGGCAGAGTTGAGGTTTAGAATTTTTCAGGATCCGCATGGTCAACATTACGAACTCTATTACGACGATTTTGAATTTTTGGAGAGATTCAAGTTTAGAATATCAAAATTTCGAAAGATCGAAATACAGACAGCTCGAAACTCCGGAAGTTCAAAAATCCGAAAATTTCATGAGGAGGGCTGCACGACGCTCCTTGCGTAGATATCGAGTTTCGGAGTTTTGGCCTTTTGGAAATATAGAAAATTTCCTTCAATATAGAAAATACCTTTACTAAAAACTTTGAATCGCTAATATTAAATTTTGGAACTCTAATCTGGTCCAAAATTTTCTATTATCTTGGCATTATCGGTGAGTGTTTAAAATTTTTATTAATAAACTTTTGAGCCAAACTTTATAAGTATACGACAACAAAGATTACAGATATAGTTTAAGAAACGTTGCCTATCGATTATAGTCGGACTGATCATCGTAACTTACCTTTGGAGTTGAGACTGACGCCGAGACGCGTTGCTGAGTAAATTAGTCGAACTAGGGTTTATGCGATTAAACGTGAAACGAGTAAATGATCGATACATACAAATTTTCTTTTTTTTTTTCTTTTCTTTTTTAGGTATACAAGAATATTTTATTCGTCGTAAAGTAACAAATATACAATCTTTTAAATCATAAAATCTGTGTTCGTTTAAATTAATATCGTACATAATATGCAGAATAATATTCATTGTATAATATAAAAATTTTGCGATCGAATACTCGACGAAGTAGATATAGGTAATAGGTCTACCTTCTACCTATCTATCACGTGTATACGTATAATATTGTAAATGTATGAAAAGAATGAATATAAAAAAAACGAAAAAGAACATAATACAAAAGTAGGAAATGTGAAATATCTCGATTTTAGAAAAAAAAAAAAAAACAATATCATCGTCAGCAAGTCAACAAATAATTTTGGCACGTTTTTAAAACCAATAACACCCACTTCCCTCCATCGTCTCGTAATAGTGTACTCTATAATAAATCCATAATAATTTGTCATCATACCTATAATCATTCAATTAGATTTTTTTTACTTTTTATTTTTTGTTTCTTTGTTTTATTACCTCTTTTTTTTTATTTATTAAATAGTTTCCTGTAAATATTTTCATCTAGATGCGTTCTGCTGTCTCTATATTTAATTCATTTCGGTTATAATATAACATCTCATAACCTAAACATATCGTTTTGATTTCACTATGGTAATATATATATGTATATATATAATATTATATAATATCCATGATATCGTATATTATACTTTCGTCTATTTACAAGCGGTGTGTATTGTATCACGCACATTTAAGGCAGTGTTTTAAATCGAGTTTCTACATAACAGTCTCGATTCACGTTCTTATATTTTACACGTCACCACAAACGTGTAAAAAAAAATCTGCTCTAAATTACATTTATATATATATATATATATATTTATATATATCATTAATTATTCTCTTTACCATTGATTTCCGTCGTTTACCTCGCCTTTGCCACCGATTTACGAACGTCCAGAATCCCCCTCCTTCCTTCTACTTTGAATATAGGATTCACTTAAGCGAAAGAGTCATCTTCCATCACATATCACCTGGTTATCAAATAACGCATGCGCACCCTCCGTTTTCAAATGTCTATTTTTTTTATTATTTAATTTTTTTTTTCATATTTTTAGAATCGAACGAATTTCCCAACACTTTCACGACGCGGATTCACTTTCTATATAGTACATATATATATTTTTAGTGTCTTTTTCACAGCATTATACTTCATTTTCTTTATTTTTTTTTTTCTCTCACTGAATCAGTTTATCACCTCGTTTCACGAACACCTTACAACCACGGACCCAGCTGAGCTTCTAGAATGGTCGCAGCATCCGTCCGACCCATAACTCTGAGATGATTCAATAAGTCGGTAACTGCCGTTGGCTCGCGATGTCTCGCCTCCCATAGATCCAAGATATGCTCAGTCGGGCTTGCCTTGGTAGCAAAATAGTTGATATACCTGGACAGACACAACAAACGGAAGCTATAGTTAGAAATCTATGATATTTCCAATTAGCTAACATCCGCGCATTATACTCTCCCACGTAAAATTTACTTTATCTCAAGTCACCGCCAAGGGTCAACCCACAATCAATCAATCTCTCCTATAGATCGGCGTCTTGATAAAAAGAAGAAATTCTTAAAATATCTATAGAAAATTTTAGAGAAATGAAGTTTAAGCTCGTCGATCTACCTGACTCGGTAAATTCATTCGATTTTGAGGGAATAGAAACGATCATGAATTTTACTGAATCTTTTAACTGATAACGAAAAGTATTTTACATAATTGGAACGGTTTTCAACGATTATTGTATCCCGAAAATTCTCGAGCCTCCACGTTGTTGATGCGGTAATATCATTCAAATTTCTGCTTGAATTTATATGCAAAAAGGAAGTATTTCGAGAAGCAAGCTTTAACAACGACGCGGGGTTTGACGCAGTTGTTAATTGTTCGGATGGTGTGATTGTTTTCGCGAGCAATTTTTCTCTCAATTTTTTAGATAAATTAACTTTCAAATTAGAACGGTAATTGAGCTTTCCGAAAAAATGTTGACCGCATATATCGTCTTTGAGATCGATGGATTATATCCTAATTCAATTGTCCTCCCTATAAACGAATAATAAAAAAAAAAGAGGAACTTGTGCTCAAGCACTGTGACATCATCAGATATCGTTCCAAAACCATGTCAAGATTTCCACAAATTTGGATCCGTTGAAATCCGAGATAAAGAAAGCAATACATTAAAATTCAATTTAAATTTTCGCATCACGGCTGTGCAGACGAATGACTGAAAATTTTAATGAGGGAAAGAGTAATGGCTGCAGATTATGTCTGGCGATGTCATAAGAGGTTCGTAGTAATTTATATGGAGTACCTAGAGAAATGCCGGACATGACAATAGTGCACCTTTATATCGGCGTAAAGTGAATTGAGCTTACCTATCGACTTGAAGCCTTTGTGCCAGCATCCTCCAGTCATTCCCAAGAGCATTGGGTGGATCCAAGCACTGGCAGAGCTGTTTCCGTAGAGATCTAGTGAACCTGAACGGTCTCAGAGCTGCTGAGTCGGTTGTAGTGTTGTTCGCGTGTCCACTGCTGACCACAGTAACCTCTCTCAGAGGTCTGGTCACGCTACCGGAAGATACCAGCTGCTTTGCGCCGTCGTAAACAATCCTGAATACTTGTCGGGTGTCGGAATTACCCTGACAGACGAGGAGCTTGTAACTCCTGGATGTTGAGGGTCCAAAAGCACCGTCCAGGGTAAAGGAAACATGCTGTCCATTCTCCTGGCAGTTCCACACATCCTTGAAAGAAATCTCCTGGTACTCGGTAGGCGATTTACTTTGCCACTCGTTCCCAACTTCCTCCAAACTAATGCACAGCGATTCTCCATTATCCTGATAAAGTAGCGTACGCGGTTTGTCCAAAAGGTACCCTCGGATCTGCGACTCTCTGTCAGTTATCGTCTTCATAGCTGCCTTCGTATCTTCAATCGCGTAAACTCTGACGCAACATTGATTCCCTTGACTGGCATACAGAGCGAGTCTTAGTCTCTTCGTGGCTATAGTGTTTTGGCTACTTTCTCCGGCTAAAACGTATCCCTTCAACTGCTCAGTGACGATGAAGGCTTCGGCGTGATCCAACTGCGTGAAAAGCGGAGTATTTATGGTCTCGTTACCGAGGGTCAAAACTCGCGTCCAGGTCACTTGTTCACCGGATACTTCATCGAGGTCTATATCAGACGCCCAAACGCTTAATTCCCAAGTGTTAGGGTGCAGCATAGCGCAATGTTCGAACTGCAGGATAACCGGCTTGTTGAATGACGCTGACGAAGGTCCGCAGGTTACGACGGCTGACAACTGAGTTACTCCGTCTAGAGAAAATCAGGTCAGTAATCTGGGGATTTATGAGGAATAGAATTCCAGAACATGTGGAGTCCGTTCCACGACGGAGAAAAGAAAAATTGACCGACGGTGTTATCAGTTTTGGAATTCTACGGAGCCTCTCATTTTTTGTCTCGAGTTTGCACGGGGCATATTATATATATACTCACCGGGAAATCTGGGCCTGAAACGATCCTCGTTCAGAACTGCGAGGTATAATTCTTCGCGCAATGACTTCGGAACTGAACCTTCTGGGACTGACATCGAGATACCAGCGTCAGGGAGTACGAGCAAAGCGCCACGAGTATTAACTATCGCTCTAGCAACATTTCCAGTTTCCAACTTTGGTAACCTGACCGTATCTGACGCGACGTTATACGTTGAATCAGACGAGGGATAAGAACTGGTGACGCTGTTCTCACTGTCCGAATGAATTTGTTTATCGCTGCATGACTCCTGGGTGGATGTGCTCGGTGTTGGTGACATTGGTGATGGTTGGGGGGCTATGGAAAGATGGGGGACATCGTAATGGTGTTCGGACAGGGACCTAGACATGGACAGTTTCGGATCGAAAGGATACTCGTAGCAGGCCGGTACCGTTGTTGCCGTCACGTCTGGTTGCAAGCTCAATTTTTTGTCCTGATCAGGAAAAAATTCGGGCTGAAAGTCTGCAATTGTGAAAATTGACTCTGATTTAACGAAGATCTCGTTTACCGCGTTTTCGAAAAAAATTTAAAAAAAATAAAAAAACGAACAGAAACAAAAACACGCGATATTCTTCGTTGGTTCAAACTTACCGTTTCTTGCCATCGAGTACAAGGAATGATCGCGACCTTTTCTCCGCAATAATCTTGCCAAGAAAAATGCCAGGCCTCCGATGACAATACAAGCCACCGTCAACCCCACGTACAGAGCAACGTCCATTTGACGATTAGCTAAAACAGAAGACGATCCCTTATACCCATACCTACGTTACTCCTCCAGTGAACGTGCTTCGCTCCGTTAACTTAATATTATATCTAACGTAAGGGAACGGAGCCACATATGTCTCAAGAACGCGATAACCGGTAGGTCAGATCTTATCCGCAAGGGATTGTCGAGCTTAAGCGACAGAAGGGGAGCTTTCGCGCGAACTTCCTAACCGCGCGATGTAGCGTTTCATTGGTTGCCAAGGCATTTTCGAGCTTAGTATCAGGTGAGGGAGTTTTTCGCCATTCAAAGAAACGAGCTCGGGAACGCTTGCCGAAACTCCATTCCTCTTCAAACCAAACCGTGCGAGACTCTAACTTTCGTTCACTGCATACCATCGATCTTATCACACGTATGGTGACTTTTACCAGTACAATAGGTCCCTATCTTATTTAAGCGAGTAAGTAACTTTCAACGTTGCATATAAATTTTTAGAGCGTTTTCTAGTTCATAGTATCTACGAATTTTTCAGCGAAAAGAAACACTGCAAAGTTCCATTACGTGAAAATAGGTAGGTACGTTATTTTTCATTGCTTGGACTTAATAATTACTAAGCTATAAATTTGTATGCAATAGTAGGTGTACGTGAAATTTTTTTCCTCCATTTTCCCCGCTCAAGAGGTCTTATTTATTAATATATTTTCCGCTATTACAGCTGCGCTAGTATCGCACGGTTTTCATAATCCATAGAGGTAAAACTACGAGGTGGACTATTAAAGATAAATATATTACTTTTGTTCTACCCTCCGATATACGTATACACCTACGTGTACGGATGTACAATTCTTAATGGCGGATTATTTGCATATACGATTAGTTTTTGTTCTATACGAAGAACCGACCCTCAAGTCTAACGGGTTGTTGGTTGGGTAGACGGTACCACGGTCTTCCAATTACATAATTTTCTTTAATACTAAAGCTACCCGCAGGGCAGACCGGATCGCGTGCAACTTTGATGTGTACCGCTCGATAAAAACACCCCATGCCATGCTGTACCAACGACCAGCTTCGACAACTTTAGACGCGTATAAGGGCTAGAGTCCCGACAGCACCAGGAAACAGTCGACGTAGGGTTTCAATTGTTTATCGCATACGCTGTTCGGTGGATTGACAGGGAGGGGTCTCGTCACAATTAGACCGGTTCGCGTTCTGATTTTCAATAATTAACAAGCCCCGTAATTAAAAGTAAATATCAACCTCCGAAACAACCAACCGGGAGGGCGCAGTGCATCTGCGAGCAAATTTCCTTCAGTTATTAACGAGGCTTGATGAATAAAGCCGCGGGTCGTTGGATCTTAAAGAAAATTACCCCACCAATCTGCTCAAAGTGGCGTAACCTAATTCATTTATTATTTGTTCAGGAAATTTTCTTTCTGGTTCTTATACTCAAATCCTTATCGGATCAATTTCTTATATCCAATCGCGGTATTCGCAATTATAGATATTCTCGCTGAATACGATCGCGATAAATGAAATTGTATTCGGAGATAAAAAAGGTGACCACATTAGGTCGATTCTTCCTATACGTGAATGTAAAAGCCTCATAATTGAAAGCAAATACGCTAGAGGGATAAAGAGAATTCTGAATTTCCCTTATTGACTTTAACCGTCGCAACCGATTGTGCCATCCTCTATTTTCGCCAGCCACCCACTCTGATAATCAAATGCAAATATTAATCCAGTCGAATACTTAGGACACCGTCACGATGAATTTTCTACAGAGGTGGATTTATCTGAACAAATTCAGGCTAATGACGAGTGACAGGAACGAGGCGGACGCCTTTCTCCCCTGGCTATACGGTTGCCTTCTGGGTTTAAGCGCAAGCAAAGGGTGATATGACGAAGATTATATTTTATCTTATCGACTAATTCACCGCGCAAACGAAGCTCCGGGGACTGCACGAGGGCTGCAGAACAGCATAAATTTAAATGTCATTTCAGAAACTGAAATAGCACCCCCTGCTACGTCCTCCCATACAGAGAGAGAGAGAGAGAGGATGGACCGCCTTATCTCTTACTAACCGAAATACCAAATTTATCTGTAAAAATGATTACGATTTCACACAAAAGTAAGACTCACCTTCTTCCGCTAGCTGAGCACCCCCGATCTTAGCACTGCCGACTGAAATCAGATAAACAGAACGAGGTAAAATAGCGGTCTTTGAAAACTGAGCCGGATCGTTTAATTTGGCAAACAAAAGGCTTTCGTAGAACCAAGTTATCCGAACCGTTCCGCCCTCTCAGTGGATCAAAGAAGAAACTCACCGTTGCACATTCCGCCAGTACAGTTTGCCGCACTGATGTCTCTGCCTTGACATGGCCTTCCTCCATGACTCGGTGGAGGATTGTCGCAATATCTTCTTCTGGTATGAGAACAGTCGGTCCCACATACGGACCACGCCGACCACATGGACCATCTCCCGTCAACGGCTGTCGACAAAAATGTTGAAAGTATTTTTATAGCAATTCCTTAGACCAGAACCGCGGTGTGTATCTATCTGTAACTCTCTGGGCCATTCGTTAGTTCTTTTTTATCGAGTGCCCTGGCCAAGCTTCTTTCTGGTTCAAAGGAACTCGGAATTTATTTTCGTAAACGGCGCCTGAAATCTTCACAAACGTTGGTATAACTCGCGTCTGGTGAGTATCAGGTGTTTATTGTTAGCGCAGCGAGTCAATGGATCATGACGGTAATAAGAAACGCGCTACAAATGCGGTACAAAAGCGAAAATGAATTGACTCGCGTTGCAGACATTGCAGTGAAACCCGCGTGGACTGTAGAGAGTTTCTTCACTCTTAAATTTTCATTCAACCTGACCTTGAAAAACGATTTTACTCGATTATGAAGCTTTTGCTATTTATATAACAGTTCATCACGAGTCTCGGATTTCGTTGATTGCTGTTTGATTGTTTCAAGACCTGAGGCCCTCATGATTATCAACAAGTCATCAAAACCTCAAAATTTTATTAGGGTTGGGTTTAACCACTTACCAAGGGTGTTGGTGAACTCTTCTATAATTCCAGCGACTCCTTGGGAAAGCATGGGACAAACAGACATTGTCATGCGCAGAAATTATTCGATATTTTGTGAACGAGGTTGTGAAAAATCAAAATCAAATCCGTGGCTTTTAAACAAGCCATAAATAGAAATAAAAAAATTCAAATCAAAGCACATAGGGTAGATGTACGGTTTGTAGACACAGTATCATCGTTGACCACATTTGTCAAACTGGTTATTCGATCCGGATATACTATTAATCCGTTAAATTATTGAATCAATCACGAAAATATACCCGGGAGGGAATTGTCAAAGCTGATTAAAGTACCTTTGTATTATTTTCACCCATCGTCTTCATTCAGATCTAATGAATAGGGTCACAAACAGATCAATTCAATGGCCACAATTAATGGTACATCTACCCTATAGTTTGAAAAAAAGATTTGAATCGAGTTACGATTTATATATCAATGATATGGAATCGTGCCAATCGTCCAATCTCGCAAAACGGATCTAACTTACTTCGATACGTGTCTTAGGCCTACTTAAGTACCATATACGAATGATCATTAAATGATAGAATCTAATCTTAAGATCGAATAGCGATATTTATTTCATTCCTTAAAACGTTTATCTATCTCTTTGCTAACGCGACAGACAGATCGGAAAATATCGTACGGAAGGCCGGAGTTAGTCGACGAGTAGCAACGCAGAGACGCGACTGGACGTTATAACGTCCAATTACACCTGTACACGAGAGAACCTCTTATTTTATTAGCGCCGGTCACCGTGTCCGAGGGCGACGGCTCGAGCCTGAAAGAATTCAGTTGGCTCAGACACTCGGGTGCGGATCGCTTCCTGGAAGCATCGTTGAACCAAGAGTCGTCCTGCAGACCGTGAGTGCAGCATAAGCACCGTGATGGCAATTCCTGCCATTCTTTACCAGCATCAGTGCACATGCACTGGCTATAAATCAATAAGTACTAGCGAAGCAATCGCCGCGTGCAGCCTTTGACAAAACCTCACTTTATACAGCCTCATCGCGATCCATCAGTAATCCATCCGCAAAACATGAACAAAGAGAATCGCGATCAGCGCGCGGGGGACACGAATCTGGCCTGAACATACCCGCGCTTACGATGCTGAAGATACAGTCACTTAACAAACTTCTTGTTCCGTTGCCGCAGGCGAATACGTTTCAGTTATGTCGGCAGTTCTTACGTATATCGAATGTTGAATGAGACGGGGCTTCCGATATAACGATGAGAAGATTCTTAAAGTATATCATGACCGGAGAAAGAAACTGATTCTCTTAGATCGGGCCGCGTCATGTATGACATTGATAGTAAGAAGCTCAATCTGCGAAAGAGAGATAATCACTCACCAGGACATGCTGTGTTGCAGTCGTTCGTCCAAACGGGTGGACCTTTACAGGTGTCGCCGCCGTTTAATGGCGGAGGATTTGTGCATGTTCTAGTCCTTTTTTGACCACCTTTACCGCACCGAGAGTTGCACTCTGACCAAGCCGACCATGAGGACCATCCACCGTTGACTAGAAACAGAAAATGACATTTTTGTGAATGTCATTTATTTTATTGAATTTTTGAAGTCCGGTAGTTTGTTAGTTCCAAACAGGGTCTCTTACGCCAAGTTCTTATTATACACTTTTGTTCAGACTTGGAGGTGGTCTTGTAAAATGCTCATTACTGTGAGGGGCGTAAAAAGTATAGGCGGTTCTGGATTTCCTAAATGGCCACGGTGTGAATTGTTACCAAACGACTTTCACACGCGTACTAAGAGTCGCCGAGAGAACTCGGGGGACGAAAAACAGCACGCTCGTAATTAAAGGCAATTGGTACCCGACGCAAAAAGAGAATTACAAAACCTCTAATTAAAAACCATTAGGTATTAGACTGTCCTTGGTTAATGGCTGAGTGGAGGTTTGAAATTAGTATAGAAGAAGAAACAGAGTTTGCTTACCGTAGACAGTGAGGCTGGCTGGATCGCTCACCCTCTTGGCGGCAACGTTTTCAGCTACACAAGTATAGTTTGCTTGATGACTGAGTTTTGCTTGACCAAGAAGAAGATGCCCTTCGCTTGAAATGAGCAGAGTATCCGTCGGGGCGTCCAAAGTCGCCCCATTTCTAAGCCAGTATACCCTCGGCGGTGGAATACCTGCGGGTGGAACGCAGCGGATCTCCGTGCCCTGACCTGCTTCAACCGACACTGAATACGGTGGTGACTCGAACTGCTTTTTCAAAACTGAAACAAACGTTACACGTAGGATTTTAGTTTCAGTATCAAAGCGATTCTCAATTTGCTATGAGCCCTCGAAGACACTATCCAACCTATATCGTCTTACATTGACATTTATTGCCACTCTACCCAACCTAACGCCGAAAAATACTATCAGTTTATTACTTCTGTATCTCTGTGGAATACGATGCAATATTTTCGTGGAAATTTCATCAGTGAGCTGAGAAAAATGAAGAAAGATCCGACAGAATACTTAAGTTTAACGTTTGCAGTCCTGCAATTGAGCTACTTCCGTGTAACGTGTGGCGTTATATTTTGAGGAAAAAATTTGATCTTTTTAGTGGGGAATGAAGAAGAGTTCATACGCCAGTTGAACATGTCTTACGACTCGCTCAAGTTCGGCTGGTACATCAGTGGTCAAAACTGGTGCTCATTAAAAATCTAAGATGCTTAACTCAAATCCGTGATGGTTATCTGAACCCAGAGCCGTTTACAGAGTCTAACGACGCATTAACGTTTCAGCATCGTCATCGGAGAAGCCCGCGCCAGTGCAGTGGCTTGGTGGACCGCACCTTGGGCCAGGCTAGTCTCTGTGCAGTATCTGGCCAACGTTAACCATTAGGATAATGCATGCCTCTCGTATAATAATTACAAAATGACTGTGCAGACCACGGCGCGCAGTCTGGTGACCCGTCATCACGAATATTACGATAATGACTGTGATTAGATACGAGAGCAAAGCACGACGCCTGCCATATTTCTTCGTACTCTTCTGTGTCGCGTCCGCAGATAAGAGCAGCGCTTGGATTTAATCGGCCCGGCGAGGTAATTATTGTAATTACGGCTACCGGAGCCTCTGGCACGGAACCTGGAAGATCAACGCTCCCTCTCTTTTACCATCTCTGCCATCTCTCCATCTCTCCCACGTATGCTTACCACTTCCGAGGAGTGAGTCGTTGCTTGATTTCTCGTCGTTCACATTATAAGTACTTTACAAATTTCATTAACCAAAGCGTTGCACGGTCGACACTCACTTAGGGTACTTAGGTACATACGTAGATATCCTACTTTAAACGATTTTGCGCTATTTCAGCATAACATATCTCATTAAGTGCTTATGTACTTACAAGCCACGTCCAACGAGGCCGGTTGACTCTTTATCTGACCGGAACCTGACCACGCGACACATTCGCACTTGAACTTGTCCTGGCCGAAGTACTCCTCCACTTGATTTCTCGTCACATTAAGCTCTGCCTCGACTATTCTCGTTCCGGTATGAGGATCGACGAATTCTGACTGCTGTGAATCAGCGGCTCGTTCTCCATTGCACAGAAAATAAATTTGCAACGCTTTTGCTGCTCTGCAGTGCAAAGTGGCAGGCTTACTCTTTACCACAAAAGAGTCCAGTGGTTCGGCAAGGAACACTGGCAGCGAGCCACTACCACCTGAAATCAGTTCGGTGTCCATAGCGATTGTTGCTGACGGCATGTCCTCATCTTCCAGAAGATAGGTTCCCTCATCCTCCGGTCCATCCTCGGCTTCTGCAATGAAAAATAACCGCTGATCAAAAAAGTTTCCTGAGTAAAAGTAAAATAGTGATTTCCAATGCAGTTTATCAAAAAGTGTTCGTTAACTTGGACGAGGTATTAATGCATTTGTTACATCCGGCAATCGCGAATGATTGTAATCAGTGATTGAAACATTTTTTTGTTCTTCCTTTTTAATCAACGGGAAAATGCTATGAACGCACGCGAAATGTCAGTTGTGTTATTCACGCTTCTGGGTCAATTTTCGAATCGGTTTTTAGGGTGCGGATATTTAAGCCATGGGGGAGTTTTAATCCACGCAATTGAAGATTGCGCGGTAGAGGGATATACCCGACCGGTCAGCTTGTACATCGACTGGATTTCGGAATAGAAATTTAGCTGCATTGCTGCCATTAACGTGGATCCGTGATTTCATGAATTCCGAACTCGGGTAGAGACGAGAGCCAACGAGAGCTGGTCCACCAGCCCCGTTAAGTTGAAAGCCCGTGAGGATAGCAGAGCCCAAATGAAGCTTGACTAAAATTAGGTTTTCATCGGTTTTCAATAATATATCCCTGATGACCGGTACTCGACGGTGGTGGTGGTCGTCGTCGTTCACGATCTCCATGCACGAATGGATGGATAGATGGATGGATGGGCGGACATTGAATGGCGTATTATCACGCGGTGCCTTTGCTATAGCCATGCCATCCGTTCACTCTGAAGTTCTTGTTAGCTTGGATGGGTATATGCGCCTGGTTAGTCGGTTTTAATGCCAGCGCATGTGGATAGGATAGATCCGTACAGACCTGAAGGATTTACAGGCAAAGCTATATAGAGGAGAAGGAAGACAAGGGGCTAGGACGAAGGATAGCGTATCTCTGTACCGAGGGCCACAGACCGCCGACCACACACGACGCCTCTTAATTAACAAAGGTACGTATACCGCAGGAGGCAACCAGCCAGAAGGAACGAGGTCTTCGGGACAGGAGAGGAGCAGACCGAGGAACAAGACCTTCCTTATGTCTCCTCACGTCTCGCGTCACTTGTCGCTCGTTTATACCCAGGTTTGTTAAAGGGATCGTGCAGTCGACTAATGCTCAAGTGGCTGACTCACTTCGCATTTATTAAAGGATCTTGCAGTTTGAAACTCTCTTCAAGGATCACTTACTCTTTTGAAAGAGTGTTGAGCTCGGATCACGTTACATGGAGTGTGATATTTGTAAAACACACTTTAAATCTTAAAGAAGAATTTCGAGGGCGCTTACACCTTGAGCGTTGAAAATTTTCGTTCCTATAGGAAATCTCGTTCGGGCTACTGCTGCATATAAAATGTAACGAGTCCGAACATTTTTCTTTGAATTGTACAGGTGCCAAGATGGAAATTGTTTCAAGTGAAAAAGAAAGCCCATTCAATTCCCTGGACTTTGTAAATTCGATTTAAAAACCGAGGTGAAAATCGTCAAAGCAACGTTAAATCTACTTCATGATATGTGCCCGCCTGCACTGCACGGAATCAAGGAAATTTACTTATAAAAAAAATATGTCTGAGGTGCATACCCCCTTTAATGTTGTACGAATCGCTAGAGGGAATGAAAGTAATATTCCTCTTGACGCCTTCAAAGTCGAAGAAAACGTCGTTCACATAATTTCAGTTGAAAGCATCGAAAATAGACGTTCATAAACCACCAGCTCTGTTGAATTAGAAAAAAAAAAAGTATCGTCCGCGAAAGCACCGGAAAAGAGCGATCAAACGATCGTTGGCATACGTGAGGAACGAATGAGATGAAAAAGGGTCTATTTATGTAACTATACAAGCCGTACACCTACTCATATGTATATGTTCTGCATCGACGAATATATATTCGAAAAACTGAAGATGTACGTATTTATAGAAACGCTATATACGCTGCAGTTTCCTGGAGGGTTAATTAAGGCAGCAGGATCAGGGAGCAGGTCAGGAAATCCTACTTTAAAAATCATTCGGAACGAGCGAGCCAACGTATACGGTCTAAGAAGAGTCCCAGATGGTTGATACTTGATAGTAATACTCGTCGAGTCTTTTGTCTCTCCTTCTCTCACATTTATCCATATTATTTTTCTCTCTTTCTCTCGACCGTTGAAATATAGTACGTAACATGAACAAAACGAGAAACATCGAGGCAGAGCTAAAGCCGGAGTAGATAAGAGCCAATTTGTAGCGTACGCTTTGTCGATCTGGCTTAGAATACGACGCGTTCGAGCATAAAAATCAGATTTCAGATAACGCGTAAAATTTGTGTGATTTTCGTAAATTTGCGGTGAATTTTTTATTCGGGAGTTTCTTGAGCAAATTTTTATCCCCATTTTTTTTTTTTTTTTTCTTTCAATCTGTCTCTTTTTTTCTTTCTTTCTTTTTTTTTTAGGAATGCTGCTCTCCAGATTGCGCTGCTGAAATTAGTAAATTATGAAGACTCCGGCTCTCCCTCGGGAGATCGGTTAAGTATCTCGCCACACCGCGCCTCGAATTTTAATTTATGCGAATGTTCATGGTCAGGTTTCGAGGGAGACGCGAGAACACGGCAGGGCTAAACCGGTAACTCCGTTGAAACTTAATCTGCGTATATTATACATTCCCGGTAGTGAGTCGAGTAGCAACTAGGGTTTCCTTACCGAATAGAATTTGGGTTATTTTTAATTGTCGAAAAGCCGGGGGCTATACGATAAAACTAATTAAAAGTCGCGTTCTTTAATTAGTTTAGGTGTACCTATCGATGTTGTATCGTCATCTGAGATAATCAGCCTCCACATTGCGGACAATTGCAAACAGGAGATTAATTATCGTGATATATATAACTACATAGATATATACGTAGTTATGTGCTCGCGCACGGGACCCCAGGAGCCTACAAAGACGATGAAGATAGCACAAAACGTTTGCGCCATAACCGCCACGATACGTTAAGCCGTGTAATTAACCGAATAACAGAATCAGATACAGACTAGTCATGCCTAACCCCTGGAGTGCGCCAGGTACACTTTGATATCGAAGGACAGATAGTGCTCGGCTTAGTCGTGCTCGTTGTATGATAGTGAAATATTTTTATCCTATTTGATAATACGAAAAGTAAAAATCGACTAACGAAACGAAACGGTACAAAACGAAGACGATATTTCGCAATTAGACGAAATTCTAGTAGCGAGGTGAATCGATGAGTAAAATTTTAATTGAATTGGTTATGATTATTTTTATATTAATTATTATTAAATTATCAATCGACCTGACGTCGCTACGTAATACGCCGTTCGGCTCGTTCAAGCTTGATACAAAATTAGATTCCCTCGTAATCACCTCTTCGAGGTAGGTTCTCGAGTAATGGAAGGAAGGGAGATGCAGCGAGAGAGATATTATTATATAGGTGCCTATATGCAGACGTTATAACGTTTCGTTTCACGACTCGTTCGTCGAATATGAATCTTAGAGGCGAAACGTTGCGAGCTACCGTTGAAAATCACTGATTTACACTTTCGTCCTGGGTTTTATATGAATTTCGTTTAATTCGCGTCCTCGTAAACTGCGGGTTATAATGCTTCATAGAAGGCTACTCGCCTTCGCCGTGGTGTACCTACTCCTGCAGTATAAAGTCGTTCTTGTACTTTACTGCGTACTTAAATATTATTCCTGCGGCAATCTCAAATCGTTTAAACGTACTTTCACCCATATCCATTGTCCGACTCGTTTCACAGGCGTATAATACTGTTATAGACCGATATATGAACAACCTGGAACTGTAACTGGTCTCTCACTTCTTATATAACAACGAGATAGATAAAACTCCGTTTCAATACGATCGGGATTCACTCTCAGTTCAGCTCGTAACGTTTTGCTATTGAAATTCTCTCCACAGCGTTCAAGAAAAACCATATTGCATACGTATAAATATATACTATACCTACGTATCTATATTTTATGCATAATAAGCACTGAACAAAGTTTTGCGATAATTCGCCGCCTGCTTGTCGACCGGGTTTGCGTTTGATTTATGATAATTAAAGCTGACCCGACCTTTCATCGGAGGGCTGCACGACTTTGCTAGTGAACCTCGTTTCGCTAAGAAACTCGCGTCGTCTCTTCTTCACAGAATGTTGATGAGACCTCGGAAAGAGGCAAAGAGATAAAGAGATGCTACGTCTTCTGACGAGATCGTTGGGCGCCGGAACCAACCGGGTAATTGCTAACTTCACGATTCCCATACCACTGGGTTCACCAGTCACGTTATCCTCATAGTTACGTATTCATTAATTCGCTAAAACGCGAATTGCTGCCAGTAGAGAATAAAAAGAAGAGTAAGAAGAAGATAAAGAAACGGAAGACAAAAAATGTTTTCTAGTATCATCTCCTACATTAGTTCGTTGCATGTCTTCTATACCTATACATCCGCGATATTATCGTGTGGTAAATCTCCGAACGAATAGATCAGATAAGAAATGATTAAGGGGCTGAATTTTACGACTAGAAAGATTCTAGATAAATAGAAACAAATAACTATACGCTAGTCTCAACGATGATGATGATGCCCCACCACCCACTTACTTTCGCTAAGGAAGGTGGAGCCATTCATCACTCGCACACGACAATAATTAGTCGGCTCCCAACTATTTCTCATTTCCCAGAGGCGGTTTAAAACCAGCTCAGAAGAGTGATCCATCATCGGTATCCGCAAGACTTAAGACGGGCAAACGAACCGACGAACCACGCATTAAGACTCCGCGACTCTCTCCGTATGGATAGATATTCGCAATTTTTTTTCCTTTTTTTTCTCTCTTACTTTTTATTACAAGACTCTAGTAATCCCGAGTATAATAGTCATGGAAAAATACTGCAGATATTTCTATCCACTGGTAAATCCTCGTTTCTTTATAGAGAGGAGATAATACTCTGCGAAGGTGTCAACGTGAAACTTCGACAAATGTAAACTTATAGCGTCAAAAGACTGCAATGTCTTTGATACAGTAACAGCGAAAGAGAACAGCTAGCAAATCTTCTAAAGGCGGGTAAATAACTCACAGATACATTAATCACTGAGGTAGTATAAATTAGGAGGAGACAGACATCTCGCAAATAAGAGGTAGGCGCCTCGGTCGAAGAAACGTTTGAAGTATGCTACACAGCGCGACCGGAGATGATTCTAGAGGCTGGGAAATGGATCGACTTGGGAAATGAAAGGATAAGGTCCAACGGTCGTGTATAGTTTTGTGACAGAAAACGAAGACGAATCATGTACAAAAGTAACGTTACGAGTTGCACTGCAGGGTAGTCATGGTATCTCCTCTAGCGAAATTCTTCAAGACTTTGGACAGCTTAGGAAATAGCTAAATATAAATGGACTTGTTGATTAATTGCTTTTTTATTTTCACATTTTGTCACCGCGATACGTTTTTTTTTTCGAAAATTTTTTCCACTCTTTTTCAAGGAGCTATTCCAGCCACCGAGTTGTACTCTCGATTGCTCGTGAAAGTCTTCTCAGAACAATGCTTTGTGCATAAATAGACGAATAGAAGAAACAGTTGCTTGAGTAAATTGAAATGTCACTGCAGTAAAGCCTGTCGCCAGTTTGCTACTCACCTTCGACCGAGCTGAATGAATGAACTCCTGGCAGTACGAGGTAGCACACTAGGAACAGAGCGCACAATCTAGGCTTCATTGTGAATAGCAGCGTTGTCATTCGTTCATTTTAAGTTGAACTCTGTAGAATCAGATTGTATAGCCACTAAAAACACTAAAGCTCACTGCACATCGTTGATAGTTCACTTGAACACCAAGAAACAAACTTCGGATGAACGCCCTCGAAGAAGTGGATGAAAAACAGGAAGCAGAAAAGCTCGGAGTTTGAATCTGTAACAGAATTGTAAAAAAAACATGGTCAGACAACAGTAATCTCATCAGAAACTCCACTGAGAATAAATTTCAGTAAAAAAAAATTTTTTCAATCAACTCACGGCCAAATTTTGCACTGAATTACTTATGAAACATGGCTAACCGTTGACGTTAATTCGACACTGTCATGCGTTGGAATTATTCAATTGATTACGAGTTATTTCACACGATTATTCAAGTCGAGGTGAGTCGCAATTCTTCACAAGCGATCAATTCGACTTTTATATATCATACAAAAAAAAATCTGCAGTATTGAGTGTACGATTTGTCATCCGTATTTTGCGCGAAATTCGCATATAGTATAACGCATGGCGATCGATAAAGACTGGAATCTAGTTCCACAGACAAAAATGAACAAGTTTATACTATCAAGTCTTTTTGCTAGAGTAGCATATGATTTTATAGAAAAATGGTTGCATTTCCGGTTAGCCAATGTTTGATAACCCATTGGACTTTGTAATCATTATCTTCTCTTAATAGCGTTCGTAATTTGAAACGGTTTAAAACAGCACATCATCGCGTCTGTATGCGAGAGACGAATCTGTGTTTTTTGGAACGTATAATTGTTCTATATAAAGAGAATTGTTTTTCGAGTAAAATTTTCATCCTGAATATACGATGGTTTAATCCCCACATTTAACAGATTTGGAATGAACCCAAACTCTCGTCAAAATTATTTTGTGTATAAACCAGAGCCGGTGAAACTCGTATAAAAGTTTTGATAGGGTGAGATTACGTTGATGATAAAATTGCGGGTTAAGTTTAAACTCCCGAACAGAAATTGAAGTCAGAGCTTTGACAGTCTCGCTCTGAAAAAAAAGGGAGAAAACGAGAAACGAAAAAACAAAATAATAATAATAATAATAATCTTTTGACCTGTATATAATATGCATGCGAAATATATGTATATGGCAACCGTGCGTTATCCGGAGTTACTCTGGGCAGGGTTCACCGCGATGTGTAGTAGCTATATACAATTTTAGCTTGACTGAATATTTATACAGTCGGGTTCGTACAGTGTGTAGCTAGCAGCTGGTACCCCCGTGTTATTTAAATTATTTTACTTCTTCTCCCCATACGCATTGCAGCCTCCATATAGGTCGCTAGGATTACTTTAATGTTCAGCATCGGCAGAGAACAGTCCCAACTCTGAGCATCCCCTGTGTAAAATAGTCGCTACAATTTCGAGAGGAGTTATTTTGAGTAGACTTTCGTCTCTCTTTGAAAATTTCTTTCTCTTCTTTCTTTTTTTTTTTGAACTTTATAATCGCACGGAAAATATGAACATTAACAGTGGCATCGGGGACCGATTTATTACTGGCAAATTGGATGATGTTTAGCGTCAGGTAAACCGTGGAGTCAAACAAAAAAAAAAAAAAAAACGAAACCTTTTAAATCAACAAAGAATTTTCAAGTTAGTTAATTTGTTGTGTAAATCGTTTCAGCGGGTATTTGACCGTGACTAAAGTTAGTTGAATCGAAAGTATTTCTTCTCTTTTTTTTCTTACAAGCTAAGTGAGGGTTTCCTTAACTCAAACAGGATCTCGATCTTTTCCATCTAAAATAAGATGTTTCAAACAATTTTCTTTTTCTTTCGTGTGTGCGGTCCTAATTGACACAGCAGCGTGTGTAAAAGGTAGGCAGGTGCGATGGCTCGCAACGTGTATAACGGCAATGAACGTATTTAGATGTCTTGTGATTTGACTCTTTACAGAAAAAACGAAAAAAAAAAATTGAAGACTTGTGTCCATTTTTTTTTCATGATAGAAAAAAAACGAAAAAATAAAAAATAGAACCTGTTTCAACGCGTGCTTTTATCCTCGTCAATTTATTTCTATCCTTATCTATCAAGCTTGGCTTTAATTACGGACCGAGATAATTAATGCGTCTGATTGGCCATCGGTTAGATTCATTCATTACTCGCAATCAGAACTGACTTTCAAATGATATTCAGGTCACGTCAATGTAGCGACTGATATTTTAATCGTACCAAAAATTCCTGCAGGCAAACCAGATCGTTTATCGATAACACTCTTCAACTTGTCACAATATACCTATATATCTATAAATGCATATACATATTGTATATCAATATATATGCATTCGTGTAGCAGATCAATGAACCAACATCAAGTTTGTCAGTCGGAATCCAAACGTATAGAAAAGAGATACCAGAAAGTGTCCCTCTCGATACTTTGACCAAATAGATTCTCCGATTGAATTGATAATTCTTCAAACACGATTTAATGGATCTGAATGCCAACGGTTGCGTCGACGCGGCGTTCTCCTTTGGGATCTTTCAAAAGATCGGGACAGGTGACAAGAACTGTACAGACCCTTATCGATCAATAATCAATCGAGATGGAACGGTGGCAATAATTATATTGGGGTGACGGCAGCTGGATACCTTTTTAAAAGACGTCACAGAGTCCCTGGGAAGTAAGTATTCTCGTGCATTAATCGGCACCGGCGAAATGAGTTACTTTCATTTTCTGAAAAATTGGAAACAGTCCTGATTCTTGTTAAGAATATAATGAGAACGGAGCAGTGACATTGAATAGTGAAGATAATAGTTCGTGAGTAATATCCCGAGGTCCAGTGTATACGAACTCATAAAATCACGGCACAAGACTGAGGATGTAATCTACGAAAGATCTGAAATATCCCATCAACAGAGATTCCCCATTGCGTAAGCCGTTGATCCCGGATTAAAACTCAATTTATAAACGGTTCGCGGTTGTATTACGTACTCAAAAGCTTAAAATATACTCGAGAACGGGAATGGCGCCATTGTGTTTTATTGGACACATGGCATTTCACAGTGCAGTTGGCTCGAATGGCCAGCTGACTAGTACCGGGCCAAAAAGCCGGGCATGTTCAACGCGGCGTTTCGGTTGCATCTAGCGATTCAGATCTGATCTTTCCGCTTGCAAACCGGCATTGTGATATATCGGCACACACACGCGTTACTCACATCTTTGTTTGAACAATTCGATCGTATGAAAGGGTTTGTCGAATCAAAGAATCGTTTAAATCTTTAAAATCTATATCAATGAACAATTAAGAGCGCATTTGAGATCAGAGTTCGAAATTGCACGTGCTCGAACCTCTAAACTCTGAACTCAAGTCTTGATTTAACATCAGTCAGGTAGAACGGATGGACCGTAGATTCCCTTGGGGCTACCGGTTTTCCAGTCGAGTCTATTCAGCCTGGACTTTCTTTTTCTTTTCTTTTCTCTTCTTTTTTTTATTCTTTCGTTTCGTTTCTTTTGCTTTTCGTTTTTCGTAATCCGAGAAGATTACGGGACGAAATAAACATGTCAACCATGGGGGCTGTGGGTTCGCAGCGTCTTTATGGACCATACATTTGCCGAGTGCGAGCTTTCCAGACAGATTTCGTACAGATAACGTCTTTTCGACGTTGTCACGACCAGATGTGGCCAGATGTCCTTAAATCTTCTACACGTACGTCTAAATCTTAGATTTCGAGATATAGGTATATAGGTATATCTAGAATTTAACGCCTAGTGAACCCGAGGAGTATACATTTTTTATTTTTCCAACTGCAGGCGGTGAGGTAGACGCGAGTATAACCGCCGAATTTATTCGTCTAAGAAACCACACCGATTCCAGCGTTGTTCGACAAAGTTCTCACGCCGGACACGCCCGTAGTTGCAAAACGATAAGAGCCTTAGCTTAAATTTTAACGGTAAAAGATCGAACCGTGTATAAAACTTGTCGTGGAGTTGTGATTTGTGTCGTATTTTAATGCCGCGTTGATTAGGTTCGAATCGTTTGATCGAAAATAGAAATAAAACGAAAAAAAAAAAAAAATGATAGAAACAGGTTTTCTATATCTTCTAGCCGTAAATACATATACATCGCATTTATAACCGGCTTATGGTTACTCATGTTTTTATATTATATATATATTTCACGGTTGTGGTTACAAATAAATAATTTCAGACCCCTTGCTGCATGTGACTTTGATCAAAGCCTCTGGTCTCTCTTTAACCGTCGAAAAATCTACCGCCCTAGTACAGAAGACGAGTCTGAAAAATATACAAACGTTCAAACCCCGCATCCCTAGGGTTTAGGACGCGGGGGTTAGACGGAAAATACAAATATATCATTCGCGGTGAAACCCCGCTGAGAAAAGTGTCGAGAACCTGAAAATCGACGATGCATATTCTCATTTCCCATTCATCTTTAAGTTTGATTTTGACCTCTGAGGTCAAACTTGAGGATTTTTTTTTTAGACAGTTTGAATCTTTAAACTATGCACCACGATCCTTGAGCGCCTGGAGTTTCCAATCCTTATACATCTCACGGTTTTTACAAGGTGAAAAACGTAGGAGAAAAATATCTGGGAACACGATCGATGAAATGATTTACGTAATACATATTTCCATGGGAACATAACGCGCCCTATTCTATACGTAATCTACTCAGAATTGAATACTTGAATAAGAAACTTGGAAAATAGTCTCTCCGACGCGGCGCGGCGTATAAACGTGGAATGAACCGTGCAAAGAAAACGATGAAAATAGTGAAAAGCAAAACGTACGCGGGTCTCTTGACTCTGCATTGATACTTTTATTGTCGGAAACCACAGGAAACCATTCAACTGTGAATTGCCAATTCTATGATACCGTGTTTGCCTTTGTCAACGACGCAGGTAGCACCCTGTTCTCACGAAGTGCGCCGGACGAATCTACTCTCATGGTTCTGAAAATCTGCAGATGGAAGATTTCCTGTGCCAGGTGCCGAGAGGAAGCTCTTCAAAATGTTTACCAGATCTTTCTCTTTCTTATTTCAATGAAAATCGAAGGGGCGTGCGTTTCAAGAGGTATCTTTTTCAACAGATACATCTACGTCTGCAGTTTTGCAACTCTGGTAAGTAAAGTCGAGTTTCGAAGTGCAGTTCTCTTGTGATCTGAGTCGCTGGTTTTCCGATCTTGTGGGACCGAATCCTCACATGTCACCGTCAATTGTCTCTTATTCTCTTTAAAGAGATACGAAGTATACTGTTTCACGTTAATACAGGAAAGATTCGTGGCAAAGCAAATACAGGAAGATCAAACACCGAGTGAAATAAAACAGTAGATAAGATTTAATGTACGAACGATGGTAGGTATACTTCTTTACGAAAGCTCCGGGTTCCGCTCAATAAATTAAACCCCCGGGTTGCGAGTTTATTTCGAAATAGAACCAAAAATTTTCCTACTCTTACCTCTGAACTATACAGCTGTAAGCCCTCCGAGCTACCACCTTTCCATAATTCTACGTGACTTTTTTCAAAATCTATCTATACGACGACGCATCTACAATCTTCGTTTAAACTTTAAGTCAGGTTTTGAAACGCCCCCTTTATATGCTGCTGTACTATCTTTTAAAGAAAAAAATAAAATTAAAAAAAAAGACAACATCTTCTTAACCGCGCCTATCTTTGCACGCCTATCACGTCCTAAGCACTTCCTGTTTGGCACGATCTTAGGAGAGTACTGTAGGCGTGCTGTTTCTCTATCCGTTTGTCTGACTGTCGAAAAGAAAAAAAAAAAGAATAAAGGGACTAAAGAATGAGTAAAGAAATAATTAAACCCTGTTAGAATTAAGGTACACGTTGATTGAGCCTAAGTCCTCCATTTTTTCTGTCTTCATCTTCATCATAATTAAGATTTTCTCGATCGATCCGCGCGTTCCGGAAAAAAAAATTACAATAATAAGAATAATTCAAACAGGATATCCGGCGTGCAGACGAACACGTTATACGTGAAATCCCTTTTGTATAATTCTATGTAAATTTTGTCACGGATTTATCGCATTTGATTCGAACAGTGCAAAGGGCTTAAAACGACAACTGAAAACGGTAGCTGCTGCAGGGTAGTCGGATATACCTACCTGCGCGGATTTATCGGCTTTGATTTATTGCCAAAATTTTTTTTTTTTTTTTTTTCGTTTTTTCACGCAATAACCTGGATGCATTCGTTCTATACTCCGCCTCAGATACACACCATATTTATTTATACATACATGTACAGCATAGGCATTATAATATGTACCGGGTGTCCCAGAACTGAATGTCTAAAATGAAAGGTGTCCTAGAGGAGGTCGAACTGAGCAAATTTTCCCGAAGAACATGGGCTCTGCGAAGTCGCGTTCGCGAGATATCACGGGTTAAAAAAAGTAGCGCTTTGCACCGCGGCGCCGCGGTGCAAAGCGCTACTTTTTTCAACCCGTGATATCTCGCTAACGCGACTTCGCAGAGCCCATGTTCTTCGGGAAAATTTGCTCAGTTCGACCTCCTCTAGGACACCTTTCATTTTGGACATTTAGTTCTGGGACACCCTGTATACCTACAAACATGCACATATTATAAACGAGCAAATTGGCTACGCAATGAATATTTTCTTCTACCCCCGTTGCTCCAAAATGCAGTAAGAAGAAAGATTTGAATATGGAAACGATTGGAAAACTAATTAATTATTATACAATGATATCAGGATCAAATTTTATGTTTCAACTGTACGAATTTTCTAGCGAAGGATTCATCATCCGAAAACGTTTTTGAATGATTTTCATTATCATCATTATCATTATTATTATTATTATTGTTGTTGTTGAAGGGAAGATTTGTTGAATTTACATGGTACCCTTGGTAGTAAAGCGTAAGTGGTTGGCTTTCACTTAATTACATAGGAAAATATTTGCGGTTATAATGAATTTACTTACACAAGCTGTTAGCGGCTCGAGAGACCTGCAGCAGTATCCATTAATTTACTTGTGTTTTAATCTCACTTCACTGATATTTCCACATTCACGACTATAACCCGTCACACTGCCTCATTTATAATCTACCATATTATTATTTAGCAATTATTTCATTTTATCATTTTTTTTTTTATTACTTGCTTCTTCCTTTTTTTTCTTCTCAACAATTATGCATTATTATTTTTACTCTCTGTCTCTCTCTCTCTCTCTCTTTCTCTGTATAATCTTACAGCGAGTCAATCATCTCGTCGTTACAACTACTATACTTCATTTCATTCCGTAATTAATCATTCAATTAATGTTTCCACTGCAGTGTTTAAAATAAAAATGTTTATTACTTTTAATTGAAGAAAATTTTGAGACATATAGTATGTGCGTCTCTCTCTCTCTCCCTCTTTCCTTCTCGCACTCACTTTGTTCACGAATTGTATATTCAAAGGTTGAATTTTGAGGGTGAAGAAAAAAGTGAAATTTAATGAAAATTTATTAATAAAAAAAACGAGGAACTAGAAAATCCTCGTGAAAATATCGCGACGAAAGAAATTTAAATTTTCATTGTCAATTAATATTGAAGATGGAGATTAATAGATGAAAATATGCTGTTTTATTATTTATCGAAACAACCCTTAGCGCAGCGCATTTAAGCGCAGAGCAACCCTCAGGCGATGTTAGCATGCGCGTCCGCCGCGGCCAACTGAACCCAACTGAATCCCGCCAGGGCAACTGAGCTGACGGCGCGGGCCGCGTGGCGGAAAGAGAAGAGAGAGGGGCGAGGGGGGATAGGGGATAGGCTTGGTGGGGGGCGGGGGCGAAGGAAGACGCTGGACCCTCTGGGATGCTGTGCGTGCCTCGAAACTACCGAGGGCAGACCGACGAGGCGAGGGAGAGAAACTTGCCTGTGAATATTTAAGATCTTGAGTGCCTAAGGTTTGGCGGCTCACTGGCTTCGACTTTCGAAGAACGTCAGCAGTCACCAGTCACAGAGAAGATGGGTTGGATTTTCTGATATCTCAGAATGCGCAAGCTGGTTGTTAAGATCAATTCTTTTTTATTGATACATCGATCTGTTTTTTTTCTACTTACACCTATTCGACACTGTATACGATAGTTAATTCAATTTACAGATAGATGACAGATTGATGTGTAATTCATATATTGCTGAAAGTTGTTATCTGCAATTAATAATGAGCATTGAGATAGGGAAGAATTATGCAGAAGTCTCGGTCCCATGCAATAGCAGATAAATTAAATCGTCGGTAGTCGAAGAAGTGCAGAGGATCCACCTCACGATCGTAAATCATTGAATGGTTTATTAAATGTCCACTGCAGGAAGGTCTATCCAACCGAGATTCCCTCGTGGCATTAAATATCCTCGATTTTGTACTGGGAACCCGTTCGATCTGTTGCTCCTAAGATCTTGGTAAATCTGGGAGCCGGGTTCTCTGGCAATGAGACAATTGTGGGACCAAAGAACGAGAAAATAGAAAAAGGCACTTTTCTTTATGTACCCAATTCTTTCACTTTGAATTTCTATCAACAAGTCGTCGTCCCGGATAACTAAAACAATATTTTACTTTGACCAATAGCCAATACTCGACCAAAGTTCATCGCACGTTAACTCACTTTTTTTATTTCACCATTTTTTTTTTTTTTCTCTCACTCACTTTTTTCATATACTTTTTTTGTTTTATATGTGTTTGCTTGTCGAGAGTGTAGGTACCGTTGGTACTTTTACATTTCAGAGACTTGAGAGAAACTCTCGAATATTCTTGCAGCAGCTGTGAAGTTTGTATATTCTTACGCGGTATATAATCGATTGTAGATAATTGGACAATACACGAATGAAAAGAATATTTTTTTTTTTTTTGAAAGGTTTGAGCAATTTGAAACTGATTATCAATTGGAGGTGGATATGATATCAGCGGAGTATATCGGAAAAAGAAGTCTGATAAAATTTGAGATCTTAATATTAATGTTGAGAGTGGCCTCATCGCGAAGTTTTATTTCCATTCAATCATAACATGGGAAATATTCTATTGGCACACTTCAATTTTTATATCTCAAGTACTAATCTACTCAGAATAATTCTGCATAGCCACTTTCATTCGAAATTGAACGCTCTACAAAAAAGGGCTCTTGGTATTTTTCGATAAATCTAGCTGTTTCCAAGTTATTGGTTATTGGTTAATTACCATTGATAGCCAACAACCATCTTGGAAACCAAGAGATCTTTTTTGTAGAGCGTTCAATTTAGAACAAAAGTAGCTATGCAGAATCATTCTGAGTAGATTAGTACTTGAGATATAAAAATTGAAGTGTGCCACTAGAACATTTCCCGTGTTATATTTAAATGGGACGTAGAAATTCGCGGTGAGGCATCTCTTAATATTAATATTAGGATCTCAAATTTTAACAGACTTCTTATTTTTCCATCCTGCAAGTAGACAACCTGTTTGTAAGTTAAAAAAAAATTAATTAACCCAAATAATAGATATATAGGTATATATATTATTTGTGTAAATAAATTTTTTTTTTTTTTTCATTCAACGTATGGTGGCCATTTATTTATGTACCTGTAATGCCTTTCAAGCTTTACTCTTGCCAATGAAATCGGGGAAAACGAAGCGCGTAGGCAGCTGACGCAACATCGCTTACCTAGATAAATAAATATTGACTATCCAGCAGGCACTGCAAACAAATCCATTAATAACACGAATTTGACTAAATACAGACGAGTATTACGTGAAAACTACGCGATGAACATTCTGGCATGGGGGTAGACCTACCACGTTGGAATTCTCGAATCAATTTACGTACTGCAGGGGTTCGGATTTAACGTCATACTATAACAATTTAATAAAGTTAACTTCAACTCTCATGCACAAACCGACTGACTAGTGTATAATTATCAAAACCACAATCGAATAATTTTGCCTTATACATGGGAGGCTGTTCACGACATGGTTATGTCTCGTTAGCATTAACGCCAAAACAAACCTTCAACTGCGGTTATCGCCGGATGACAATTGATGATAATTTGTATAGCTGAATAGGTTTAGGTATTATAGCTTCAGGATCAGAGAGCGTGGTTGATCCCGGAACGTTCGAGGGTATTCATGATATTGATAAAATTTCTCTTACAGAAATAAGATACACATTAAATTAATGGAAAAATGAAGAGGAAACAAAAAATACGAAAATAAGCTAAGAGGTACTTTGCCCGCTAAGTATATGTCCGGGGAAGGTTGTATTCGCTGTCGAAACTCAGTTAGCAATCGAGTAGCTTTAAATAACTATTAAATAAACCGGTATATACACTGAGAAGGTAAAGATGGTTAAACGATGAAAAGCCTTTGGTACTCATCGAAAGACCAGGCTCGTTGTATGCTCTTAGTGGATACTGCAGTAGGTAGGTAAGTAAAACTTATACTCATCACATTAGACTTACATCTGTTAAACAATTGCGCTAGGATTCCTCTAATCTCTAACGAGTTTTGTTCGTCTTTCATTGTTCGCTTTTCAGCACTCTGCGAGATTTCATTGTGGATCTTCATTTATGGCATCTCAACGTTTACGTGCTACTTGATAAGTAATTTAGCAAACAATTTGCGCTCACGATATTTGTATTTTTTTTTTTCGTTTTTGTTCTTTGAACGAAACGTAAAAGACAAAACGATGTATACAATTCAGAATACCTCCATTATAAAGCAATTGTTTACGTGTAGAGTGGATACCTTTTATTTTCATTAATGTAAATTCCATTGTTTTCATACAATAGCATTAATTTTATGCGCCAGACGCATCCTGTTGTAGTTATATCCACTCGTAGGTGTCTTTTCTTCTTTGAACCTCTTCCACAGACCAGAGGTTGTCGCAGAAAATAAATTCACTTTAAACTGTTAGGTGGAGTTTAATATGTGGAAATACGGAATTATACAAGTCGAGTCAAAAATTTTCCAACGATTCAAAAATTTCCCATCAGTTTCAAACAGAATAAAACACCAACTGTCAAGAACACCTTTACTGAATAATTTCCAAACTCTGTAGATCCATTGATTAGGATCTTTCGAAGTGGATCCAATTTATCTATTTCATTTCACGATCCAGTCATCTTGAATCTTAGGATTCTCCCAATTGGATTGGCATGCCTCAACCCTATGGCTGCAGAATTTTTAAACTTTAATGTAGAATACGTCGTTATATCGATTCCTACATATTTAACACTTCTTTTGTTTTTTGAATCGATTTTTTAGCCATTGTGGTGTAGAATAGACTAAGTAAGAGTTACTGTAAGTATAGAAAAAAATAACGTCAGCTGCAAATAGTTTATTACTACTTATCGGTAATTGTTCTTTCGCTGTGAAGCCATAAATGAAAAAGGTACGATTTACATGAATTGTTGTAATCCTAACGACCTTTTGTTCTCTGTGCATCGTTATTTGATATCCCATTTGCACTATCGCGCCGTTGCACTTACTAGGAGAGGACAAGGGTTACGGCGCATGGATTTTGTTCAAACTTGGAGGGGTGTTTCTTTGGCCCAAAATATTAGCCCTCTGATCTTCAATTCCATCTCATAGGCCTTTCTTTTCCTGAAAAATATTATTATTGTGCAATTTATTGGTTCTCCGCCGTAGCTCTAGATCGATGCAGCGAACTTGAATATATCACTGATACCTTTTCATTCGAGCATGAAAATGAATATTCAACACGTTAATTTACCATATCATTTTTTTTTTTTTTTTTTATTTTTTTTTTCATTTTTTTTTTTTTCGATGACTTTTTTTTCCATATCTTCTACTTATCACGTAGTCATATAAAACATCACTGCTAACTCTACGCATTTAATGTATAGGGCAGTACTGCTCCTTGATTACTAATAATAAAATAAAAATATTTGAAGTTTGGTACCGCAGAAAACCGCAGTACTGCCCTATACAGTAAATGCGTAGAGTTAGCAGTGATGTTTCATATGACTAGGTGATAAGTAGAAGATATGAAAAAAAAATCATTGAAAAAATAAATAAATGAAAAAAAAAAAAAAAATGATATGGTAAATTAACGTGTTGAATATTCATTTTCATGCTCGAATGAAAAGGTATCAGTGATATATTCAAGTTCGCTGCATCAATCTAGATCTACGGCGGAGAACCAATAAATTGCACAATAATAATATTTTTCAGGAGAAGAAAGGCCTATGAGATGGAATTGAAGATCAGAGGGCTAATATTTTGGGTTAAAGAAACACCCCTCCAAGTTTGAACAAAATCCATGCGCCGTAACCCTTGTCCTCTCCTAGTTAGAGATTAACGTGGTTTGAATTGTTGTTGGGAAACCCTTGGGCGTATGTTTGTAAACTGGACGTAAGAAACAAACTGCTAATGGTAAACCCGGTGATAATTCGACTTTGTGATCCACCGCCATTCCTAAACCTCAAATAATAATCCTGTATAAACATAGTTACTTCCATTCCATTATAAACGGCGGTGCAACGGCCGTCTAGATAAAATGTTTAACCAGCATAATGCTTCAGTCTACAGCCCTTACAGGATCTTGACTAAAGGTCTGCCGCCCTGCAGGGCTGCAATGGGCTGCCACGGGCTGACCACAGGTTTTTGAGTATCGCGAGGGATCGTTGGGTCTTGCTGCCTCAAACCCTGGCTCAGGAGCCACACCCCCTCTGCCGCCTGAGGGACTGGGGCTGTTTGCCAGCAGGGGGTGGTCTCGTCGGGTCATGATACAGCCCTTCTCCGATGCATTTTTTGAGCCGTTCAAATTTTCGACGGTCATAACTATCCTGGCCCTAGGAGTTCTCGAGAAATACTGCCCTTTCTATCGGCCGCATACTTCTGTCGGGACTATTTCTCTCTCTTTCTTACTCTCTCGCTCTCCAAGGTCTAGACTTTAGACAAAGGGATATATTTCTTCTAGCGTTGACAAATATAACGTCAAAAAAGTCGTTCTATGTGAACTGTTCAAGATCACAGTCACTTTATGCTGCATTTAAAACAATTTATATTACAACGGAGAAGAGGTCCTGCCGTCGACTATTGGACAGGATGAACTAATGGCGCTGAACCATCTGGTCCGCAGGAGAAATTCAAGTAGGTAAAAAGTCTGGAATTTCTTGGTTCACAAATCAAGTCCCGTTTAAAAATAAAATTGCAAATTTTAGCAGGAAGTTATTTGGTTATGAATGAGTGTTGAGTCGAGACGATGGCCCCCCTGCAACGCCTGCACTTACCGAGCGAAAATTCGTATTGCACCCGTGTCTGGTATACATGTTCCGAAAAGGAGGCATCTGTTGTCCACTCCATGTTTGAGGCAAGGCAACACGTGTTGACGGCATGATACGTCTGCTTCCAACTATTGTTTGTTGTTTGTTAAATCACTGCTTCTCACTGACGAGCTACGGTATGCAGCATCACGTATTTTCTGCTCGTTGACACGTGATAGAAATCTGTGCTTAAAATATATCGCAATTATCAAAATTCCGACTCATTTTCACCCTCCATTTTTTTTTAGTCCGATTTTTTTTTGGGAAAGAAATGAAGAATGGAGATAAAACTGAAATTTGTAACAGAAAATAATATGGAGTTTTCAGGTGAAACTGAATCCACACGGTTGCCATGGATTCAGTAGAAAGAGCGAGGAGTTGGTTATTCGTGAATCCATCAGACTCAGGCGACAGAAAGTAATTAGCTAATTAGAGCGACGTCTATCGGTAACCATTTCCTTTATCATTCGTCTACGTCTACCTGGGATAGGCACCTGCCGGCAACCCCTAGACGTTTTTTTCTTCATCTTCCCATCAGCAGCTATGCCGTCTTATCTCTAAGGCACTTCTCGAGGTCTCGTACTGTTTGCCTTTCTTGAGAGGAAACTCTTGTACGGTTGTTCGGCCTTTCGTTTCGCTCGCTGAGAGACGCCAAACGTCGAAGACGCCATGTTAAGGAACTCGCTGTCGAAGATCACCACCTTAATACTGAAATCCCTCCTGCAAGGAGATGGTTTTCGACATTCCTTCGAGGGTTGTTCTAACCGCTGTCAGTCCTTTTATTGGAGTCGAAAGCTCAGCGTTTCGTTAATTAACGTCGTTTCGAAAAATTTTTAAGATTTTTGTTTTTTTTCACAGCGAGTATTGTACGAGGAGAAAAATCGCTGAGGTAGGTATCTATCATTATTATCTTTTATAATCGATAGGTTATCGGTGCGGAGAGGTGGAAAAGTTTGGTTATTCTTTCAACCTTCCGAAGGAATAAAATGAAAAGTTGAAATATTCAGGGGAATTTTGTTAAAACAGAAAGTTCACATTTATATTTACCCACTGTCTCGAAAAGTTGCCGGTGGAAAGTCGATTTAGAACCGTTATATGTAGCTGAGGGGTGAAAATAAATTATTTAAATAAAAAGCAACTATGTATAGGTAAGGGAGAGTGATATTATACATATATCTACGTTTTCGACTAAGAAAAATTCTTCGTTTTCCTTCTGACGCGTTGTCCTCATTAATTTTGAAAAAGAAATTCAATATTTACCGTCTAGAGTTACGAAAAGTTGTCCACCCTTGTGAAATTCGAGTCCTTTTCTTCTCTTCTTCGGTTATATGCGTCGCCTCGTCTACCGCCGTCCTATTCCTCAAATGCTGCACCGATGAATCTGGGGAGGTCCTGACCTTAGAACCCCTCTCGAAATGCATAAACTATACACAAAAGCCTTTTTCTCCATCTCTTTATTTCAACAATCTGTCGCTTCCACTACGGGGATATTCGAGAGACATTTTCAAAGAAGATATTTTTAGTTCCAAAGGGTTATCTGGAAGGTAGGATCTTATCTCTTCAGGTCTTAAAACAAATGAATCCACTTTGGACCGTTCGAGGATGTAGGTATAAATGCATACAAGCAGCGGATATCTGAAGTATTGACCGTATCTCAAGAGACGTACCATTGGTCGCTAATAGCGGTTAATGGATCTGATAATATGCACACTACTATACTGGGAAACGTCATACTGTTAAATGCTCAGATAGGTTAAATATTTTTCTACTTTCGACGTAAATTTCTGATTCGTTGATCGGCTATAGAATTCTGGGAATTACGCGACACACACCGAGAGGAAGTGGAACCGTGAGATTCAATTAGCTCCTCAACTCAGCTTATTCTAATCAAAAGTACATACCTACATCTATATGCGTACAGATATATATAAACAGGCATTGATACTTTTCACTAATTAGGTCTCTAGCCGTTAGATTTGATCAGAAAAAAAAACTGAGACTATTGTGCTGACAAGTGCTACTTTATAACAGATTCTCGCTGATTCACGCCAATTATACCATTCATGCTTTGGAATTTTGTGTAAAATGACCAATGTAGCACGTGTATTGATTTTTTACAATAATTCTTATAGGTTAATTAAGAGACTGTTCACGGTAAATCTCGTTATCTGAAACTTACATTTTTTGATAAACTTTCCATCGGTCTGAAATTTTTCGTGTCTACCTTGGAATGGGCTCAAGATGGAGTCAGGTTGAAGTTCTGAACGGTAAAAATTCCGGGTTTCAATAGTACCGACTCACAGTTGTTAAAAAGGGTATTTATCCGAAAGTCTGTATAGTCGATTCCAAAAACTTCTGATTGACAAAGAACGAAAGTTAAAAATTCCCGCAGCTAAAGATCAGACAGGCTAAGACTCCAAAACTTAAAATTCACACATGGAGCATCGTGCCCTCCGATTAAATTTTCGGATTCTTGAACCTTCGGAGTTTTTAGCTGAAAATTCAAAATCGTCTCAAATAAATTCTTAGTTCTTACAGTTTGGGACTTTAAAAATTTGGAAGTTCAAGCTGGCCCCTTTGACATTTTTCGTAAATCTTGTTCACAGAGTATTGAAATAATGATGAGAATAGAATTCGGAGTCTGGTATTTTTTGACACATGGGTTTGAAGACTTTTGAAACTTTTCAAAAACCATACTACGAACTTTGTATCAGATAAGTAAGAGGAATAACTATCATAGCGAAATAGAAGTGGAATTAAACTTGTGCAAACTGAAGACTCAAGTTCTGCAATGTTGGGTGACTTCTTGAAGCAGCTATCAGTTAGGGCGAAGCAATGTGTATTTTCCAACCCCCTGTGACGACAAAGACGATATCTTAGCGAAGGTATAGTATCTATTTACATTTGAGAATGTATATTACATTCCCAAGAAACAATCTTCCGCGTTGTCTAATGATACATTAATTTTCTGAATATGGAAGGCATTGTTGGAACTCGTGGTAACCTGGTAATTTCGGAGACCAACCGGCGAGAGACCCCACAATCTTGAAGATTGTATCCCGCTGGAGGACTTGTTCACCTGAAATATACCTGTACTGCAGTTGCCTAGAGCAGAATTATCCTCACTTAACTACAAATTCTGCCCTTTACTTGGATTCCTAGCCACATCAGTATAATTCACAAACGAGATCTCGTCCTATTCTTTTGAGATAATCACACGCGCCCCGCCCCAAGGGATTCTGGGAAGTATCCTGCTATACAAATCGCCTCAGAAGCGCGAGACATATACCTACCTCAGGGATTCGTTCGCAGTCATTAACAGTAAGCGTTACCTTCGCGGTTTAAGACCGTTCACAGCTTTGCGAAATGTAGAAAGCCGGAGAAGCCGCCTTGTGATCTTTTGCCAAGATAGAGTCGTAGACTTTACAGAGACTGATCTTCGTTTTCATGGACTTATATAGCAGTGATAGACATGTCTACGCAGTTGAAACCGCTGTTTATAAACGGGCAGGAATCAGTTGGTTCACATCACTCTCATACCAACTGGAAGTAATGACTGGCTGCATCCATACAGCTTCACCGAGTATTGTGGCTGCAGAGAGTACCTAGTTTGAATGTGATCTGAAATTCCTCGCGATTATTTGCACCCCAGAATACGTCACGTTACACATCAAATGTCGGGCATCTAGATATGTGTTACGGTCGCAGCTAGGGAGCAGAGGGAATGAAAAACTGTAGGTAAAAATTGGTGGATATGATGTGAGTATAATAGAAATATACCTGGTATAAGTTTTCTGAAATCGTTGGCAGGGATCTCAAAATTTTCGCGGGCATTTCCGTTTCCCACCGTCTAAAATTTTTAAGGACTGGATCCTTTTTAGGAAGAGCTACAGCAGTTCGCCATTAGTGCAATCTAATCGCCAGGGTCCCTTAATAACAGGTTGAGTTGGACCCTTTTCTCGGATGTTTTCAGCAGCAGACAAGGCCCACGCAGCCTCTGAATTTCATTCGGATTCTTAAATCTTTCGCTCTATAATCTTTGTCTGGCCGCAATTAATGTTTAATGACAACACTGGGCCAAAGAATGCCGTTGGCAAGATACCGCTAATTGAAAACTGCGGTTTTGTAAATTGCTATCCATGCCGTTGGATGTAACGTACGTGAAAGCTTGCTGTGCCCTCGAGAGTAGCGGCATGGGCTCTTCTTCAAGAACTAACATCTTATAATGTCAGTATTTGTTCGTTCTTTGTTGGACTTTTATTGGGCGATCTTTGGGCAACGTATAAGTGATCGTAATGATACGTTCTTCTATTTTTAAAACCTGTATTCGTCGTCAAATTTTTTCCAAAGTCTAAGCTTTATTTTCCAATCGTTATACTGCACCTATACATATAGGAATAGTTGTTCAAACAGAAGCGAAATCATTGTCAGCTATACGTTTTTATCGGTTTATTTTTTCCAAATTTCTTTTACTCACCTTTTGTTCGGAGTCCTAGCACGTTCTCCGGTTTCCCGTGGGAACAAAATTACAGCTAACAAAGCACCAAATACGCGATAAATGAATTGATCGTGTTTCGCTCTCGTTCTACAAACCTACGTGTATACAGATCCCGTAACGTTTCCGGTAAGGTGATATCAGCTATTGCACGCCACCCTAACTAATTCAAGCTCCTGCGCTTCGGAGCTATTATATTAATAAGCCCCACGATTTGAAATTATATTTTTCAAAACGAGAAAGGAGATCGCCTATTCAATAATAGTGAAAAAAAAAGTAGTGAAAAAAGGTAGTGAAGATAAAAAATGTCTAGACTGGCAACTTTTTACTATACGAGTATATGTATATAGGTATACATATGAATTATATACTGGATATATTCGCGATTTGCAAAGAAATAAAAATGAAACGAATAATAATTATTTCATGTTGCTTTATAGCCACCGGGTCTCGTTTCAGTTAAGTGATTTTACATCGCATATGGCCCACTTGAAAGCACCTTAAAAACGTATTATACGGCTAGTTTTTAAGAGGTCTGTGAATCGACTCGACTCAGGTCTAATGCCCTCGAGGTCCTGCTATGCCATTGTTACCAGAAACGCAACCGATGAATGAATAGAATATAGTGGAATGAACGAACGGGGCGAGTGTAGCATGAAGTAACTTTGCTCGCGTACAGTTCTGTTCAAAATATATTCAATAGGAAGATTTTCAAGGCGTTAATATCACCAAAAGATCGCTAAGCTGAAGCAGAAATATTTTATCGTTAACTTTTTATGGTTTTTTTTTTCTTTAATAATTATTGAAAATTCAGACACCGCAACGCGTTACCTGTCGTCCTGATTTGAGCTGTCCTGTACAAGTTTTTACAAACAGAGTCGTTGGGATATAATCGCGTCCAGTATTACACGCTAGTTTGTAAATCGTCGTGGGGTGCATTTGTGAAATGCAGTGATTCAATGGAGCCTGTAACTTGAGCGTGTACTGAAAACTCTGTGGCACACCGTGAAGCATTTGTGCAACAGGCTTTATACCTCGCTAGTTATACAATCGCATGAATAAGCCTAAGTAAGTTCCTATGCATTTCAATGCTTTGAAAGCCTTGCGGTCCGCTTTTGAATATTCTATTTCAATTAAACCAGCCAAGATCGTGGTTATAGCGAAGTTTTACAGGAAGATGGAAATTCTTGATGTTCTTGATGGCATGGTTTAAAACGTTCTTTTTATTTCTTGTCACGTAATCAAATAACATCGATTATACCCGTTCCCGAACAGGTATCGAAAATTGACGGTAAATTCATATTATAGTAATCGATACAATTGAGAACGATCTAAAAGGCGATATCAAGCCCCGGGGCAAAAGTCTTGAATCCCTGCAGTGTAGGATTGAGAATGACTGCAGACATCGCAGTTTGACCTGGCATTTTGTGAAATTAAATTCCGCCACTCCATGTCGCAGTCGAGTAGCATGCTTTCTCGTTTTGCGTCCATTACCAGAATTGCTCCGATAGCCGGGTTGTTCGGTACGTACGGTCGAAATGGTGTTTTTAGCAAATTGGAAGAAAGGTATAACGTTCGTGGGTATTTCGAAGGTGCAATTAGGTATTCTAGCACCATTACCGGGGCAAAGGATTTCGACGACTTTGTGGAAAGCTTGCGGTCAGGTCTTTTCACCGATTATTTAATCGGCTTCGTTTATCAAACCAAGTTTACCGCTCGCACGATCAGATCCGCATGTGTGTGCGAGCATTAAAAGCCAACTTTCCCCAAATTTTATCCCAATCCCAAATACAGCCGACTTATTATACACTTGATCTCATGTTCCATCGCCGTAGCTATTGTGTTGCTGTATATAATAAAATCCGAAACCAACTACCTACAGCGATTCAGTGAAAGGCATTTGTGGCCGTTTTTTTTTTTCTTTTGCGATAATCCTAAAGCAAAATAGTCTCACATTGATAAAAGGCAAAAAATTCAAGTAGACTCGTTCACCCAAAATTGGTAAGAAAATCCTTATTGTTAAAAGTGAATTAAAACGAATAGATTTTTCCGCATGCTCTCACTTTCGGTGTACACGATCATACACGCGCATTTGCACAAAGGGCCCGGTGTTGTTCGCCATTGTGTAATACTCGCGTAATCCTTGTTCCCTTGGCTGCACGAGGCTGCTAAAAGAGCAATTTTTCTTCTCTCGATATTTGAGAGCTCTATTTATTTTTAACGAGAGCAAAGCACAGCTGCCGTAGACAAACCGATACGATCAAAGTGTCGCACAACAGTGTGAACTTTGCACAAAATCGTGCAAAGTGTAAGCCCGTTAACACCGTCGTGAAATATAAGCCAGCGTTAAGGACACTCTTACTCTTTTCAGATCAGAGACAGATAGAGCTTTCACCGTGAATAGTGCTAAATACTTTAGGGCAGTGGCGTACGGGGAGATCTCGATGGTCCATAGCTCACCCTCCTAATTCTAGAAATACGAGTTTTGGGACTCGTAGATCTATCGCGGGAGCGATGTTTCGCGTTTGAACGAACCATTATGAGTCGAGCATCCTCATCCCGGACTGGATCTGTTTCGACCTGTAGACCTAGACGGTCAGATTCGAAAAGTAGCAGCAGATGTGTTCTATACTGAAAATATTGCTGAAATTATAAGATTCGTGCCAAGAAGATTTTCATTCGGTAGTTGATTTGTTCGATCATTTCAGCTGATGTGGTTGTTTTTGTTGTTGTTGTTGTTTCCTAATAAAGATAGATTTGTTGATCGTTCACGAAGGCATCCGATGTGAACTGATTGCCAGGTTCGGAAATAAACGGTCTTCGCGTGGCAGTGCCGGCGTTTTATGTTTCCCCGGATCGACGCATCAATTTTATTCAATAAAAGTTATTTTATTAGGGGTAAGACAGCCTGGAACAGACAGATCTAGACAGAGGCCCAAGCCAACCCGATCCATCTCTTAATCCAGCCTTTTGTATTTTTCTAAGGTCTATCAATCACTTCTGTGCGTCTACCCCTGCCCACAGATCCTACCCTCTCTCTTTTCGCCTTTCGTTTCAGCTTTTTTTATTCCATCTTTTTTCCTTATTTTTTTATTTTTTCTTCTACTTCTCCTCCTCCTTTTTGCCGACACTGCAGGGGGCTGAGGGGTCCCTGTTTTTTTTTTTTCTCAGGTATTCAGGTATAACCCCTGACTGTGTAACCCAAAGTCTTACCTTGTTCTCAGCCGTGGGAGGCACTCGTCGACGAGTTATTAATTATATTAATTACCGTTGGGTTATGGCCGTCGATTGATGCGCTTGGGTGTGTTTTCTTAACGACGTTTAAGTCACCGGTTACAGCAATCTCCAACTCTCAATACTAAGTGAAAGTATAAAATGGGTTATACCTACCATCAAGATTTCTCCCACGTCATTGTCCTAAGCTGAGATCTGTATGCTGAACCTCTTGGAATTGAACCCACCACGCTGTTTGCTGTCTTGCGATCGAAGGAATCAGTCAGATCTCTTGGGCGTCGATTGGAGCTGTACGGAACCGAGAACGGATAGTCAAAGGACCGAGTCTCTGCACGTCGATTGTGTTTACGGTAAACAAACCAGAGCCATTATATCACCTTGTCTCGAGCCTCGGGTGCAAATATATCTTGAGAGGAAATTGGAAGCTTTTATCAATTACGGGATTGAAGGCGAGACGTCGTAGAGCGTGGCTGTAGGTCTCCAGAAGCCAGTCGAGGATTCGTGAACTGATTATCTCAGAATCGCAATTAAATTAATTGCATTGGTTCTTCTTAGCTGGCTGTAGGTTCTGGCTTGTTTAGCGAAAAAAAAAAAGAAATTTTTTTTCGCTCACTTTCCTCTTCAACGAGATGAATATAAATAGCTTTCCTTTTATTCCCATTCAAATAGCAATGGCAGAGCCAGACGAATTTTCAGTATGTTCCTTCCTGCCTTTGCAGGGCTGCTGCGCTAGCATTAGCCCGCGCTCACGAGTTCGCAAAATTTCACTTCAACCCTCGGGCTTCATGCATATAGCTTCAGGTATTCGCTTCCGCGGTCTGCCATGCTGCGGTGAACTCGGGAAATATTCCGACTCGGATGCATAATCACTATATGAAAAATAGTAAAGGAAAATAAATTCACGAAATATCCAAGTCTGCGGAATTTCCTTCAGTAATTTTCTACATTATTTTACAACGTTCGCAAAATATACCTATACGTCTATTATTCAATTTCAACAAGATAAATTGTATTTACGCGGCTTTCGTGTTGCTCGGTGTGGGTTGATCGGACTGCTAGCTAGCCGCAGTATCGATAACTTTAATATTTTATCCTTTAATCTTTTTATCCTCCCATTCTTACAGTTCACGTCTTTATCTCGCGGCGTGATTTTATTTTACGCCCTGTTTACTATAAATCACGTGATTTTTTTTTCGGTCTTTTTTTTTTTGCTTCTTCTTACCGTTACAGTTTTTCCGTTCAAGTTCCGACGTGGAAAGGGCTGATTAAACGGGTTATTAATTGCTCGGTGCCGACAGAGATGCATATGCCACGTGATAAATTACCAAACGTTTTTACAACGACGTTATCAAATGCAGTATACACTTCTTAACTGCGAACTGGCATTTACTTTAAATCAAGAATGCCTCTATTATACCTACAATATCCGAAAAATATACATTCCTTGAAATTTCTTCATTTTATTTGGCCCCCTAGCTCTGCCTTATTTTACCAATTTCACTCGAATACGGGGAAACGAACCAAGAGAGATATCAAAAAATGAACAAAAATCGTTACAAAGGCGTGTTCGGTTTACCTAAAACCGTAAAAAAAAAATTTCTTAATTCCGCATCGTATCTCGAGAAGAACAAAGCTGTTTCCACCGACGGTTGATAAAGACATAATACCTATTCTCACAGAGGTCACGGTGCAGGCATACATCCATTAATTTAAATGTTGGACCGCTGATTGCACAAGGGGACCGAACGGCGTTGTTGTTCCCTCGTCTAGTCTCTACGCCGCTTGTTTCTCGTCGTAGTAATTACTATCGGGCTGGTCTTAAATTATGGTAACGAAAACTTGGCTGCTCTATACACAGACGGCGATGGTGCATTTGGTAAAATATACATACACATACGTACGAATGTTGTTCCGCGCTATAGTTTTTCCACAAGATTATTATATACATGTCGGAGAGATTTTACTGCGTCGAAGTAGTGCCGTTGAAAATGATTAAGAATGATCGTCACTGCTGGACAAAGAAACATTCATAAACGTCATGATCCGCACTTTACTTGAGATAAGAAAATAGTTGAGAAAAATAAAAATATAAAATTGAGGTCGATCTACGCCGTTCTCCGTGATTGCAAAAATGACTATTCTAAACCGCTGGCGAATGTGAACGATATTTCTGCAAAAACACGTGTTGTTTAATTTTTTGGTCATTTTGATGTGTCATGAAAGACGTCTTATGTATCTTGATAGTTGTCAGTGAGTTATCTCAACGAGTGAATGTATTTATAATTCAAAGCCTGGTTTATTAAAGAGACAATTTATTAGCGATTGTAATTTCTATATGCTCCCGGCGATTTATCAATTGACAAATATTTCGTCACTGCATAATATGTGGCCCCTGATCGTTCATACTATATCACGGGAATAAAATAAAAGCAATTAAGTATATTATATACACATACCACACCATACCACGGTGCACTGTAAGCACAGAAAAGCCTGAAGCAAAGTTTTTCAATAGCTCGATGGTATTTATGCACGTAAATTTATGTATTAGTCGTCGTCGTTCTATCGCCTGGCCTGCGGCGTCAGGTCACTATATTAAAGTTGTAGACGTTAAGCATACCCATGCAGAGGCCCATCCATGTATACACATCTATATACGTACATACGACATATGAAGGGTGACGTGTACTCACTTTGCCACCTAGATAACGACGCTGTCCGTTCGTCGAGGCATAGTAACGAATTGCATGTAATTACCACCTCGCACTTCTTATTGGATGTCATGGCATGAAAGCCTCACTCCTCGGACAAGTTTAATATTAATTGATTGCCCGAAGAGAGAGCCTTGTCTTTATCGCGTATCAATTATCGTTAAACTCTTTGTGGCCCAATCGTTTGATTTGAAGAGAATTTTTTTTTCTTCTGAACGCCAGATGATCGGTGTTGGATTTATTACCAAGCCAAATTGTATTTGCTTTCCAATACCATCGAAAGCCAACTTCCCCTTTTCAATACCCTTTGATCTCTGATTGCCCTCTCGTTATTCAGAACGATCACCGATAGTAATTAGAAATAAACCAACCGCGTCAAGAGTCAACATTTATTTAACATGAATTTAAACGACCAACAATCTTTCAAAGCTTTCTTACGGGATTATCGCTAATTCAATTTAACGAGTATTTTGCTCTCGAAATTCACGTATTTTCAGGGCAAAGAACCGACAGAACGAACTCTGAATATCATTTATATATACTGAGAAACTTGCTTCCTATCCAAATTGGTGAGCAAAAAAATTGAAAAGAAATATTATATACCTGTGTATATATGCTCGCACAGTTTTCATGCTGGCGATTGAACGCCCTCAAGTTCTTCCGCATCGGACGCTGGAATCGCAGGTTCATAAACCACCGAGCGCGTTAGTTCCCGTACAACAAGACAAGGCCCCTACGGGCAAACGATCGTTGATAACGCGACCTACATATACAGCACCATGCTTTACAATATACATTCAAGTCTACGTGCAGTTGCATTTGCCTCAGCTAGTGTAGGTATAAGTTCTGTATGCACTGTGCAACGAATGTATAGTTATGTTTATACCCATTGTAAATACACACCTCGTATAGAGACCGTGTACAGTGTATGGGGGTGAGTGCATGGTATCGTTGCTTCTGATAGGAAAATAGCACGTTTCCATGCTGGTAGGTGTGTGTAGGTATATAGATCCCGCGAAAAGGCCATTGTGGTGAAATAACGTGGGAATGTGTTGTTGTGCGATATACGTATGTATGTATGTACGTATAACGTAGGTACGTATCTTAACGTTCAAGAGAACTACAACAACCAACTTTACTTCACTCTACAATGGTCACGAGTTATTATGCACCTCCAGATCTCTACCGCAATATTTCCACTCTTCGTGAAATTCACTCCCTACCCCTGATGGTATAGTTCGGTATATTATACTACTTGGTAGATATTCGCTCCAGGAACTTTGCTCTCATTTCTATACCTGCATTGCACGACATACTGTATGACATCGAGGACAATGGGGGCATATCATTCGCTGACTTACCGCAAAACTAGTCGCAATTCGCAAAGAGAGAAGTAGACGATTCGCATACAACCGATTGGCACACCAATATGTACGTAATAACGATTTTCAATGCGGTGAAATTCATTCTACCAAAAGGAATTAGCAAAGCTTTGATAATTAATCGTAAATTCTATCAAAGTAATGCATATTTGAAAATGGATTTTTAAATTCTACTAGCTATTCCACTGCGAGAGCTGCACTCGCTTCACGGTATGGCTGAAAATAATTATTCGCTATATATCCCCGGGGAAAAATCGGCCGTTTTTATTGTGGAGCACGTGCTAAGTTAAGTCCATGTGGTAACGGCTCCACAGTCTGGTCATTCATTAATTTTTTCTTTTTTTTTTTTCTTCTTTCTTTCTGTTACGCGTGGTCTAGAATGCTAGAAACTTTGTGCTGCAGTCTCTCTCTAGTACCAACGGATGCCACGCTCATGCAGGAATGTGGTATTTTATCATACATTAAGTCAATTAACGAGTCGCAAGAAATACTCATTATTTAACCCGACGTTGAAAAATAACCGAGTATATAACTACCCAAGAAATGAGACTATAGACCGTCGTGCACGCGAATTGAGATCCGGGAAACCCTCGTATCAATAAATATAACGAGCAGTCTTGCACGTCGCCCTCGGGATCTTTACATTCGTGTATACTTAGAGGTATACCGACTTTCCACCCGGTTCATAATCAACCGCACCTTACCATAAGTTGTAACTTATGATTTCTAGACTAAGATATGAGAACGGCTCGCGAGTATTCGTATACGTCGGATTGATATACAGGATCAGAATGGAAGAGCAACAATTATGAAGCTGCACGTCGCGTGGAGACGTTGTCTTTATTTTATTTTTTTCTCAAGGTTTTACCGATTCTTGGCTACACGACTTGACGACTCGCGGGTCAAGTCTTGGTATGGCTAGGCCAAGAGCCTAGCAACAAAAGGGCTTTCTTTCACAAAGAACTTATGAATTATTCTGTCCCGGAACGCGCCGCGTCGCACAATATTGCTGAATCTTGGCGATACGGTGACCTCTTAAATTATATCCTTTGGTCTGCCAGCAATGTGAGGGGCCTTGGGTCAAATCTTTCTGCCGTCATAAATACAGATAAGTGTAGCCTTCGTTACCTCGAGCGTTGCCGATAAATAATGCAGACGTACAAAACTGCTTGGAAACGAGCGAGTTAATACTAAACGTCACAATGGCTCTTATCCGTCACCCCGGACCTCGCGATTTATATTAATAGTGGTTGTATAAAAAATGAATCATGAACCGATAAAATCTCACTTGGCAAATCTACAAGTACGAATGCACCTCTATACATATAATGTAGACGTACGCCAACGCTATGAGAATCAGCAAATGTAACGTCCAAGAATTTCAATATCTTCTGGGCTCTCGCTGGTCCCGTGACAAATTAAATCCCCCTTCACGGCCTGACAAACAAGACGTGTCATTTTTCTCACGCGTGAAGTGAGCGCGTTAGAAGTCTCCGCTTCGTACTCGTTCAAGCTGTTTCACTAAAACCGAGTTCTGGAACAGTTCCAAGACATTTTGCACCAACCAAGGCTCGCTTTGTTACCAAAACAAATTGCCATGCGTAGAAAATAAGATTTGAGGCTTAAGAAGTGCCATAATAATTGCCAACTGAATACGCCAAGATGTATATTTATATTTGTTCGTTGGCGGTATTCGCGTGTTCGCCAGATCTGCAGTACACTCGCGTTATTAACTCACTTTCGCATGTCTCTTGACGACGAGTCCTTATTCCTTTGAATTTAGATTTTACAACGCACTGCTTTGCGCCCTACTAGTCTCAGAGTTTATTAGCTAGCTCAGTGACGCTGGAAATATTGCGACAGATGAGCGAAAAGTTCTGAGCCGATGGATTGTAATTAAAATATTTAATTTTAGACTAGTGTCGATGAGACCGGCATGTGGGATCGTATCATCCCGCGCAACAAGTCGTCAGAAAATGGAAAACAAAAAAATATCTGTATTAAAAATCAAAAAAACAACGAGTTCATATTTTACAAACACCTGCAAGGGGCTCGACTCCTTGAAAAAAAATTCCTATCCCATTAGCTGGTTACACTCTTTTGCGTTTTGTTACCAGTCACCCATTCTGAGTTTTAACTGAAGTGTGTCTCACGTCATTACCTACCGTCCGTGAAATCAACCAACCATCGAGGAAACCAGTACCCCTGCTCCAGAAAGGCATAAAAAGTAACGAAATTCTTCAGCGGGTTTCGAGTGGTTAAACCGAAGCTGTTTTACAGAACAAGATCATAAACCTAACAAACATCGTTCTCTTTTATATTTATAGTGATTTTCGGAATCGGTAAACTAGTCAAACCGACCACCCGTGCAGACATGCACCGCATACGCCCACAAAAAATTTTATTTTCAACTACATAAACCAAAGATTTTTGGTGTTTTTTTTTTCACTTAGAATATTTTTTCTAACGGGAAACTAACGCAAGAATTTTTCAATACTCTGATTCGATTTTTCGATATCTGGAGCAGCTAGGCATCACTCGCTTTGATCGTTGTCGTTGAAAATATGGGTACTCCAAAATGACAATAACTCAGATCCGCGAAGATATCATGTGATCTATATGCTTACAGATATATCGAATGTGTTTTTTGGCAAACAGATCTAATCCCATTACCGGAGAGAGGGTCTTCTCCGAAATTTTGTTTATAGCCACTCGCTGACCCGGACTTCTGAAATTTACTACTGTAGGTTTATTGGCTTTAAAATAATGTCGTTTCATTCTCGTATAACTCTCCAGCAATAAAGTCGACTGACCCCCAGCTCTGATCAATCTGCTAATCATAAGCCATACCTATTTTTATCTTTATCAACGCCACATGTGTGTCTGTAAGTGAAAACTTGATACCTTGAAAGAAATAAAATAAAATAAAATAATCTAAGACCTCTCAGAAATGCCACTTGATAGTCGTCTCCACTCAGACCACTCTTGAAAGTAATTTCACGTGACTCAAGTTCTAGATTAAGACTCTGATTTTTTACAGCTCAGATTCAGTCTCCCTTCTTCGAGGACCGTCAAACTAACAAGAAGAACATGCGAGAGAAAAATCAAGAGACAATTGCGATATTCTTTCATGTAAGTATTATGCGCGTATACTTAAAAGTCCCCACGCTTCCACCTTGCCGTACTTATTGTTAGTCACCTCGGTTTGGCAAAAACCGGAAGTAATATCTTACTCAAGGTAACCAGCCCCGTGTCTCGGGGTCTTTTTTTACGAGGCGCCGTGTGCCAAATAATTAATTTTTGTTTAAAGCATCTTTTGCGCTCTCTGTCAGATATATCAACGGTGTGTTCACTGTTCAAGGTGTGCTCGCCTGTTCCTCGCGGGGATCTCCATGCAAGAACAATTAGCTACACCTCTTCGTAGCTCTTCTCGCTAATAAATCAGAGAACCGCATTACCACCGCTGCAACACAATGCCTGCAATTCTCGCCCACTCTTGCTGACACGGTCCTGTTTAACCGAGGTTCGAAGAGAGACCCGTATACGTTTCTCAGCTAATATGAATATACATAAACACAGAAAAATAATTTAAGCTTATACACGAACCTACGATCAAATTTATTCGTTACAAGAAAATTTTAGGCCTTTAAAAAAATCGGTTGAATATAGAAGAACGAAAAATTTGTCTTATAACAGGAATGCAAATACAATTCATTCATGAAACACAAAAATTTGCGTTTCGTGAAACAATTTACCAGCATTTCTAGCCTTTTTTTAGACTTCCTTGCTCACAAACTCCAAGCTGGACCATGAATAATACGTGTTTGAGTTCATGAGAACAGAGTCTTGCTGAAAATGTTGTTACTTCTTTCCTTGGATAGCAGGCGTTTATTTCTCAGACACTTATCCTTGTTTTTAGCCCCCGTATCCGCGAGGGTCGGTATTTAGAAGAACGGTTAGTCGATAAAGACGTTTTGAGAGTAAGACGTGGTCTGGTATATACATTGAGCAGTGGTATAACGAAACTCTCTGTACCGGTTCGGGGCTGTTCGAAACGATGTAGGGACGAGTACGAAGTTCGATTCTAGACGTGGTTAGTGAGCCGTACGTGGGGAAGTAATATCGTGTATCGCTACATCGAGCAGCTACACATCTGATCGAGCAGAAACCTTTACTGCCTCTTCCCGCTTTCCTCCATCCTCTTTCGACTCCTCTCGTAAATTGTTACCGCGTTTACTGATTTTATTATTTCCAAAGAGAATTTAGGAGTCCTGCAGCTTACTTCGTATACGAATAAAAATTTCAACAGTTTAGAGAAACATGGTGGAGATACGATGCAACCAAGTGCAAATACGTCTTTTTTTTAATCATACTCAGCTCCAACAGCTTCATGAAATACCTAATCCATCATTTCACCTGCTATTGACCCTTGTGTATTAAACTTCAGCCTCCTTCATTGTTCGAGGCTCGGTTTTTAGCAGCGAATTTGATTCCGCCTTGCTGTCAAGCGACCGGAAATAATCGCACTTCAACCTCTTCGAGCCAAGAAGTAAACTAAACTTTAACACCGACGAAGCGCTTTGCTTATCGACCAAGTCGAAGCTTATTTTCCAGTGGGTAGCAGCGTACCGGTTTTTGCTGACGTCTCTTGAGCCAGTATGCTCTCAAAGATAATTCTCAATTCCCTAATTATCTGTTAAAGATTGAACAACACTTTTCATTATCCTCAAATAACAATCGTTACTATTCATTCTCTCAACCCCCTCACATTATCGAATATATTTAGAATCAATATATTTCCCTCGTATCATAAAAATCGTAAACGAACATCATCAGTCCTTCTTCGCTCAAATGTTATTCGCGTCACGTTTGCATGTGGCTAAAACCTCGTAGAGTGATCTGCGATCTGTTAAAGTCACGCGTGTCTACATGTATATATGTATGTACGATATACAGTACATACATAGTATATAAAATATTGTCGAATGGGAAAGGCAAAGTATATTTTCTCGCTCGCGTGTGCCACGGCGCCAACGATACTCGTTAACTTATCGGACACCGTGATCTGAGCCAACAACGAGGCGTAACTGCGGAGAGCTTGGTCTACAGCTATTGTCTCACTTCCTTGTTAGTTGATCGAACGGATTACTCGCGACAGCAGCTATAACGCTTTCTGGGATTCCACGAACCAGATTCGAACTGTGCTTCGTGTCACGAAGATTGCTTGGGAAGAAACCAGCGCGATATAACAGAGGAGAGTTTCTTTACTTGTACGCAAGGTATATACGTGCAGTATACGGTGAATTGGCTGGAATATCCTCGCGTTTGATTCATCTCTCTGATACCCATGAACGGGATCAACTAGACGTTTAGTTGATACGACTCAATTAATGAGAACATGAACTGACAGAAGCAACAGTGCATGAAGTTATTCCAAGACGTAGAGATTAAGAGTTTCAGGGGAACGGAAACGTCCTTCTGCAAGCTCCGTTTATGATTAGAAATTTCGTTTTATGTAGACTGAATAATTGGATAGTGTTATCGAGTGGAAATTCAATTTCTTGAAACAAAAATTCATACCGAAAATATCACCGAACTATCGATTTCCAATAAATCCTCTAAACTTTGAAGAAAAATTTCAAGTTTTGTGAAAAGCACAACCTAATAGAATCTCTGCAGGAGGCAGGTTTCGTTTACTCGTTGAAACAGATGCTACGCATTATGTGCAGCTCGATTTTAAAAGTAGAAGAAAATTCGTTCCAACCGTTTTACTATACCACAAATTTTTCAGAGGATGTTGAACCGTCCTTCGAAATAATCGCGGCAGGATTTGGTTTTCGTGTTTTAGAGTTTGAGCAAGATCGATGCATGAGATGAAAAATTGATGTTTTTCAGGGCAATTGGAGGAGAAAAGTTCCTCCTTATTTGGATACGTTAAAAATATCCAGTTAAGGACACGTGGTTTCGGTTTACTCCTGTTCAACCGATATAATGAAGGTCTCTCACCGAGTTTTAAAGCTAACGAAACTAACCCGGCTACCATAGCTAGGGACGACTCAAATAATGATTTACGGTCTTTTTTAATGAAGAAACGAAACAATTATATATTTTATGACAGGTTGTAAAATAGGGGTTGTAAAAACGGTTGCAATCGTTGGTAAGAAGAGATAGATACGTGTGTACATACATACATACGTACGCTGAATGAAGCTGTGCTTCACTGCAGCCTTCTCAAGCATTAAAGTCAGATACCCTTTTTCCCGTTAGCCGCTGACGACTGCGTAGGGAGTAATTTGAAAATCGACGGGACTATTCCAATGCATGTTAAAGATAGTTTTAATATTGTATTACGAAGACTTCCCCTTGGTCATGGTTATCGTATAGAGGTAATGTGATGTTGTTATTTCCGAGGAACGAAACGACACATCCTCTTCAATTTTACATTCGCGCTTACCTCGTCGATATTCGAAACTTGTTTGGAAAAAAAACAAAAAAATAACGTATGCGTACGTACACATTCATCAATTATTCTCATTCGAAACTCATACACACGCTAGCACTGAAATTTTTATTTTTTTATTTTTTGTTTTCAACCATTGTAATATTCGAACGGTCACTATGATTACCTCCGAATGACCTCGCTGTGAGCTCGTACCAGCCTATAATTATTTCCCGTAAAGGTAGAGGTGGGTACGCACGACCTTTGAGTGAATAAGGCTTGATCTAAACCCAACAAAGATGTAACTCGCTAGTCAAGGCTGTGGCTAGTCTTGGTGAACCTCAAAGACCGTATTGATGGATGGTTAATGGAGGATCCTTCATCCCACGTAGGTACATTGATTGAGACTCGGGCAAAATATACTGTATAGGCTAGTAGTAGTGTTTCTAGGGCAGCATTAGAAGGGTCACCCTGTCTAATGGGCAATACGTGTTGAAACCTACTCCGGAACCCCTCGAATAAATTGGCAACTATGTAGGTCGCTATGCGTCTTGTAGGTATATACCAAAAGCTCACCATCTATGCGTAACGTTAACCAAAATTCCCGAGGTCTTGCAAGGCTCAGAGTAAATTACACTCACGGGTTTATAATTCGGTTATATCATCGGTGCATCAAATGAACACATCATCATCAGCATATAGCTAAACATAATGAAAAAACGAAAGCAATACCACAAATACTGACAGTCACATTCTTCTCTTTCACATGCGTCGATGATGAGTTATCATGTGCTGGATAGATGAATAGACACATAATGCAGCATCGCTGAAAATAGTAAGAGTTATTCATGTACTCGATGATTTTTTCAGAAATTTTTTGATCAGTTACATGATGTGGCATTTGAATGGGAATACGTGGCTCTGGGAATGGCAGTATACTACAGCAATGTGCGAGACTGTTGAATCGTGGAGCAACGGATCGTTTAATTAATCAATACGTCAGATATCCATTGTCTTTGTCACGAGTGGTAGCAGTGGGTCCTCAGAACTGGTGGCAGTGAATCGGATCACCGCATTGTTTCTCTATTATTCAGAACCGAGCCAGTATTTGTGCTCAAACAATGGACGTATCGATTGTTATACGTTCGTAGATAACGTGCAACGATTCAATCGGACGAGGCGAATGCCTGTTGCAAACTTTGTCATTACCCACGCGAGAAATGTAACAAACTTCTATATTGGGAAAAAACAAAAAAATAAATAACTTGGTAAGTAAAATATTTTTTTAACGTAAGAGAATTTCATATGGGTTCTTCTTTCAATTCCATACGCACTTTGGTACCTTGGGTCCTTTTCGAAAAGCTGAGGATTTTTTACTGAGAAAAATGTCTTCGATTATCTTTTTTTTTCTCATAAATATCGCTTGTACAAGAGTTTTGGGACTCATTGAGCGAATTGAGAGCCACCTCTTTTCAAAATCGATATCTATGGAAAAAAAACTGCAAGGAATCAAATGGGAATATTTATTTTGAAAAGAAAATCCTGAAGGACGACCTCAAAAACGGGTTTCTTTCAAACAAAAAAAAAATCTATTTTTTGATGTTTTAACTACGGTTTTAAAATTTAGAAATATTTTTATTGAAAAGCTGAGGTGTTTTTATTGGAGAATATGTCTTTGAAAAATTTCCGTCTACCAAATTTGAGCCAAATCGGGTAACCCAAGATGAAAAACTGAGTACGAAATTAAAAGAACGACCCATATATTCAATTTATTTTTCAGCCGAAATGAATTTTCTCTGTCGGCGAAAATAATTTCGCTCTAAAGTTTCACCGAGGAACAAAAATAACGTCTTCGGTAAGATTCAACGAAAGCTGCGGTAGGCTAAAAACAAGAAAATATAAGACAGATATGAGATCGAGGAGAGATGAATCGTCGGTTAAATTCGCGAAGACCGATTCGAAAACTTGATGGAATCATCCTCCTTGGTGGCCAGGAAATATTTCGAGGGTATAATAACGCTTCTGTAGTCACCGGATATCATTTCATCGGCTTACTTCCGCTCGATGCTCCTGTTTCCGAGAAAAGTGAAAACAGTACAAACTCGCTCCTTGAGTGGATTATGAAGTTTTCCTAGGAACCCAGGGAGTCAAGCCGAGGGCCGGAATCCCGACGAAAGGATGTGTCTTAATTATTATCCTTCTTATCGCGATATAAACCTGCAGAACTCTGCAGGACAGACTCTAATCGGAAATGACAGTAGAGTTTCTCGTAATTAAAAGTAACGATGCAGCGGGGAGCTGTGCTGCGACCAGTATAAAACTGGTTTCAGATGTAGGTATAATTGAACGAGACGTTTGCTAAAATATGCGATGTACCCTTACTAAGCGAATATGAGACGCATCCAGGCTCTGTATACTAAATTATACTTCTTTATAGACGCGCTAACTTTTCAAAAAGACTCCCTAGCCTCGCCGTACGATATACAAGAGGTGAATATACTTACAGTCCGTAAGATCGTAATCATAAGATGCAAAAATACCTCGGTTAAAACTTAAACCACAAAATTTCTCGCTTCCCTTCTCATTTCTTTTCTTTATTTCCATTTTTTTACCCGCTTTCAAAATAATTAAAACTAAAACTTCTCTCATTGCCCAACGAATGAGTAACTTTTAATAATAACGGTGTGCATGGTTTTTATAGCCATGTAAATTTCATATTGGTCTCATTATTAGTTTAAGCTCCAGTGATAAAGCTAATTTACGTTACGACGCCGTAAAAACGTCCGTATCGTTTGCAGTTTACAGGCTCAAAGCTCCAACTATTTTGTCATCCAAAAGCCCCGTGGCCGTAGGTATACCATCGATTACAGTTTTCGAATTCTGGAAAAATTTACCAACACGTTAAACAGCGCAATTATTATACCGATTAATAAATCCTTGTCTCATACCTCTGCAACAACAGTAACCAAAAAAAAAAAAAAGAATAGCCGAACGAAATAATGATATAATGGTATTAAAACAGTTAAAACATTTAACCTCCGCGAGTGGAACTATTATTTTATAGTGAACGATAAATCGGTCCGGTATCAGCCAATTATAAATAATTACAACGTATTTATAGGTACAGGTGGGGAACCTGCAGCCGATACATCGTGCAAATTTATCGAATCATTTATTACCCGTTCGAATAGCTAGCTGGCTCTCTAGGAGATCAAATTATACAAAGGTTACATCGTCTAACAATAAGATATATATCGGCTCGTATTCCTCTAACGGTAACAACCTGAGACTATACAGGCCAATAAAGTTATGCCCCTGATTATTTAGTTTGTTACAATTCGCAGCTGATATTACGAAAGTCGATCCCTTTTTTACGAAGTCGAACTTACTATACGGTTGATTACAAGGCGAAACTTTCACTGCACGATCATACGTCTGTACGCGATGGGAATAATAAGAATTCAAAATTAACAACTAAGAAAGTATTTACGGTGAAATTTCTCTTCAAGTTTCACTGCCGGAGTTTAATCGGGTTCAAATCTTTCGGAGTTCCTTTGAATTAAAAAAAAAAAAAAAAAAAAAAAACAGGGTTTAATTGACTGCGTTTGAGGTAGGAAATAGGTGAATATATTATCGGCCGGTCGGGCTTAAATCAACCTACACGTTCGCACTAGGATAACTATACAAGCGGTGAAAAGCATAGCTGAAAACCTCCGCGCGAAGCGCAAAGGTCGAGGGGGGGCTCCCCGACGGGTCACACGGCCCGTAATGAGCTTCCCAGCCTGGTTGTAACGAGCAAAAACTTATCGTCGGCCCGTCCCGACTCCTGAGCTCTGAGTTCTGACACCCAGCGATCCCCTGCACTCGCGACTGCGAACCCCAGACATTTGATTTACTCGACCTACCACATAATTAGCCCCGCAATTAGAAAAAACAGCGTCATTCTAAGCGCGTTTCGTTTTTTATCGTTTTCTTTCTTTTTTTTTTTACTTTTACTTTCTCTCGACGGAGCTTCTTGGCCGTCCCGCGATTACTCAGCTGTGACGACTGTCAAGTTATCTTGGGATATCAGGTTTTACGAAGAAAATGCAAGAATAGTATTTCCTCCTATACAGATGCAAGTAGGTATATTTACCCGCATCACTGAGATTGCGTTGAATTTATATTATCGTCATAGATATATGCAGATCAAGATTCAAATTAGTCGTTGTCATTCAACAGACTGTGAGAAGTCGAGGTATGTAGTTATACGATGCGCTGATCCCGGGAGTAATATCACCTCGACAAAGTGAATCTAGATTAGATTTCATTTTACGCGATTCAATTCTACCCTTGTTAAATTGAAGATGAACGAACGATTATCTGCTCGAACGAGCCTCTATCGCTTTTTTTTTCTTGCGAAGCTATAGTTATTCAAATAAAATCATATGAAGAGAAAAAAGAAAAAAATGAAAGGAAAAATCGGATATTCGTTTTCCTTTGGCTGTACATGTACAGGGTGTCCCAGAACTGAATGTCGAAAATGAAAGGTGTCCTAGACGAGGTCGAACTGAGTAAATTTTCCCGAAGAACATGGGCTCTGCGAAGTCGCGTTCGCGAGATATCAACGGTTAAAAAAATTTCGCTATGCGCCGCGATCGCGATCGCGATCGCGGCGCATAGCGAAATTTTTTTAACCGTTGATATCTCGCGAACGCGACTTCGCAGAGCCCATGTTCTTCGGGAAAATTTACTCAGTTCGACCTCGTCTAGGACACCTTTCATTTTGGACATTCAGTTCTGGGACACCCTGTACATGTATACGAATGTGCGTAATAAATCATGACACGTATCATAATTTGGTAATAAAAATAAATTTCGATGTTTAAAGATAAGCAAGGATATCGAGGGGGCTAAGCGTGTACAGTGATTCGTCCTCGGTGTGTTTTGGTTGTTCTGATAACCCTTGCATCTCGGTTTTAGGGGTCGGTGATATACTGGCGGTCCAGATAACAGATCTAGGGTTACGCGGTAGCCTCGTACGTTGTGTCCTATTTGAACGTGATGTTTTCCGTCCTTAAAGGAGAAATAAGCATTCGTTTTTCACGTCCGAGTAGTTCCTACCGAGACTAAGAACGTAAACGATAATGTGACGAGTTTAAATCGTACCACAAGGTCCAAGACAGGTTTTTCCAAAATATATATATCGCCGTGACTATGTGTGCGTCTGAATACCGTATCCTGAAATCTTCAACAATGCTCGTTAACACCAAAATCACTCGTGGATTCTAATTTCATTTTAATTGCTAGGTGCCCATGAGCGAATGATTTAACATGCGGCATGTGAAAAAGTGTCTGCAGAGTACAGAATACTCTCAATTTCTATGTATAGTACACACACGTACGTTTACAAAACTTCCGTTTTAGCGTTCGTTTTCGCCTGGACCAGCAACCGAGGTAAAACCATTGGGCCGGGCCGGTCAGCCTTAATTGACCATAAAGGCGAACTCATTAAAAATACACTCCAGAACCCGAGACTCGTACGGTTCGTAATGAGTGTGTAATTTGAGCGTGACGCGATCCATCTTACTCAAAAACGGATCGACGAATCGGAAGGCTGCTGCTACCGCCCCAGCTGTGAGATGGGGTCGACTGCAACGCACCTATACATACACATTTACATGCTCATGTGTGTAAACTGGCTAAATATATGGACCACCGGATCCACAAAAAATATTACTTCCTACACTCTCTTCCCGCGGTCTTATCTAATCTATTCCAATTTCCATGTATAATTATAATTATAACCCGCCTGGACGTACATCGTACTCGCAGTTAATCACGGGTGTTTCACCGATAAACCTTTCGACAAATAGTCGCAATAAAATAAAATACATCTCCCCGTCGTATACCACCGTGTATAATCACATTACATGCTACTAACACGGGCCACCGAAAATGAAACGCTCTTCCATTCGGCTGCCTTCCGTCGTTAGTCGTGAAAGATTGCTGAAGAGCGGTTCATCCTGATCAACTTATTCGACACTGATTTAGGGCGTTATTGCTAGCGGCAATTCGGAAGTCAGTTTGCAATGAGTTTATATGACTGATATTCCGCTGAAAGGATGTCGTGTGACTTACAAACCACGAGGCGCCAGGCGGTATTTGTATAGTTTCCAACGGAGGAAGTCCACAGGACTTCCTAGGTAACCCGTTCGCAACTGGTGGCGCCAAGTGTGTTGCTTTAGGATCAAAGTATCCACAGCTTGTAGAGCACATGTTCGCATTACATTCGGACTCAGCCTAAAACAACAAACACATAGCTTCCTGCCGGGCGACCGCAGTTCGCTTAAACGGACCACCAACAATGGTAAAAAACAAGTCAAACTCATGTCTCTATGGTAACAAATTGAACTTCAGAATCAAGTGCACGAGTCGGTTAAAGAGAAGAGCGAAAGGGGGAACATAATGAAATTATATTTTAATCAATAACCGCGGTGCGGGAAGGTCACTTGCGGTCAGTCCGAGGAGACCTCGGAAGTACAGAGCCTCAACGAAGTCTTAGAACATCCGTAATGTGACCGACAATCGACATTCGTGACCGGAAATAGTTTCTTCGTCTTCGAACCCACCCCATACCCGGAAATCCCAAAATCCTACGAAATCACTGTAATTCAGGACTAAAACTTTCGCTTTTTGCCACGGGCAAAAGGGTATTCTGAACCGGAAGTGGTTTCTTCATCTTCACACGTACGCCGGAAGTGTCCCGGTCCTATCGAGTGACTAGCACTAATCCTGCTGGCTCTTCACGTAATATTAGCACCAGCATCGATCATCTCATCTAACCCATCGCCATTGTCTTTGCCCGGAAGTGTTTTCTCCGTGTTAACACGTGGGCAGGAAGTATCGGAAAGTCCTTTAAAATGATCGGCCGAAATCTTGCGACGTTTAAACATAGATTAACACCAGCATCAATCATCTTGAGGCTCCTCTTTGTAGAAATAGGCTCGAAAGATGAGGCCCGGAAGACGTTGCATGGCCGACGGAGGTAACCCCAAGGGGAGAATCCCTCTCTAAGAGCAAACAATGGTTTGCCACGGGGATCACGTTTCTCAGTAGGACACCCGGTATTATTTGCGCTAGGCGTTAGCTGTCCCCACAACCCATCATGTCGGCGCCCCACGCGCCCCTGGGTAACCAGGACACGCGGGCACACGTGCGTGTTTACCCTGGCTTCCTGATGCGATAACGGAGATAATTTCGGCGCTGCGCTTCGCATACGTCTAGGCGAGACCCTTGATATTTTGCAAGCCTATTTTCTCGCACCTTGAATGGGTATTTGCATACGTTATCAACGCCGAAGGATCCCACCGGTAGGTAGGTATATGGGTGCAGTATTTGTCATGGTATCCCGCAATCGTACCGGGCAATATTTGCTTATTTATTTTCTCTAATCTTTGCTTTCACTTTGTAAAAGTGATCCCAAATAATCTCTACCGATGGCGATAGTTGTAAAAGGTTAAATCCTTCCCGGAAAATCGATTGCCTTAAACCACTAGCAAACAGTTTCAAAGAGCCTTGCATGTCTGAGATTAGTTACGGTTAATCCATGGTAGAAACGCGGTGGTCTTTGATAGAGATCACCGGTTCGTCGATCACTGGGATAAAGACGACCCGTCGTACTTCATGGTCGAAGTCGAGCCCAAAGTCAAAGGGATATGTGCTGGCAAAGGCAGACCCATTGGAGCAATACTCGCCGGTATGTGTGTATAAATTCCACTGCGAACCAAGCCGACTGTGTTGCGATGCATGCACGCAGGCAGTCAGGCAGTCGGGCAACCAGCAGCGGTAGAGAGACAGACAGATACGATGTTGTAAAAAATTGACCAAAAGAAATGTCACTGGCTTCAGCGTGGATGTTGATTAATTATGCCTAAGAAAAACTCACGCCGTGGCTACCTTTTTGTCTTACAGAATGAATTCTTAGAAAGATTTCTTAGATAAAGAACTCGACGTATGGTAGTTCAAGCCCACACTAAATTCTTTTCTTCATTTTTCATTCCTTTCCCCCATAACCTACCGTTGAAGGGATGAAATTGTTACGAAGAGGAATATCAGTGCAGACGTTACACTTCATCTAGTCTGCACCGGATACTTGTTAGAGTATAGCTACCGTGCCACGAGCTGCCAGGTGCAAGCTTCAAAACTCTCAAGGATAGGCCAATCCCCAGGAAGCTGGGTAAAACAAAAAGAGGCTGGACCTCGAAGACAAAGCGGTAGGAGATGCGCGCATCCTTTTATCTCGATGTTCCATTTGTCCCGTCCCATTCAATGCAACTTATGAAAGTCCGTTCTGCAAAGTTAGTTCGTGGATTTGGCGGGGCCGGAGGCTCGCGACGACAATAGCTTTTGGTCGGCAGTTTCTCATTCCCGCAAGGGCAGGACTAAAAGGGGGAAGAACCTGGGGCGAGAGTGGTGTGGGGCTCTCTCATTCCGGCCACAAGATTTAGAAGCCAATTTTCGCGAGCATTGACCAGACCCCCTTCGTCGTCGTCCTGGGCCGCCGACTGTGTCCAGAAAACTGGGTAGGTACGTTGAAGGGGCCGAGGATATATAGCACCGTGTTACGGACGGGGCCGTTGACGTATATACGTAAGACGGTTCGCGGTGTTCTACGTTTCGACATATTTTTTTCCCCCATATCATCTCTGGGTCCCAAGAAAATGAGTCGTAGAGAAAAAAAAAACCAAAATAAACGAAAGCCTTATCTCCACAGTGCGATCAGTCTTTGAGGTGAATTGTAACTCGAGAAGGTAACCCAAGGATTGCTAACCAAATGCCATATCTTCGACTTATCTCTGGTATTACCAGTTCTCTCAAAAAGGTATATCAAAGAGAAAACGAAATTGAAATTCAAGAGAAATAGTTGATTCATGATTCCGGCGAATGGCGAAAAGATTGCGGAGGGTATCGCTGTGACGTTCAGTTCATAAATTCAACGTCTGATTCACCGGAGAGTCTCAACCGCCACGTAAAGCTCGCCGAAGTTGAAATATCGTCTATAGATGACGTTGAAGTGGAAGTTGAAGCTTAAGTTTGAGTTGAAGTGGCACTACCGCTGTCTAGCATTTGCCCACGCTTTCAATAATTACCGGTACGTGAACAATGGAGCGCTCCCGTCATAACTGTCATCCACTGCAACAGGCTACTGTTATTTAAGACGCTTGCTTATTAACTCTAATGGCCGCGGCGCACTGACTTGTACTTTGGTCAATGAATACACCGAGGACAATGCTACGTCACGCTGAGCCGCGACGCGACGCGCAGGTATTCGATGCAGCTATTCCTCGACTAGCCAGTCTAGTCTTATCTTGCCTCTTTGCCTGAGACCCATCTTCGTAAAATGAGGCGAGATATTACCCCGCGTTTTAACGAAAAACGGTAAAGATACCTTTTCAGCTTCACAGCGCATGGTGTACGTCCGATTATCCCACGGGTTCGTTGCCTCGGCCTCGATAGAAACGCGGGAATGAGTTTTCCTAAAATTTAACCTTGGTTGACTAACTTCAGGATACATGCATATAGAGTATAAACAACGTGTCGCGTTCATTCCCAGAGAGCTCTTCGGCAGCGTTCGGTGTTTTCATAGACTTACAGAAGACAGTAGCTACGGTCGACCGGCACGCTCTTTAGATAAGAAAGCTCAAAGCAGCCGCAAAATGATAAGTCTGATTTGAGGTTTGCCAGGAGGTGCAGGACTTGAGTGTGCTACAGAAGCAGGAAATCTTACGTGCACGACACATGCCAAGTGTCGGATAAGACGCACTCGACTGGGACGGATTTTAAGACCCTCCTGTTACTTGACTCCCAGAATCAATTTTTCTTAACACCGGTACAGCCCACCCTTAAAATCTCAAGAGCAGCTGCATCGGTTGAGCCAACAATTCATAGACTGAATAAATCTAAGAATTTGCCAGGACGCAAACGGTGCTGTACTTCAAAATGATGCATACACGAAGACAGTCGTGTACGTGTGATGCCAGTGTGACAAAAATCGCGGAAGATTTAACCGGATAATGCAGCAGCACTCGCGAGTCAGACGTGGTAAAGCTGGACAAGAACCAGACCTACTACGTCTACGGTAAAACAAGTCTTTAGGACTGGGGCGGTACCCGAGACACTTTACAAGAGCTTATGACTCAGAGCCTTCCAAGCGCCGGGTACAGTACGCGACTTACTATGGAAGGCATGAAGAGAGGGAAGCTGTAGAGAACAGTGGTTGTTGTTCAACTGTTTATTGTACTAAACGTTCCTTACTTCTCAGTCTGTTCCCAGTCCGTTCATGGTCCTAACTCGTACCGTTCCCAGCCACTTGGTCTCTACTCTGCAGGCTAAGGAAGATTACCAGTGGAATGTTAAGTTACCAGATATACACTAAAGTTTGCTTCCTTTCACGAGCACTACCGGCTCTTATAATATCGTAAAACTTTGAACAGTATACCCAGCTACCCTGTCTGTTTTTAAAGTGAAAAATCCCCCCGGAGTAACGATTGACGACCAGACGACATGGTGGAAAAGATTGCGGCATGGTAATACATCCATTTGTTCAGAAAGATAATTTCCTCAAACAGTTGATGAGTAATTTCTTGTTACGACAGCCAAATGTTATAGAGAAATTTTATTCCAACCATCTAGCGCTATCATCGTGTACCATGGAGCAGCTGTCGCCTAGCTATGGAGAATTTGAGCATGGGTATATTGAGTTTAATTAAGAATTTTACGGGGATATTATGCATGCATATTAATTTCATCTCACATGCACAGAGGTAAAACAACCTCGGTTTGCACGGGGATAGCTGGTTCTCGAGGTAGGTACCTATATACAGTGCAGAAATGTAACGCTTAGGTATAATAGTGAAACTAAAATAAGCTGATTAAATTGATGAAAATTTTAGACGAGAAATAACGTGGCGCAAAGCATCAATGAGGAATAAACAAACGGGAGAGCGAAGTGAGGTAAAAAGGGTACAATATGAGAATAGCGAAAGAAAACAGAAGAAGAGGAAGGGTGGGCCAAGAGTTGGGTGCCGTGGAACGACGTTTTTCTCAAGCAGATCACGTCCGTCTCGTCCCTACCTCTGGTGTTGCTCGATGCACCTTTTTGTGGTTTTTGGTTTTTATTTTTATTTTTTATTTTCTTCTTTTTATTTCACCGTGATTCAAAGCGCAACGAGTACTGATCTTTCGTGTTTTATTCACAAAAGGCACACGTGGCATTACCGACTTCGATTGTAAAAATTCCAACTGAGAATAAATGATTACGATTATCCATGACGAATGATTTTGGAATTCTTTCTGTTTATGATGCAATGAATATCGTTTATCAAAATCTCAATATATGTAGTTCGACGACGAATGGATTGAATTATCAGCAAGTTCAACAGATAACGATAATGGACACAACAGATATGCGCTTTTAGGTAAAACTTCGTCTGCATTTTTGATGGAACTATTAGGATAGACTCCGAAGTAAATGTTTAAACAAAAAAGCACAAAAAATCGTGAAACTAATTTCCACCGGGAGTAGAATAGTAGAAAAAGGCTTCAGGAAATGAGATTGTGGATTTGAATTGACACGGTGGCCTCCGACGCTCATTCGACAATTACACCAGAACCTGAAAGAGTTTAATTAATTTTGTACGGCATCGTAGATCCCTGAACTATATAGGTATAGAAGTAAGTCTATAAAACAGGGAGAACACCGGGCTGACAGATTGAGCTAAACAAATTTTGTAAGAAACGTGCGGCTGGTTAAAGTTCTAAGGTTTCATACTTCGGTGTAACTGTGTATATAATACTATTCGCTGATAGCGTAGTAACCCACTACCAAAACGTGGTTACACAGGGCATTCACCCTGCCTGAGTAAAAAGATGTCCATAAACGTCTTAGCACTTTACGGGTTGCACTTAATTAAAGTGCGGCCTCTGTAAGTAATGCCGGAGAGCTTTTGCTACCTACTCGAGATCCGTGAACTTACAGACCTCGCGCTTGCTAAATAAATATGTATGTACGTATGTATGTATGTACATGGCAGTCGATTCGAGTCTCGGTAAGCTCGTCGTTTTTATATTGTCGTTACGTAAATTTTAGCACAACTATGAAATTGCCGCTGAAGTATCATTCCAGACAAAAATGTAGAAAACTTTGCGGATTAGACTTTTACAGAGTTTTATTTCAGTTGGTAGCAAAACTTAAGTTACGGAATGTAAAGTTATTCAAAACTTGCAGTTTCGCGCATACAGGTATATAGGTTCAGGTTTAATCTGTCCCAGTATCACGAGAACTTTTTATCCACTACTCAACAGTTTGTACAGCTCCTTCCCCAGTTCTTAGTTACTGCAGTTACAGTTACATTGCTTACCAAGCGGAATGGTATGATAGCGTCATAAATTTCTTCTATTAAAAGAATCTCAATATTTGAATACTTTTACTATACGGTTACTTAGAGGATCTTCTATAAATTCCAGTAAATTAAACGCGAAAAAAAAATTTTAACCGCAGCTTATTTTACACTACTTGAATACCATACAGTTGGAAAAACCACGTAGTTCGCAGATATCGTTAACGCATACCAGGGAGTCACAGGATAGAAGGGAAATTATACATGTACATCGTTCGCATACCCAATCCACGTACATGCCTTGTAAACGCATGTGTAATCGACGGTGATTAATTTTGAATATAATTACTTCGAGGAAGATAAGAAGCCTGGAAGTCGGGAAGTCGGGTTTAATCATAATTCTGTTCAGGTGTTAAATTTTAGTTATTATAATTGAAAAACGTGTTCCTCGATGCTTGGCGCATAAATTAGTATAGCTATATATATTACTCGACAAATATTTTTTAATGAAAAATTCTCTCTTCTCTCGGAGCATAATTTTAATCACAGCTTCTGGTATGAGAGTTTTGCTAAATTCTGATCAACTGTGCAGACTTTGAGCTATAATCTATAAAACGCTCTTTCCCCCCTTTCAAATCTTCTCTTTCATCTTGTACAATTTATAGTCAGGGAAAGAACTTACTTGGACAGTAAAAAAAAATATCACAAACATCGCACAAACGATTCAAGATAATCGTTCAAAACGCATTTTCCTCTTCCCCGGCGAATCCCGTTATCAGAGATTTGCAAATTGATTATGATATCTGTGTGTTGAGATAATTCGAACTCGGTGCACTCTGTCAAGAGTTACTTGACGATGTCTATAAAGCATGTGTAATTAATGTCTTCTGGGACTTTAATGAGATACTAATAATAAACGGAATAGTGTTTCTAGTCGATGAGTATATCGCTCGACGAAGGCACTAATTACCGAAATTGAAGTAGTTCAGCGTTTAAGACGTTATACCGATGATTATAAATATAGCTCGTGCTAATACCGGAGCTTGCGAACCTAGACATCTGTTACATATTGGAAGTCGGCTCTCGTCTTAGATCTTGCGTCGGCACGTTACGTTGTCAAACACATGGCGAACGGCGTTTAACAGCGGAGAGGTCCGTCGGTCTCTTTAATCTTGAAGAGCCGGGGGTCGATGGATTTTTTGGCCCGTAAGTCAAGCGTTTGCTATCTACCTCGCAAGACTTGAAACAAGTCTTCGAAGTCTTCTTATACGGGGGCTTTGGAACCGGCATCAACCCCTCGACCAATTTCTATACTGCCATCCCAGACAGACGTACTTCCACGCCGACTTTAATCGATCCAAGATGTCGCCGGGACTCCCTCGTCTCCCCCCCGGCTGTCGTTTCCGTCTCGGCGTTTTGAATATTCGCGGAATGAGAAAAAGATAACGCGAATAACTCGGGGCGGGGTGTACCAGGAACGTTATACGTCTACGCCGTCTCTTTTGGCCCCTAAGGCTCGTTGGCAATTACCTTCTAGTGATTAAAAAATTCAATTAATCCCTGTTTCATTCTCATTGCGCGCTCTCCCGAATTCTAATTTCGCGTCACGTGGTACAAACAATAGCAGTGGCTGGCACCGACCAACAGATACCCAGCTCAGATCCGACGTGGGTTTCTATGAACGATCCAGAAAAACGTTGACTGACAGATGTAAATTATCGTATCTTACAAAGCAGCTTCGAATGCCAAAATCACGAATGTTGCGACGATAAAGTCGTCGAAATTCAATAAGAAGGGAGAAGACGTTTCGTTGTTGATTCTCCATCCGTCAATCACCATTCACCTTCCATCTATTATCGGATCATGAATTTTTTACTTCATTTTCACGTCGATGCTGATTGTATCGTAATTATTTTGTAAATTTACTCGAAAATGAGAAAAAGTAATTGAAAGTACGTATAATGAAGATCACTTTTTCGGACCTAAAAATACCGGTAGGTAGCTGCTTTCAAGTTCAGATGAATTCACGACGTCTTTATACATATATTCTGCTCCAAATTGAATCGAATATCGATTTCAATTCCTTCTCTAGATGATTATCCCCGTATCGGTCCTCGCTACAACCCTCGTATTAACATCTTGAATTGACCTTCTAAGAAATCAATATCTACCGCGGTTAGGATGATGCGACGTGAAATGTGAAACAGTATACGGTAGCTGAGGCATCCCCGAGTCAGAAGTCAGCGGGAGGGCTGATCTATGACTCAGTCAGGAAGTGCGCCTCGGTAGGCGCACACAAAATGTGATGAAGCCGCCTTCGAGTTACGGGACTTGGGTTTGAACATACATACATACATACGCTTCTATGTGTACGTCTTCATATACATAATCACACGGGTATGTATCTACGAACGTATACGTATACTTACCTGCACACAGAGGCAAGAGGATGAGCAAGCTCCCCAAATATATTATATACTTATTACATACTCAGTCCGAGATGGAAGCCTCCAAATGGACGAATTCATTTATGTATACAAGTGTATCATTTTACGTTTAACTCGAATCCCATTACGACGGAAGTAGCTCGCACGTAGAGAATGATCAATGACAGAGTATCGGCCTTTATAAATGGCATACGCCGCAAATCGAAGACGTCCGTGGCAGATAATGTCGGCAATTTTCTTCTGGATGAAAGATATTTTATTTTTCTTTATTGGGGTATAGTTTGCCGTACGTGTTTCAGATGTGAATCGTCATTTGATCAATGTCTTGATAACTTACTTGGTTTATTTTTCATCTCTATAAACATTTTCGAATGAGACGTTTCAAAAACTGTCGCGATAAAAGCGCTCGCGTGTCTGTTAAACCAGGTAGATTTTCAGGGTCCGTTGAAAAATTTCAAAATAATCTGCGGGGGTTGGGCGAAAAAAGTTTGAAAAAGTACCTACGCTCTACCTCTACCTCTTACACCTCCATGCTTTATACCTCTATCCACAGAAAGTTTCGAGAGCCTCGAGTTCTACGCGCGTGTCCCGTCGATCAATCATGTCTTTTTTTCCAGTTTAGGGGATAAACTGAATTTCTGAGGTGACGCTCGTAATCAGAATCACTGACGACGTAGTTAACCGAACGGGTCCCCGCGAGACCCACGCATCCATCTTGGCCAGGACTCTGTGACATAAACGCGCCGACTCATCTTCCCGAGGAAACTGGTCGAGTTGCGGTCTCCCATTTTATCAGAGATCTCCGGGCGTTCTGTGCCTATATAGAGACGGGCCAATCCGTTTCAATTGGCCAATTTCCATTCGAATAAAAGTTTTCTAGCTACGAAGAAAAGCGGCAATATAGAAGAACGGTGTAACTTTACGATTCCGTTGTGTCCCGGCTATTAACCCTTGTGTTTCATTAGACTAAGAACCAATTCGACTTTACGATAAAGCTAACCTTTAAAGACCTAGGCGTGTTCTACTCCAGAAGTGCAGGGACACGTGGAAAGTAGCTAGCTGAACACAGACCCTGTTACGAAGACTTTGGTCGCTTCGGAAGGCCAGGTTATAGGCCTGCAGGGAGATCATCGAACGGCGACGAGCGAGCAGAGGAAGGTGGAGGTAGTAGGAAGCCACTTTCCGTAGTTGACATTCCACGCACGACCGACCCGATGGCGATACGTTTATCACTTATTGCCCTTTATTCCGTCGCCAAACTTATCGTAAAGGGTATGGAATAAGGCCTGCCCTCAGACGAACCGACCACTGAAATACCAACGGGTAGAATCCTTATCCAAGAGGTAAAGGTCGCTTTGAGGAGTTTGATTTAGTGACAGTTTGACGAAAGGTTTATACAGGATCTGTCGCCAGGACTCACGGGATGAAGTAAGCCGTTCTTTCTCTCGTGGACATGAATTTACAATATATACGAATGTTAACTTTGAAAACGTTTTCCTTTAAATCAACATCAAATGTGTTAACAAATATCTCTATACAGACTCCAAATATCCCAAAGCTGTATCTTATCATCTGTTGGAAGTCGCACCTCCGATAAACATCGAGGATTTTAAGCAAACAATAACACTTCGTTGAAGGGAAGTTTTTTTCTTTTTTTTTTTTTTTAGGAAAAATATTTCTGACAACCGCGAGGTAGCTTAAGCGAATCTTGGGGGTTGAGGTGCTTTCATTAAAGTGATGACGTCATTACCGTAAAACAATTCACCAGGGAAGTGAAAGGGAAATAGGAACCGAAGCTGGTGGGTATAGTGAAACCGTTATCCCCTCGAAAGGAGAAATCAATCCCCGCGATTCATTAGTATTAAGTTAATGACCCCTTAATGACCCGTCGGAGACTTTATCACAGTGGCTGGGATCCCTTGGTCAAATATTTAACGAAAAATTTAGATGATTATTTTGTTGTTGATAATTAGAGGGAGGGTGGTATCGAATTATTGTGGCAATTTTGAATCCGGATCCGGGTCTATCAGAAATAGAAACTTCGGCGATATCGCATATCGCTTAGCTGGTGAAAAGCTCTCGTGAAATGCTGATGCAGGCTTGAAAGTTTCTGGCTAAAGCCCGCATAATATAAAATTCAAGATGGACTGTAAACGAGATATTAAAATCAGCTTACAAATCGCTTTACAATAATGTCCCTCGTCTCCAAAAGTATTACATCGAATTGAAAGTGGTCTGAAAGAGCTCCATTGTACTCCATTGTTATATGTATTTGTCAGCGGAAGAGATCTGTATGTATGTACATACCTACGTAGAGCGATCCACAATCGTCCCTAAAGGATTTCTGCAAACGGTGCAATTTCTGCTTACAAATCGACTTACAAGACTTTTACTTTCCACTTTTTACTTTTTCCCTCAGCCTTTGTCAAGGCATTACTTGCGAATTTAAATCGATTCAATTCATCTCCCACGTACCAATGTATGCGTCAAAGAAATCCCATCAAACGCTGCTGATGGCGAGTACCCAAATCTCCGCAGTAGGTACGTAGCGTAATCGTCTGACGATTTTCATTTGACGTTGCGTAATCATCACACAAAGTACCCCGCACCAGCCATTTTTACTCTCATTCTCATTCTCGTGATTTCTTCATACGTTCCAAGTTATAAATAATGAAACTGACAGTTTATTCCGGTCACAAAACTGACCCTGTTACTTGTAATTGATACCATTATCCCTCAAGCTACGGTGGTATCCCTATAGGTGTACATTACAGGCACACGTCGCTACAACCATTCTCGGTCAACCACTCATGACACCCACGTCGTCTCTTTGTCTACGCGTGTCATGCTGACGGTGACGTCACTGGCGCCCACAGCCTCCCGTCCGCCCATCCTATAATCTATTTCGCCAAATTTGTACATGTATGCATACGTGAATCGAGAACTTTGTATTCGTCTGAGTTACCGGAGCTTTTTTTCGTCCCAATCTCGTCACGTTTTCACCCTTGTAAGCCCGAAGGCTGAACGTCGAGGTACAATGGAGTAATTTGAAAAGATTAAAATTGAAGTAGCGGATTTTAACCTATCGCGATTTGACTTCGTTGCTTGGTAATACCTCGATAAATATTAAATACGGCATTTATTTGCAATCCTTTCGACTGTCGCATTGAGTCCTTTTCTAACGAAACTCAAGGCTTAAGGATCACTCGAAAGAGGGACTGTCAAGAGCGACTTCTCTCCTTTTCTCTTCTCTTCTCTACTCTCCTCTTCTCTTCTTCTTCCTTCTTGCCCCTTTCTCCTCTTCTTTTGCTTTCCCGCCTTCTCTACATTCTGCATCCACCCTCCCGACGATCTCCACTCGAAGTATATACAGCCGCAAAGAGCGACGCGCTTTGCTGCTGACTCTCACGCTCCAGTCACTTCAGACTCGAGTGTGTGACTGACTTCTCGGGTAAAATGTTCCCCGATGTTTCAAATACCTAGCTGTAATCGGTCGACTCGAGGAATAGGTGAGTGGATGTCGTAGTTGAGTGCAGCTTGCCCCTGGCTATGACTATGGCCGTGACAATGGCCGTGGTTGATTGTAAAAAGACTTTCAGCCTCTCTACCTATATCCAAGATGTACACAGTCAGTAACTTTTCCACAGTCGATCCAATGCGCAAAAGTATTAGAATTAATATCTCCACTGCTTTTCTCAAGGTATTTTAAATCACGTTATTTCGAACTGGAAGAAATGTGATCGCAATTCCTTTTCTCAGCGGAGAGAAAAATAAATAAATAAATAAAAATCCAATACCGTAGCTGAACATCAGTTGGTTGATCTAAAACAAAAACAATTAGAACGGTTGACACTTGACGTTATCGAGAAAAGATCCCTTGATTCCCTCACCCCTTTTTTTTCTCCATCCTATATACTTTCACCTTCGTTCGACGATCGATACAGGACTTGTTCATTAAAGTGTCAATCTAACCTTGCGAGGGTGGAGAATTTCCACCGTATCCCGCAGTCTCGCCTCGATCAAATACAATGGATCCGATGTTTTTTATTCATTTTTATTTTATTTTATTTTGTGCCTTTTACTGATTCTGCACGGTTCCACAACAATCCCAAAAATAAGGTAAATAAAAGCCCGTGGAAAATAGGTTTACACAAAAAATCCACGGCGTTTTTACAAAATATTTATCTACCGATCAATAAGATAATACTTCCCCGTCAGGTGGAATGATCCGAGCTGCGATAACGATAACGTCCCCAGCTTCTCACCCTTCAAATTACATTATCCAATAACTACCATTAAAAGACTCGGGAATAAGGCATGTTCGTAAAGTTTAATAAACACTGTGAAAGTTTGATGATTAACCAGAATGCAGTGCGACGACGGTAGGCGACATAACGCAGTCCAACGTTCCGTACGGTGTTCATTATAACTTGGTTGAGCGATGCCGCGTCGTTGACGAGGCGTCCCAATTATAGTTGTTGCACTAACTAACCTTGTTTGCGCTTCGGTTGGTAGGTGTCTGATTAAATTACGACTTGACCACGCGCGAGATTGGCCGTTGTTTTAGTTTAAACCGTTAAGTTGTCCTTGAGGAGTTCGAACAATCGGTTCATCGCCGATATGCCTCAATCGATAGACGGCAATTTTATCGATGGAATCAATCGGTGTAACTCTCTAATTTTTCATGACGTATCCCAGAGTGGAGAGACAATTACGAAAATGCCACGAATGTGTTTAAAGTATGGAAAATTGGTAATAAACGAGGTGGTATACGTACAGAAAAATCTCTTCTCGAGGTGATGAAGTCCTCGAGAGAAATAGAGTGTTCAGTGTTCAGGGTCGGGTCGGGTCGTGTTCGAGGACGCGAAAACTTACTTTGTCGCGTAAATTTTGTGTCGTTTATAGTGAGGAAATGAAAGTGAGATAGAGAGAGAGAAAGACAGAGAGAAAATGAGAAGGGAATGAAAAGAAAACTGGGAAAGGTAGAGAGTTACGAGAGTGAATCTAGACCCCGAAAAGTGTAGCGTTATTTTTTCGGACGGTATCCGGTTTGCTCGGGGTTAATATTTCACGTGCATGGGTGTTCCGGCGTTGAGAAAATGGAAAGAGGGTTCGTAAAGTTATGAGGCACCTTCCGCCGGAACGGCTGGACCCCCGCAGTGTGATTTAGAACCAGAAAGAACTTCTTTTTGATTCGATAAAATCATCACTTTAAAAAAGAAGTGAATTCCTTGGTTTGAACAACTCTCGACAAACAACTGAAACTTTTATCCACCGCTCAACCGTCTTCTATTATCTCCGTGAATACTGACGTTCAATTTTGCATCCGAGGAAAATACGATCCAGCTGTTGCACATATAACCTTACCGCAATTCATCACACCGCTGCAGTTCTACTCCCAGATTGCAACTGTTCTACGAACAACGCGTAAACATTCACCAACTAGAGGTATAAGAGCTGCTTAGTTATTTAGGTCTGAGTGACATCCGCTAGACTGCCTGGTCTCCAAGGGACCTCAGACAAGCAAATTCTGTTATTCCTGACGCATTCTATCTCAGACTTGCGAATAATAGATCGTTTTATCCAAACGTCTGAATCTAGATGGCTCTAGACACAAAAGCGAATACTTCGTTGCCTTGGTTCCATTTTTCGTTTATTTCCATCTTCGCCAAATGATAGTATGTACCTAAGTTATTTTCAGAATTTCATGGCTCATGTTATATTCCAGAAAGTGGTGACGATCGATAATTGTCTTCGTGGGTCGGTGGTGATGAATATTTCGGGTTTCCGTTGCGGTCTCCCAGAATCCCGTAAGGATAATAATAATTCCCCTTGGACGTGGTGTAGATACGTTGTACCAGGTAAGGGATGGCCTCGTGTCCTTTGGAACCTGCCATATTTCCAACTACCAGCTAGGGGTAGAGGAACCGTAATGGATTCGCTCGACGGAATGCTTTCCGTTGCGACTGTCTCACCATCCGCGTATAGTTAACGAGCCGAAAACATTGTCGCTTTCAGAGTTAGAGTTGGAGCTTATTAAAAGTCGTGGAACAAGTCCCCCGCGACCGAAAGTCTTTTGAAAGAGAACCGAAAACTATGACTTCCGTTTCTTTTCCTCACTGAATCCATTCTTCATGTAATACTGAGAGTACAAATTCAGTCTTATCGATGGTCTCAAGCTCTTACGTAGGTATGTGGAGTTGTTCTATCTACTTTCGCGCTATATCGACAAAGGCGAAAGTTGCAAAAAGTTTTGATGTACTTTCTTCTCCTTTAACCGTATACCCAGGTCGTTTGAGATAACGACGAAAGCACGCCATCGTCCCTATGATCAGGGCAGTGTTACATTGATTAATCTTAACCCCAACGATCATCAAGGCAAAAGATAAGTTCCCCACTTTACGCATCAGGAAACGGCGCTCCCAGTCATTACCACTTGCCGGATGGAATCAAAGTTTCTGGAGCGATGCTTTTGATTAATTGGAGGCGTCTCGCGAAAGCGCCATTACTCAAACTCGACGATTGCTTAGATCGGCTACAATTTATTCCGAAGGTAAGGAGTGTTAGCGCTCGATAACTGACACAGGTACTACTATTCTACTCATAGTCAGACTTAGAGGAAACCGCATGCGATAAAGTGGTACGTACTGAACTTTCAAACGCCGCGCGGGTGCGATATACAGGGTGATTCAGTTTGACCGGGCCATTTTAGCTGGGTGGACTCCTGGCGAAATTCTAAAACTAAATTTCCTTTACTAAAAATTCGAGGGACTAATAATTTACGAGATACGGAAGATCTTAGTTGACCAATCACAGAGCCTACAGCTGCTCGAGTTAGTGCCGGGTCAAAAGTATAAAATAAGCAGTGCCCACAGCAAATCGAATTTCATTAAAATGAAAATAAATTTTTGAAACATTACTAAAATTTTTCGTGCTTCGTGGTTTTCGTCCTCCAGGTCCACTGCTACGCAGTTCTCGTCGTCCAGGTCCACCGCTTTGTAGTTTTGGTCCTCCAGGTCCACCGCTACATAGTTCTCATCGTCCCGGTCGTCCGCTTCGTGATTTTCGTCCTCCAGGTCCACTGCTACGTAGTTTTCGTCGTCCAGGTCCTCCGCTTCGTGATTTTCGTCCTCCAGGTCCTCGGCTTCGTGATTTTCGTCCTCCAGGTTCTCCGGTTCCTGGTTCTCGTCCTCCAGGTCCACCGCTGCCCAGTTCTCGTCGTCCAGGTGTACTGCTTTGTAGTTTTCGTCCTCCAAGTCCACCGCTACGTAGTTTTAGTCGTCCCGGTCGTTCGCTTCGTGATTTTCGTTCTCCAGGTCCACCTCTACGTAGTTTTCGTCGTCCAGGTCCTCCGCTACATGGACGATGAGAACTACGTAGCGGTGGACCAGGAGGACGAAAACTACAGAGCAGTAAACCTGGACGACGAGAACTGCGCAGCGGTGGACCTGGAGGACGAAAACCAGGAAGCAGAGAAGCGGGACGATGAGAACTACGAAGCGGAGGACCTGGAGGACGAAAATCACGAAGCGGAGGACCTGGACGACGAAAACTACGTAGCAGTGGACCTAGAGCACGAAAATCACGAAGCGGATGACCGGGACGATGAGAACTACGTAGCGGTGGACCTGGAGGACCAAAACTACAAAGCGGTGGACCTAGACGACGAGAACTGCGTAGCAGTGGACCTGGAGGACGAAAACCACGAAGCACGAACAATTTTAGTAATGTTTCAAAAATTTATTTTCATTTTAATGAAAATCAATTCGCTACGGGCACTGCTTATTTTATACTTTTGACCCGGCACTAACTCGAGCAGCTGTAGGCTCTGTGATTGGTCAACTAAGATCTTCCGTAGCTCGTAAATTATTAGTCCCTCGAATTTTTAGTAAAGGAAATTTAGTCTTCGAATTTCGCGAGGAGTCCACCCAGCTAAAATGGCCCGGTCAAACTGATTCACCCTGTATACTTTGAATTTCTTGAACCGATCAAATGTATGGGTGTCTTTGGAGATAAGTAAATTTGGCAAAAGGTCTTATGTTTGCTTTGTAACCAAATATATGCATTTTTAACGTTATCCGTCATACTCGAGTACTAGAGACGCGTACATTACTGCATAAAAGCATAGAAGGCATCCAGTTTCAGCCCCTTGAAAGAATAATGCCTACAAACTGGAGTGAGAATGGTACGGCTTGCAGTAAAAGCTTCTGCATACTGCCTTGAAATTATTCACTAGATGCGCCGTACATATAGATACCGTTGCGCAGGTCTTTGCTGTATATCTATTGTCCATCGCTGGATTGCCAAAGACTTCCTGACCGTCTTGTGGCAGAGTGACAATAGATCAACAGGGAGATAGTGGCTCTCTTATAATTATGAGTGACGTGTAGAGGGTATGCGTTGTTTGGTACCCGGCAAGGAAGTAGTTCTGCCTTCCTGACACATGACTCGTATGTGAGCTCGGTCTGTAACGTAACCAAACCGTTTTGCATGATAAATGCTTTTACTGCAGGTAGATACCAGCAGGTTTTCTGTTTCTAATTCTCAATTAAATTTTGATTCGTGAGACAGCATGTCTCTCTATAATCGTCACAATTTACCTAATGCAAAATCAATTCTTACTTTTCGTCATATTTAGTGATATCAGAATAGTACCTATATCGTTTGAATTGAACGCTCGATTCTACCGGAAAAAAGAAGTGAATTCTCATTTTCAAATGTCAACCAATGTCTTAATCATCCTTAACAGTATTGCTAGCAATTACATGGATTTTTGGAACTATGAGAAGTACCGCGAAACCCCATCTTTTCCGCCTTGTTGTGCACAGTAAGTAATACTCCAAGACGCGTGTAATGTTTCGTGTGGATATCCATTGGAATTGATTTTAGAAACTGACTGGATCTTTGCATGATGGTGCAAGTTTCGTGTTTATTCATCCGATGGCCTCTTTTTTATTCACTCTCTGGCCGAAGGAGAGCCTTTTTGGCGTGGAACCCTTGAACTCTGAATGGCTGATCGTTCCGAGTGTTTTATTTTGTATTTTTGTATTTTGGCGTAGGCGCCACAATGGCACACTAGCCTGGCAGAGTTCTTATCTTACGTATTTAGGCCGTCCAGATTTTCGGAGCGGTCGACTGAAAGCTACCAGGAAGTGGCGAGGGTCTGCTATTTGGGTAGGAACTCACCCTTTAAATTTCTCTTTCGTGTGCTACAGAAGTAAAAAAAAAAGTTTAGATTAGACTTTTCTTCCAAACTGGCTCCTGGGGCTTTTCATCGTCGATCGATTCCAGTCGGAGGCCTAACTCCGGAAACCCCTGCAAACGAAACGGCCCTTTTCTCATCGAAAAAAAGGCAGGTGCTTCAAGAACAAACAAACCTCGATGAAAACCTTGCCAACTTTGAATTGCGTGCACAAATGTATTCCACTAGGTACCTACTAACATGTTCCAAGCGCATACATCTCCGTATACTTAACATATATTCCCACTTACCAAGGTTCGCTTGCTTACCGAAGTGTCTGCTAGCTTCAACTGTATTAGCCAGAAGCGTCTAGCGAGTAGCGACGTCGCTGGCGTGCAGTTAGGAAGTCAGTTTAACGGGTAAGTTAACGCCGTCGTCTCAAAGACGCCGTAGCCTGTGCTAGATGACTAGAAGTTATCACGGTTCCTGTCATATTTTTGAACGATCTTAACTCCTGCAGCGTTGGCACGAAAATTATGTTCCCTCATCCGGTGTCACTAGGCGTTCATATTTTCGCATGATTGTGCTTAGTCTTGCGGATCGGCCAATGTCCTTATCCAGAGTGTCCTTTTTCTATTTTTCTTTTTGTTTCGCAAAGAAAGGAATCTCACTTTATTTCTCTTTTCGTCTGCACTAGGTTTTTTTCCCTTTTTTTCTTCGTCTCCTTCTCACAGCGATGCAGGGAGTTCCAGACAATTTTAGTAACAACTTTACACGAGACAATTTCCTTGGTATTAACACTGTCGCCGGCAGAAGGTACCACGGACGTCTGAATTGCCTTGAGTTTTCAATCACTGCAGCAGTGTGGTGGGTTTGACCGTACACCAGTTCCTTTATCGAATAGTTCGAGTGATTTTATTCGACCCTCGTACGACCTCGTGTCAAGGTCAGAATCCAACTTATTTACGGGTTTTCACCGCAGTCACGTGCTCATAAAATACCAAGATTCCTTTATAAGGCCAACGGGAGCAGCTGACGTTTTCTATACCTACATACGTACGAAAATCGAAGCATACCTCGGTACGTATACCCACCGATATCGACGTAGCGTAGTAGTAAAGCACTGAAAAAAGCAAATTCACGGAACATAAAATGCTTCAACGGTCTCAGACTTTGGACAAGAATATCAATCACCTCGAAGGCTCCCCCCGTGTTCGTAAAACATCCGTGAAATATATACACTGGCTTCGCCCCCGCTGCTGACAGGCATATATGTATTATACCCCAATATCGTACAGCACCATTTCTGATTGAATAGATATATCTTTATAAGCGTTGGAAGACCCGTTGTGCGACAAGATGCCAATATACGAGGTATCCAGACTACTTGGTTTCAGGCGGGAACTACGACGGTATTAAAAATAATCAAATTCATTGCGCAATAATAGCTGCCTGCAAGGGAGCGGCCAAGTGGTGATAAGGCGCCGTGGTTCAGTCCTTGTAGTTAGTGAGGCAATTACTTAGGAAATCGCGTAATTGGTATAATTTCTGCACTCGTTCGAAGGAAACTCCAGCTACGAGGCCGTTATCGGTTACGCACTTGTTTCCTTAACGATTCAGAAGGTAATCACCATGCATTAGCGTAATTCTTACTTGAACTTTTCACTTATTTGCGGAGTTTCACTACTCGTGTCAGGGGTGGTTGAAGTTCTGCATTTTAAAAATCCCAAACTGTCAAAATTCCAAATTTCAAAGTGAGTGGCTTGCAGTTTTTCGAAAGAGTATTTCTCCGAAAATTTGGATAGTCGATTTGAAAAGCTTGAAATCGAAAAACACCGAGGGTTCAAAATTCTGAAAGCTCCAAAACTTGAAATTCATGCATGAAGTATCGTGCCCCTATATTAAATTTTCGGATTCTTCGACTTTTGGGATTTTCACGTTTCTAAAAATTCGAATTCGTCTGAAATGAATCCGTAATTTTGAACGTTCGAAATTTTTAAAATTCTAAACTTCAATCCAGCCCCTCTCAGAGCTACAATCGCAACCGAACTTCATAGTATCCCTCTTCCCAAACGTCTCTCAGTGAGGATAAGAATATTTTAAGAGTCTTCTCAGGACGTCTACATCCGAATCATCACTATTCAAACTTAAATTAATCGCTCAATTCCCTGAATCAAATTTTTCTCTACAAGCGAGAATATTTCAGGGTTCGGACCAGTACCTATACGTATGCTCGCGGAGGGTGAGAGTTGCATTTTTCACTTGTCACGAGGAATTAAATCTGCGTTTGAATTTAGAAATTTATGTTCGCGAACGAAGAGGATGCTGGGAGCGGAAATTTTCGAGGAGGCTCTAAATCTTCGCACCCCCGTGGAAAGGTGGTTCGTAATCTGGGCCACATTCTCGCCCAGTCTCGCTTTCCTTACTCCACAGGGTTGCATCGGGTGCGTGTCACGTACGCTTGAGATTTATTAAGAATTACCTAACCCTCACCTGGACCCTTCATTCTAGGACTCTCTCCCTAGGTGAGCACTTTCTCTTACCGTACACAAGCAACGTTAACTATGTGCCCATGGCTGCATAGCCCTACACGAAATACATTTCAGGAAAATACAATTCTGTGTATATAATGAGCCTCTTTCGTTTTCATTTCGTAATTTTCATTTTCTCTTTAATGAAGGATATTTTACCGTCCGAACTGGCCATAGCAATAAATAGCTACTCGGATTGCACGTTTATGTGAAAAATTTTGGGGTTAAAAATAATTTGGCAATTAGAAAAAGCTCTGTAATCGTTAATCAAAACTTTTGGAATATTTTGGTAGCAATTGCACGCGGTATTTCTCGCTAATTCACGGGACGATCCGCTAGATGAAATATAGTGGCCATTAAGCTATTCATTAAAGGGAGCCTTTACAAAACGGTTGCCTTTTTTCGTTTAACGTGATTCTTTGTTTTTTGGTTGAATTACTGTGGCCTGCACGGGGTCCCCGTGCACAGCGAATCTACGCGGTCTCGTCGACTGGTTGCCGAGTAATATTAGAGGGAGTGAAAACTTTTCCGTACGGCAATTCGCGAGAGAAACTGATTTAACAATGGACAACTCTATATAGTATAATGCGCTTTCACTTTCCCCGAGTTTTTAATTCCGGAAAATATTTTCTCGCTCCCCTATAACATGGGGGTTTCCGGAATTCGAGGGTCGTATAGTTGACAGGCAATTGTTTTACCGGGAAGTACAAATAATTGATTCAAAAATATAAATCATCCTTTATCCTGATCATTTGTTCCCTTTACAGCGGGGCTACGATCACAATACCCGATGGCTATAAAACTGTCAGTTCAAAAACGTTTATTTGATTTTCTTCGACGATTAATTCCAAATTTTTCGCCTCCGCGTTAGTGACCTCGAAATTTGAACCCGTCCCTTAATTGTCAATTAAAGTACACAGTTTTGGCAAAACGTGCGTTCGAGGGTCGCATTATTACAAAGCTATCGCTATCGAACACAACGAGACACGTGATAAGAAGGTGATGTTATAAATTGGTACAATTTGGGATCTGCACGTCGCTTGTATAAGGGGCGGGCATCATATGGTGCGGGCAATGTGTGTGTGACGTAACCATCCTGACACGAGGCCCCAATTGAGACACGGAGTGCCTCGGGGACAGAAGGTTTGTACTTTTCGAAGGAGCAAACGAAGAGTGGAATATAATTTCGGCGGAAATAAGCCTAATGGGACACGAAAACGACGTTCGGATTCATTTCTCTTGAAAACATCCGTAAGACCTGGGATTACACGAGTCTACGTTCCGAAGTAGGATCCCTGAAATATTATAAAGTTCTTTGCATGAAAACGCGCGGAAACTCGAGGAAGCTCTTATACACCACGTGCGTCGTGAGCTTGCAACTCGACGGACGAAATATTCGCTTCTACCTTGTCCCACGAATTATTCAACCCCCTGGCAAAAAGTTTTCCAACTTTCAGACGAGTTGGAAGGATGGCGCGTTGCATCGCAATTAAGAAACGAACAAACACTTTAGTCACAGCTGTACCAACTTGTATTTCAATTTAACGTTTTTGACTAGACACCGCGGCTGCAACTCTCATCTCTTAAACTGCAACGACAGTTAACTCTTTATTCCGCAAAAAAATGAGACTAGGCAAGTATTTAAAGTAATAGAAAGGCATCCGACTGAAGTATGACGAAATAATTACACCGCTCGAAGGTGTTCCAAAGAAACACCTCTCACTAATTTTCTCGGAGCACAGATTTCGACATGTTCAATCTCAAACTAGAAACGACAAATGGATGAGAAATGAGACGAAAAAAAGGTCGAAGTTCACCTGTTCACTTCAGCCTTCAATACCTTCCATGTTTGTCTACCGTTTGTAATCGAAATTGATCTATTGGCTCGACAGGACGTTTGTCTTGTTACATTGCCCGAAGATGTAAAGTCTATTGCCTGCTATCATTTAAAGATTTATTTTTCCAAGAGTTCTATATGTACCATCCACCGTAAGCAAATTTAGCTCATTGTTAGTATCTCGATAACAAGTCCCCTCTTTTATGGCTTCATTGGCGACAATTTGCCTGAGTCAGCCATCGACTGAGGATCATCATGCTAGAGACCTTAAAGGACTTTGTCACGACGGTGGTATCAAGTAAGTAGATACCCTATACGCGTATATATTTTTCTTCCGCGTTTGCCCTTAATTTCCACTTGGTCTAATTGGGTTAGGGCTAAGCCAATATCTTAGCGTAAAGATTTGACGAGCTAAGGTTTACTCGGACCAAGGGACCTCTCGAGAAGTAAACGTTCCTTTAAGGCATCCTTGTGACTGGAAGGTAACATCACCAAGTGACCTTGATCAGGTATTAGTCGCGCGTCATTTGGCTTCCGGTAGAAAGAAGCTTTTCGTTTTATCATCACCCTCCCTGGAGATTGTGCGAGTCATATATCTTGTCTCAGTTTCTGTAGATGACGGGATAAAAGAGTCTTATAGTTCTTTGCCTTTCCAGGCTGCGTCCTCATCCTCATTCTCATCCTCATCCTCGTCCTCATCCTCATCCTCGTCCTCGTCTTCTCTCTTCTAGACTTAAGTCCTCTTCGCTTTGTCCAAGTTAAACAATGCCAAGCAACTTTTGTCGCTACTGTGTCGCCCTGCACGACTATACCTACTTTAAGGTTATTGCAGATGGCATTTCCCATCGGCTTGATTGTCTCGCTGTTTAAGCAACGGTGACAAAAACTTTTTACTCTTCACAATCAGCGAAGTTGACGTACCCGGGGTACTTCGAAAATTATTATTTCAACTGTGAGCGTTTTTTGTTTTTTTTGCGAAAAACGAAAAAAAAAAGAAAAAATAGATTTACGAAAATCTCCTGACAGTAATGCTATGCCAGCACACCGTACGGAAATACACGCCTTGAAGATATTCGACTCGACGTGGACGATGTAACATAGTGCAAAAAATAAGTCACGTGTCAAGTAACCAAGACGGTGTGTTCACGACGTAGAGCTATACGAAAAAGAGTGCTCAAACAGCAACGACGCGCCATCCGGTATAACCGAGGGAAGTAAAGTCGTCGGTAGGAGGGTTCGGTGGTATAAATTATTTCTTCGTTCTTGGAAACCACCGGAGTCTAGTGATATTTGCAAATCTCTTCGCGCCTGGGTTTTATCTGATCCGCACAGCTGTGTACAGCGAGAAGAAGAAGAAGAAGAAAAAAAAAATTATAAATAAGTTCACTGACTAAATTTCACCCTGAATATGACAAAATTACACTGCACTTCGCTGGTATAATACAACCGAACATTCTTTCGGTATCATCATCAGGATATTCTCTGAACATTTCGATTCGATGTATTCGAAAAAAAAAATCTTGGTTGACTTGACTATCGATCCTTTTACTGTTTCGTTTTCACAGTGCTAATGAATTGATCGCCAAGTCGGTGGAGTTTTCGGTGAACAAAGAAGAAGAAGAAAAAGAACAGCCGATCGAAGGCCAGATGATCGTTATCGTAAGCGGAAATATTTATTTGTTCATCGATAGATTTGCCGACGCACTCTTCTGAGTATCGTAACTCGCTTATCTCTTCGTAGAAGAAACCGTAATCTGTATCGGAGCGCAACCGGTGCGAGGTCAACCTTCACTCGACAGCAGATTAAATAGTAATAATTATTGTCATAATTATATTAACGTCAAGCATTAACAGGTCAAGATATAACCTTGGATAGATTATTTTTTGTTTCAGCATTAAGATTAAAATCGATATAATGACGAGGTACAACGTCGAACCATTATCTACTACGCAGTAAAGAATTGGTATATCAAGTTATATAGGCCGTTGCAAAATTAATGCACACCCTGTTGCGGCAGGGAAAATGGCACGCGGCATAGCCGTACGTTTACTTCGATCGTCTCTCCCTCTTAGCTGGCTATTCCTATTTCCATGTCTCTTGAATTAATTATTGCATACTTCCGGTCGATACTCCGTCGCCAGTCGGCGATACACGTCCATTATTCAACTATCGAGGAACTACTCCCGTTTCGGAGCGGGCGTCATGCCACTTATTTCGCATCATGTATTTTCGTAATAAATCGGTATAAAGATTTCGATTTTGCGAGCGTTCAAGCACGAAGCTCGCAGTTAATATTAATAGTAATTGCGATATCGTATAGCGAAGTTTTATACTCAAGGAACTTGTTAAGCTCATCGTTCGTCGTCGAAGACGAGACGGTGAAGATGGATACTTGAGAAATGTTCAAGTTTCTCACCGTTTCTTCTTTTTTTTTTTTTGTTACATTTATTCATTCATCGCGTAAAATGACTATGGCACAAATATCCGGAGTTGAGTGCTGAGTTGGTGCTATAAATAATTATAATTTTAAAATCTCTTTCGTACTTGCTTGTAGGTATATTTGTGGGTGAAGTGAAACTGTGCAAGCGCGTCTTCTCGAGCTGGTGAAGACACAGCTGAAGCAGGAGACTGTTCTTTGCACTTACCAGTCCTATAACAATCAGCTCGAGACAATCCTCGCGATTCCCCACCTCAACGAAGATTTTACGCGGGCAAGAGGCGAGGGATTTGTCCCGAGCGTTCAAGTTCCCCTGGTATTTGTGTTCCGGATATTCGCAGTCGAGTGGTGCGCGTTTTTCCACCCATCGTCGGGCCCCTATTTGCCACGATGAAGGCGTCCACCGCACCACCACCACCACCACCTCAGTCGTCGTAGTCGTAGTCCCGCATCGCTCGGTAGCGCGCGAAACACGAAATCTCGTTCGGATTTTGTCGATCGGCTTAGGTTGAGCCACCGTGAGCATCGGTGCAGCTGTCGAAGTCCTCCCCGGTCCTCGAAGCTCCGAGCCCCCCTTTTTCACCCTGTCAACCCTCCGCCCTCCAAAGTCATTACTTATGCAAGCCCCACTTATACCACCCCTAAAAGCTCGAACTTAGCAGGTCTCCCAAGATTCTAACGTTATACTGGAACCGGTAACGACCTGCCTTCACCTCGTTTGGCTGGTCATCATTTGATACTTGACATATCGTTACATCCAAGATTTTCCAGGCGCGGCTATGAAGCCGGGATATTTGAGTTTTCAATTTTTATTCCATTATTTTCAAAACGCATTGAACTATACCATTTATATGATGCACGACGTGAAACTGACATATCAATGAAACCACAGTTTTTGAAACAAAGAAAAATGTTGATCTTTTGAAACATGTTCATTCCAGCAAAACGGCTGGCAAAAATTTTCAGTCTCTCCAATCTGTGCAGAGTTGAAACGTTGATTGTCTCGTTTCACCACAATATTATATTTTTATTTTTGAACTGTCGGTTGCACACCTTTCGAATTTACGTGTATAATCGTTTTCCGTTTGTGAACGACACGTGTGTTCAAATCTTTTTTGTTTTTTTCTATTAGTTGTTTCAAGTTCTGCCCTCGGGATCACTTCGCCCCCAGCCAGGGCGTCTACATCCCTTTTGCATCCCGCCGGAAAGTGAACTGGCTTCAAGAAGTTATAATGGCTAAACTGAGTTGCAGCCACAAAGAATTGAGCTTAACGACGATCGTACCAGCCAACGAAACGAGTAGTGGAGCAGACTGAAAGTGGGACAGTTTATGTTGTTTCTTGCGTACAAACCATAAAATCTTAATTGGTCCGTCTCATGCCATTAAGGAGCCACTAAAACGCCTGCACGACCGCAGAACTCTCTGCTTTCAGACGACAGACGACTATATGCTTCTTTCCCTTGGTTGCCCATTCTTTGCTCCTTCGATGGACCACTTTGAACAAACGCCGTCGTCTACCGTCGCCATTAAGTGATCATCAAGTAATCATCTTCCTTTTCCTTCTCCTCCTCTTCGTCCATGCAGTGAATTTCATTCTACTACCAAAGTTGGAAGAATGAGCAGTATCTGCATGATCCTCGGAGAACAGAGGCTACGACTCTTGGAATTGGCTGTTGAAAATGTGAGAGCCGTTTATTCGAAAGGAAATGATACTTACGTATCGCTCGGTTTGACTACAGCGAGAATAATACGGTATTATAGTATTACGGCAAACACAAAACCCTTACTACTCCAGCTTTATTCTGCCGGGCAAGTGCGAGGGCGTATAAACAATTGCAAATAGCAGCTAAAACACGGAGCGAGTCCGTCGGGAGGCATAAACCATTCACTTTACAGCGTGCTGGGCCCCGGTGTGGACGCGGTGAATGTGCCATTATGAAATATTAACTCGACGCACAGATTTCCTCGCTATGTGTCAAACACTTAACCGAACGAATTTTACCACCAATAATCACAGGTGATATCCACGCCATATAGCGATTCCGATTTTCAAGTACCATCCGCGATTTCGGACTTTTGACGATAAAGTATAGGATTTAATGCGTTGAAAATTCTTCTTAATGTACTTGGCGCGAGACTCTACCGAGTCTCTTGATTTGTTTAAGGAAAGTAGAGAAAACACGTCGCATATATTCGGTCGGTGTCGCTGTAAACCTCGGTGAAATGAATTCACGTATTATGGACTTTGTGGAGGGAAAAGTATATTCTCTACAGTCCATCCGAAATTGTGGACGGCGGTAATTTTTAAGTGCATTTACTTAATCGAGCATTCGAGCTCTGGCAGGGCTCCGTTCCGCAAACGAAACGCTATTTGGGTTGATGGAAACACTCACAATCAGTTGAAAAACAATTCCGCAAATGTGGTGTCGAGATAACTTTATTCTACGTTCGCCGTTTTGACCGACGACCTATCCGCAACCGCGCACCGCCACCCCATTGCGTTTGTTTGCATTCTCGCCGCGTACACTGCAGAATTTATCGTAAATCAAACGAAAAATAACTTCCCATCCGTTCTCGTTTATTAAATTTCACGCGAGATTGAATTTCTATATTTATATCTTCGGCCCTAGCTGCTTTGCACGTTACATTCTCAACGGGACGTCTCGACATCGACACCAACGTATGCCTCTCGTTCTATAGCGCAATATTATAACAAAATACTTCGCAGACTTCAAAAAGGAATCTGTGGATATCTCGGGAGCTGTGTTACGCTATTGTACGTACGTACGATTCTGTACTTTATGAGACTTGTACGGAAAATTCTTTGAAAATTCTTTCCGTACCTGTAATACACTTTATATGCAATTTTTCCCATCGCGTTATAAATTATTCCGGCTCTATAATACCAGACGACGATTGCTGCAACTGAAGGAAAATACATTCATTTTATATTCACATATTATAATTTATGAACCCTTTGACGAGAATAATTAATGTTCAAGTCACGTGATCGCCACTCTATTGTGTTGCGTCCACCAAACCATCACCGCTTATCATAAATCACAGGGGCAACAGAGAGTGCCCGTTACAAATTGTGTCGCATGAGATGCGTGAGATATCTATCGGTTAATCACTGCCGTCCATTTCGAGAACACTCGAGTACTGTGTAGAGAATTAATGCAGAGAATTTTTGAAGCGTTTTGTAACAGGGGTTTCAGGTAAAAATGTTAAAATTTTTTCATTTATTCTTTTCTTTCTAGCCTCGCGAAACTGAAATCTGTTCACATTAGGTGGAACATAAATGAAGTTTTTTCTATCCGGTCTGTAACCGCGGCTCGTTTCTTGGCCGACAGCCAAGACAATATGCTGTTGTCCGCATCGAAGACAAGAAACTTTAAGCGAGACGGGACGGAGAGATATGCGGTTCATTTTTTTAAACGGAGAAATTTCGCGCCGACGTATTTATAAGTAGACAAGGGACAAATTGCTGGAAGTCAGACCGATTCCCTTGATCACGCGGTTCCGCTTCTAATGTAACCGACGCCTGGATAAATTGGATTTCTGATTACGAGGGTCGGGTCTTTCGCACGTGAATATGAAAATCCCGAATACCGATGGCAACAAAAAAAAAGGAATTAAATTTAAAACTGAAACGAAATGGAAAAAACTAAACAAGTTCCACTATATGGTCACTTCCGTCGAGTTCCCAGCACCGCGAAATTGCTGCGCTGACCCCCGGGGTCAGACTAATGTATGCAAACGTAAGACTCTTTAAGTCTTTACATGCCCCGGCTCGCTCGCCCGAGCCAAGGATGTCCAAGATTTTTTATTCTCTCTGAACGTCGTGCTTGCCTGACTTCCAGCCTGGCAGCCTCGTCTATAGACTTTACTTACTCGATCTATAACTCGAGGGTAAACTTATAATATTCGGAAAAAAAAGTCCGAGCTATAACCGATATGTAAATTCATCGATGTTCTATGACGGTCTATCCATTTCCCTTTCATTTTGGTATAAGATAGTAGGCAGTAGGCATGTATGTATGTAAGTTCATACATACCAGCGTAAGAAAGCACCTTTTGCTGACGACATCAATTTTTGGGTGAAGATTTTTCCCAAAGCTTCGGACCTTCCGCCGCTATAGATCACAGAAAGTGTTTTTGCGGTAAGGACTGGTAATAAAGAGACGTTCGATCAATGTCCCACTCCGGAACAGAATCATATTTTCAGCAAAGAAAATGCTGCGCACTTTTTTCCCTTGAGTATATAACATTTCTTATTTTCAATAGCAGAAAAAGATGGGTATATTTATAACGGAAAGAACGGAACCCGACGCTTCGTATGAATGTCTTCTTTTCTACAGTTCGTCCTACCGCATTGTCCGAGATTGATAACTGCTTGTCGTTTTAACCGTATTTCACGACGATTCGATTCTACCAACAATCTTCGATGTTTCGCTGAATTATCGATCGCTGAAATGACGAAGATTTCCTGTAATAAATTTCTTCCATTATAATCAACAATATGCTTACTTATTATTATTTCCGCGAATCGATTGGGCGTAATTGGTTCGTAGAAGCGAGTAATTAAAAATGTGTTCAAGTTCGGCTAATTACAGAAGCTAAAGTTAAAAGGGTATAGCGTTCATCGGCGGCAAGAAATCGAATGCCCAAAGTCAGGAATTACAGGACTGAGCGCAGGAGCTGGTCGTTTTTACAACCGCATGTTCCTCGCAGTTCCTGGAGAGTCCTCGACTCCGTTCGTCCTGCGTTTGCTGGTTTCGTCGTCTACAAGCCACCGGGTCTCCGACAATGGAACACAACAATGCGGAGAGCGCGCGCATTGTCTTCTTAGTTTATCGCTTCCTTCGATTGCCAAGTACACGGCAACTGGACGTGGACGAGAACCGAAGAACGCAAAGCGGAGGGGAATGTCGCCCGGGTCACCACGAGAGGACTCGCTCTTTGTCGCCGGACCAGGCGACGATACCGATGAAGCCGGTCGTTAGAGAGTCGATACCCACCCATTGTTAAACCTTACCGATTTTTAAGCCACCTTAACGTTATATAAATTCAATTTCACGGCTCAGTGTCGACGCCGGAAACACCCACTCGCTTAAAAAAAAAATGTAAAAATTGTTTATGAATGATAATACAAGTTCCCGTGGATCGTCAAAATGATGTCTAGCCGACGTATACCGACGCACAGATGAATTTCTTGCAATTTATATTTCGAGCGCCATAAACACATCCTCTGAATCATAGCATTAGCGCGTATTTTAGCCCGGCCTCGTATATAAATTCGTTATTCAACACACCATTAAGTGCGCCCAGAAGAAGAGGAGCGAGGAGAACCGAGGAGGAACGAAGAAGAGACACCGCGAGCCATAAATCGCAATTACGGGGCGCTGCTAGAATTTGTCTCTCGAGATCTAAGCGGTCTCGCTGCAGCCTCGCGGGAACGAAATGTCCGGAGAGTAATTCTAATGGTACCTACAATCGCTTTTTTCTCGGGTTCACGGCTCATGTGATCAGCCTGACTGATCTTTGTCTCAAGAAACTTGAACTCGCTAATGTTTAATTGCGTTTGTACACCTATATCCCACTCCGAGGACTAACTAGTCTCGCTTTAGTCAAACGGAGTTCGAAGTCGAGCGAAACAACGGCCGGATGATAAATTTCCTCTCAACGCATCACGTGAATATCGATTTATCACAATAAAAAAAATTGGGAATAGGAATCGTCGGCACTCGACGTATTGCCTATACGAGTGCAGACCATTGGGGTCCAGATTCGAGTCTCTTTTGTTAATATGCACTCGACTTTGACCGCGCGTGATGCTTTAATAAACATTTCAATTACGAATGTATTACGGCGAAACACGCGCGCACCACCCACGCGGTGGGACCGACCAGCTCGTGTATTTTCGACCGAGGAGTGAGCGAGAATGAGAGAAAGAAAAAAAGAGAGGGAAGATCGAGCGACCGAGGGTTAATAAAACATCGAGTACACATCGAGGGACCACCCAGAAGTTCGCTTCCCGAATCGATAAAAAGAGAAAATCAAAATGAAAAGAATAAAAAAAAAAAGATGACTATACAAATAAACTACTCACCGAATTCAAGTCCACATTTTAGTTGCATTCACGTACAGGCAGCTACTCGCCTTCAAAGGTTCATTTCTTTTTTCGAAACCTCTCATCAGCACACCATCCAAAGCGAGAACAAATAAGCCGGAAAATTCATTCCAAATAAGATTTTACGGTCAAAACGTGCTCCACTTGGTGGCGAACGGTGTTCTAGAATAACTATGGAAGACCGCGCGGTTATGCACGGGGAAGTTTCACTGCTAGTGGAAACTGTTAGAGCCCATCTTACACCGCTAAGTTCCGGGGGTCTTAATTATTGCCGCACTTCGCGACGCGGTGAATCGTAACAAGGACTGACGTAGCCGAGGCATGCTGCCAGAGTGGAGAAGCCGATCAATCACTGAGAAGCCAAGGTGGCAAAGAAACGTCAGAGACCACCACCGAAAGTGTGATTTTCATTTAATTTCGGATCCGCTTAACACTTCTGCGTATGTATTTGTCTTCCCCGACGAAACGAAGCGAGTCGTTCTAAACTCCTGTTTTTTTACTTTCGACGATTCGACTACAGCCCTTGCATTGAATTCGTGGATAATAACTGACAATGAGATTATTTTACCTGACACAATATGCTCGGGTATGCAAATCATCAGTCATATTTTCCTCGGCTGTATGATGACAAAAACGTGGAGCAGAAGCGATACCAAAAGATATCAGGATGACACGCCCGGCTGATCTCATTGTTCGCTTACGTACAGGAGTGACGCCTCAATAGCGAGGGGCCAGCCAAAATATCCGAGAAAAATATGGAAGACACTTTCAGTTTTGGGGACTTTATACATAAGACCAAAATAACGTCAAAAGTATTTCACCGCATCGTAGGTTTATTTATTTGTCTGGATCTGAACAGTCTCCAATCTTTTGTGAATCTCTTTTCGTTTCCTTATAACGCGAGGAATTGACAAAAAAAAAAATGGTACACGAAACGGTTCAGTAATGAATGTCTATGCGATATTTCTCGCAGATCATCCAGTTCGTCAGATGCACAGCTCCAGGCTACCAAAGTCTATCTGTACGTTGAAATCTATTTCAGATCAAACGTACCTGCCCACAACTTATCGATATGCAGTCATGCGTTTCCGCGATACAGCATAAACTTTTACTTTTACACGTTTATTATACCCGCCCATAGTCCGCTGCAGGGACCAGAGCTATGATACCGATCAAATTAATTTGCACGTATTACGTTCGAGAATGTCGGAAGTATCGTTCGATCGAATGTTTCGCAGTTATATGATATTTTTACTCCACCTACTACATCAGCTTACAAAACTCCTCGTCCATTGCAGCATTCCATTCCATTATACAGATATTCTTTGTCTGAAAGGTCGCGTTTGTTACTACCAATCGTATTTTCAGATAACGTTAAATTGATCTCAACTCGTGAGAAGTTCGTTTTGACATAATGGGCGACCATGGTGACCGTAATATATCTACATGGATCAAAATTCCCAGAAATGGTGCTCCAATTACGAATCCACTGCCATGACACGGGGACCAGAAACCCTTAATAGCTGCTGTTGCTTGGTACCAGAATACGTCTGTAATATTAAAACGGGACATTCAGTCTCAGCACGAGCTGACACCCACATGTAGACCTTGGTCTAGCATCTTTTCCTCTACCGCACTATCCTACTAAAAGGTAGTACGGTCCTAAAAAAAGGTACCTAAAATAAGAAACCTTATTGTTGGAGTCCAGAGCACAGATTGGCCGATTGGCTAATTCGGAAGTTGTCCAACTCGGTCAGATCAGAATCAATCTCACTAGCCTCTAAATTGCGGAGACAGATTTCATCGCAAATTTACTTCAGGTATATTCCTTAAGACGGCTCTGAAGATAATTTTTCGGCCCGCGAGACCAAGGCTGACTCTCGGTTTTAGTCCGGACATTGTTACATCGACGTACATTATAGGAAGTGCCTAGGGTATAACCTCCACTTCCAGCAAATGCAGGACGTTATACCGTCGCGGCGGGTAGCACGTAAACACGAAATATGAAGTAACGCACGCGTGTGTAATGGAGTGTCGTGTCGTAATATCTCACGATACTTACCACTCCAACGAAAAAGTCCTGCAACGATACGAAGAATAATGCGAAGACGCCATGGGTCACCACCGCAAGTTCCAATTTGGGTGTGTCTGGTGAATATCGCGGGTGCGTTCGAATTCTGAAAGGCTTTGCTCAGAGTTGGGGGTTTGGATATTAAATTTACACTACGGATCAAACCGCCTTTATCGCTCTCTTATTATTCCATAAGCTAGGTAATAAGAGGGGCAGATTTTCAACGGAAAGATACTTTACAAAGATTCCATCGCGTAACAAGACTCTCCGCAAACTAATTGACAAACATAAAACTCATGGTAATTAAGATGCAAGCTATAAAGACTGGCTACACGTTCTTTTCATCTGGATATATAAAGGCTGTACATAACTCGAAGAAGATATGAGCCTCTTCATGCCAAAGCAGCCCGAAAATTCAGCGGTCTTTTTTCAGAAAATTACATCGTTAAATGCTGGCAACTCTGCAGAAAGTATTGAGCAGAGCTTATGGGTTGAGGAGATAATTAGAAGCAGAACCTGGTTTATTGGTATACAGAAACGCGGTTTATACTCTATCGACCGTGAAACGCTAGGGTTACTAGGTGTTCTACATGGGTTCACCGAAGTCTCCGCAACATTTGAACTGTACACAGTATATCTGTCATTCGTAGTACCTCGGGACTTTAAACATTCATTGGCTACGCCAACGGTAGTAGAGCAGCAGCATCCAGCTACCTGGAATAACTTAGATGCCATAAATCTGGTTGAAATGTGGACATCCGGTAAGGCTTCCATAGAGCTTTCCATATCTAAGTAAGAGACTTTTGCCTACCGCGCCAGTGTACTCACGTCGGATTACAAACTCGGCCACTTCGTTAATTAAAAGCTTGTTCTCGTTTATGGAATGCACATTCTACATTACTAAAAACATTTCTATTAAATGTTTGTTGAAGTTGTTTTTATTTCGCAGCTCTAAGCGAGTTCGACTCGTGGAACTTTTCATCGAAGGGGACGCTGATAGTTCAAACTTACCAGGACTTTGTTGGTTTATCGATGAAGACATTTTTTATTCCTCCCGACAAACACCAGAAGCTGTTGTGCGATCGAGAGATTTATTTTTATGTTCCAAAGCCTCGGTTCGATAAAGCGTATTTCAGTGATTACTGTCTCACGATGAACAAGACCACATTTTGTTATCGTTCTGGCGAAACATTGCGATCCATCCTGCCTATTATCAAACGATGCATGCAGCCACGGATCAGCAGTAGAACATGGTATCTCAAAGCGAAGAGTCCTGAGTTGGGTATATTTCTATGACTAAATTCCATTGTTCATAACAATGTTTTGACCATTTTCGTTCGCTGATCTCGAAGAAAGGATTGCCAGTGATGATAGCTAACGACATTAGTAATGGTCTGCTGCTTTGTGCAGTTATCTCGTCATAGTATAAAATTCGCTTTCGCTGTGAGTAAGAATTAACCCCACAAGACCAGATGTGTTACGATAAGACAAGGATACCACCGGAGGGTTAAGGAAGGTTAATGAAATATGGATTTCCGTCTGGTTTCTAACCCTGAACAGTATAGTTTTCACAATATACTTGGAACACTGACAGTGTACAGTGTACAAATATTTTTCCACCATGAGACAATTATTAATAATAATTTATTATTACATAAATCTGTTTATAGGGTGTTTTGTTAACGTTGAAAAAACAACGATATAACAACCCGACTGAACTGAACTCCGCATTTTGAACCCCAAGTGGCAGAACCCCTGCAGGAATTGTCAAGATTCGTAATGTCGTCGTTGTTATTGGTATGCAAATAGTGTCGCCTGAAGCGCCCGGGGTGCGTATAGCGGGCCACGAATCAAATGGACTTACGCGAGATGCGTGCCGAGCGGGAATCCACATGATGCGAAACTGTGAAAAGTGTTGCAGGTTTGATTTTGTTTTTGTATTTTTTGTATATTGTTTTCGTTTTTTCTTTGTTTCATTTTTTCCACCGAAAATATGGCGCGAAATTGGCTCTTCCGCCTGCAGGGGATCCTAAAAATAAAAGAGCTTGAAAGAGAAAAAGTTCGTGCGAACAACGAGCAATAGAACCACCAGCGAGCGAATGATGGCCATGGGTAGCACACCAAGGGGTGAATAGTATATCTGTATACTTTATACATATATCTGTTTAGTTGCGCGGTTGGTTATTTCCGGGTTTTAAAACGGTTCAGTGACGGTGTTGGGCAGATGGACGGACGCGTCCCGACGCGACGCCCGGGCCCTCCCCGATGGCTAGGAAAGTATTTGATCATACCGCAAGAGTCTAATGAAGAACACAGCCCATTGTTGGTACGTATCTCCATTATTTTTCGCCGTTATTAAAAATCCTGGGTGCTACCAGACAAAGAATTCGACAGGCATTGTCCCCTCGTCTCCTGGGGTTTTGTTCCTGGCTAAAATGTCAATGATTGTCGCACGCATGTTCAAGACAGAGCGGCTCGACTAGGGATCAATTGGGAATTCCGCGGGAAACCCTTGTGTCACCCGTTTGCGTTCATTTTCTCGCGGACCTCTCGAAAAACCTCTCGATCCCTTTTCCAAAGAGAGGTAAAGAGCGATAGAAAGAGAGCCATGAAGGTTCGGGATCGAGGGAAACCATCCCCCCCCCCCCCCCGATCTTTTTTCCAAATTGAGAGAAACGAATGAGACCATCCTTTCTGAATGGTGCTTCGATCCGTTGTGCGTGTTATTCAAATTCTACTACCATGTGACAGTTGCACGCGTCGCTATTGAACCCCCATACTCAAATATATTTAGGTTCACAGACGGTGTCATCATTACCAGTCCAAAAAAATCCCCATAACGTGGGCCTCTGCTGAGACCTCGGCTATACCAATTAAACTAAGTGACCGATACTCCCAGTTGAAACTAATATTGGCAAAATTCATCAAAGAATCCTGTATAGTGCTCGAATTCCTTGACAGCCATCAAGACCTCCTCGATATTCGATGAGATCTATGATTGATTCTCGTGTAAAAATGTAGATATCCTTCTGCCTATTAGATGCATGGCGGTTTTTCCCGTTAATACTAATTCGTCCGGTGCAATGGGGTGCAATTATCAAATTTAACAGGGCGTTATCGACGAAATGCACCAGGGTTTGCTACGGGTCGTAGAACGAGGGTGAGAGACAGAGGCAACCGCTAGACTTGAACGGCTATAGTATGGCGTTGCGTAGGAAGGGGTTTTGACTAGTCTACGGTCAGGGTAATGGTTATAGTAACATCGCGTGCAATCCCATTAGCAGCGATGCAATTTCCCCGATCTATCACACCCTATTAAATGGTACATTGCAGCGACATGCCAATCGTATACGCTGTCTAATCGCTTAACGTTGATTTTAACGAGTTTTGGAAACGTGTGCTTAATATTTATCCAATGTACAAAAATTCACTTCATGCTTACGTCATGACGATGTCAATACTCACAGAGATGCGAGCTCAATCCAGCTGACAGCCAATGTAAGGATCGGTACCGAAAATTCACCTGACGCTGATCAGCGGAATGCGATCTCATAGTTATTCGACACCTAGTTGATCATAGGGATATTATCTATTTCCTCATTACTTCGATTCCTCTATTTGTTTTTTATAACTTCATATCTTACAATGGAGTATTTCTATTGATAGAAAACGTGAAGTATTTTTTTTACTCATTCTTTGGAACAGGAAGTGTCGATGTAACCGTTCGAAGGGCTAGGATTTAACTAGAATCAAGAGGGTCGAATAGGGGGGCGGGGATAACGTCGGGACGTCAGCTGGCTCCGGTGAGTGAGTTGCGATCCTAGGTGGGTGATGATTCCACCTAAACTTCAAGAACGAAGGGATTCGAAGGATTTCTCGTCCGCACCAGCTGTTACACTTTGTTCCCAAAACATAGGACTTTGTTTCACTTCAAAGTTCTCCGGCTGGTTTACCCCCACCCGCACCTTGAACTCACTTCACCAACACGAAGATGATAACTTGGTTATACCGAAATATGAACTTGCAGGTTTGATGAAGCTGACTTCACGAACATTTCCACCAATTAACAGAATCTTAGAAATGCTGTAGAAAAAAAGCTCTAAGAAGACCCGATCACTTGCAAAACGGGTTTCCAGTTTCAAGTTACACGTGGAAAAAACGGCGCAATGTCACCAGCGGTGGAGCCTGTTTACGTAGAATTGGCGTCACCAAGAACGCGCGGGTGCGCACCGAGGCGAGTCACTCGTCTGGTAACAATGTGAACGACTTCTGTATCCTCAAGGCGAAGGAGGCTCTTTAGGTGAATAAGAAGGAAGCCAGGAATAAGGAGTATGGGGAGAATAAGGAGGAAACGGGAAAAGGAAAAGGATCGTCCCGCGAGCGAAGCACGAGAGAAGATAGAAGTGGCGGGGCTCGGGCGGTTCTCACGTTCCCGACTGCATACAAATGCTATCCACGCGATACGTAGGTACCCCGAGCAAACCGAAACCCTGGTAGAAGTTTGCTCGACCACTTTGTAAGCCGCCTTGGAGTCCTTCCCCAACCAGCAAACAAATCGCTAAACTGAAACCAATATCCCCGTTCGTGCGCGTAAAGCTTCGTACGATTTTTTAGCCCCCTCTTTATTCTCCGCCACCTCGATTCTTGAGGTTTTACTAAAATCCGTCATTTCTGTCGGGCCGTTGTTGTCCTCGGTACAGGGAGACTGTGATTGGGATCTTTATCGTTCCCATGACTCTTTGCTTCTATATTTACGCCACTATACCATTCAGATAAAAAGACAACCTGGTGCGAGGTGCCATGTAACCATAAGGTGGAAAGCCCCAGCACGCTGCGTTTACCGGGCTGATTTATCGTCCACATCTCTATACCGTAACGCGTGGTGCATAAAAGATTCAAGTTTTGAGATAACCGTAGTAATCTGTGAATAGCATGGGAATCAAACTCGAGTATGAATTTCAAGCAACGAATAAATTCATCCGGCAAAAGTCTTGAAAGGATTTCAGAGTTGATTCAATTTTGGAAAGAACAAACCTACGCACAATTTTTCTCTCGGCATTCATTTTACGGCTTAATGTGGGAAAGAGGCCTTTGAAGAGAGCTTGAGAACGGCGACAGGGTTTCGTCGTGTCGCATCGCGTCGCGACGGTGATAGTCGCCTGTGATCATCTCGTTACGCAGATATTGTACTCACGGTAGTGGCTGTCGGAGGTGGAGAACTAGAGGGAGGCTTGTAAGGGCAGCTTACCCTAGCTCGAAGTATATAGTCCAATGATTAAATAGAAGGCAGAGAACGGTAGGTAGAGCCATAATCAGCTTGAATATTGTCGAATGTTAAATTACAGGATAGTCACAATAACGAGAAAGGGCCACTTTGAAGTTGGATAATTAAATATGTGAAACATACTGGCAATTACGCTACTTACATGGTTCCGGGTTATTCCCAGCCACACAAATTCAACTAACAACGTAGGCGATACACACGGGTTTCACTATATATTTCTATTCGACCGTAGATATAGACTACTGTCAAGTGCTTTGTCGTGAACCGACAAACTCAAGTATAACGTTTTATACTTCGCACTTAAAACTTTGATCACCGAAGTATACCGAAGAGATTCAAGCCAAAGTATATCGAAATTTTTTTAAAGAAAAGCTTTTCAATCATCAGCTCTAGGAGTAAGCTGTACCATTAAGCGTCAGTTGAGGTATGGATGCATCTGTCTGGGCAAACGTGGGCTTAGTTCCAAATCCCAGTGCAAACAGAGGTTTTAGTTACCAAAGCTAAGCAACTGAAGCCTAGCTCTACCCAAAATGGAATTGAATCCTTGCCCACGATGCATTCTCTGCACTTAAGCCTTCTTTCTCTATCTCTCTTTCGCTTTCGTCTTATTCATTTTTTGCAATCGATTTGTCCGTAATTTGAACCTATAATCGCGTATGATAATTTATTCAATTCATGTATCGCATAGAGAGACACAGATGTTGATCACGCGCAAATGAATACGTAATACGTATATAAATTGCGTGGCGTGTGTTCGAGTGGACCTCAGCGAGGATCATCCCGCTACTTGAGCCAAAACAAATGAAAGTCCATTTGAGTATAAGCCCCCACGTTGCTTTGGGGTGACTGATTTTATTTGCCTAGTCCTCAGAGGTGATTACCGGCGCAGATATAAACGTCCATTTTTAAGAACCGGAGTGATTCACGGGACATTTATATGACCGTAACGGGACAAAGTGAAACATTCATTGAGAGAGTAGAGCTTGATTTAATCGCCTTGTTTAGATCAGACTTAGTCCCATAAAGCCAAGATTCCTAAAGCCAAGATCCGTGTATATATTATGTGGTTTGCGTGAGAATTTTAGTTAACAATCCCGGATCGATCTACCATACAGCGTTGTGCTCAGGGATGGGTTCATTATCTTCTCAGAATAGTCCGCGTTCATCTTCCTCTTCTCATCTTACTCCACCTGATCTTAATGTTGGGTTGGGGTTGGGTTGGGTTAGATAATAATGGATTAACCGTTATACTCGAAGGTCTAAGCCACGTGATAACGAGATATTAACATTTTCCGGCTGATGTAACATCGGACTTTGAGGATCCATCGGATCGGAAACATCGCCGATTGTCGACAGGAGTCTGCCAGTTGGCAATTTACTTATACTTCCATCTCTCTTGCTTTCTCTATGTCTCTCTCCCTCTTTCTCTTCGCTCCCGCTCTCTCTGGGTCTCCTATTAGACCTCCTCGAGTATCTATACGCTAGCTTGGCATAATCTCTTCGGTTCGAAGGCAAATTATCCCCCCGCTTTCCTTGCGGCTAGCCAATGCGTGGTTATCGTACTATCGATCCACGTATTATACAAGCCGAGGGAAGTGCCTAATCCAAGAACTTGAAGACCAGAATGTTCACAATACTCGTATTTTGTAGCTAGATTAGAACCATAGACACTTTCACGGTGTACAATTCTTCGGGACATCTGCCCTGTTTCGCTTTTTGAAATGAAAAGAGACAAGAATAAACCATCAATAAAATACGATACCAAAATATCGAAGTAGCCGATTGTTGGAATAAGTTTTTGTATTCTTATTTTTATTTTTGACGACCGTATTCATACCAAATTTCAAATATAAAGAAGGTAAATTATCTACCACCCAAGATATTTCAGGTGTAAGATGATTCTGTGAAAAAAAAATTCAAGGAAAATCTGATTTCATATACGAGACTGACCAATTTTCGATTCTACATTTTCCAACGTTTTTATTTTCATTTTGAAATGTGAGTCTCTTTAATACAAATATTAAAGAGCTGTGAATGGTGGGGGAAAAATTCGTTTAAAGAAATTTACCAATTCCTTCGTCATACGCAAGGTGAAGGCTGGGAAATAAATCCTGTTATTCACTTTTAATATATACATGGGGCGTCTTCAGCGGCTCGACTGATTAGCGCCCGCGTGCAAGTCCGAAGGAAAGGCCGCGTCCGCAGCCGGGAAGATCATTTTTAACTTGATCGTTGATATAGAACGCAACAAGATCATGTAGATCGAGGATCTCCCCCCCGGGTTTAATTAGGCTTGGTTGGAGATATCGCGGGATCAGCAGCTCGTTAGCATGTTTTAATTGGCGGCTGTCAGTGAGATCATCCAATGCGATAAACGGGACCTAACAAGTGTGTCCCGGTCACAACACTTGTTACAGCCAGATATCAGCCTGTACAAGTATTTTCTCGCGTTAAAAATTACGCACTTACCGATCTAGGGTGCTAATGGACTCGTGCAAACGACCGGAAATTATCTTCACCGCCGGTTGTAAGAGTTTATATCGCGTTCACAAAATCGGGACGTGTAACATCGCGGATTATCAATTTTAGAAAACATTTATGCACTGTATTATAATTGAAGTAAATTTGCTCACGTTTCACAAGAAGAAACACTCAGGAAAATTAATTTTTTTCCCTCAAAGTACGGACTTGGTTTAATCAAGCTTTCACGAGCCATGATCACAAATATAAATCTACCGAAGACCCTGTGAAGTGAAGTGGATTCGGTAAAGACTGCGCTTCCTCAGCGCCAATTTTCCCACTTTCCACTATATCTTATTTATTTGTAGACCAACGCGAACCTGCAACTTTGCATTGCAGGCAGGCGTAATCTCATCACGCACAAGAGTAACTCGCTGGCAAACAGTGCATGGCACGTATAGAGGCTTAAACAGGCGCAAACGTGCTAGACTAGACGAGTCTATCGAATTCGGTGAATTCAGTGAAATTCAAAACCGTCCAAATCGCTATCAATTATTTTTCAAGGATCACTCAAAATCCATCATCATCGTCATCGCATCATCCCTAATTATAGTAAGCTCTTTTTACTCGCGGTTGAGCATTTGCGATTTTATGACCCGCGATACCGGCTGTATACTAAAATCGTTCATTCTACATTTTACATGCATTCGATGTCACGGCAAAAAGATTTGTCCGCAAGATAATTGTGGATTCCGATCGCAAGCTGAAAGCTCACTGCAGTGTGGAACTTATACGGGGAATTGGTACTTCAACAGAGTACGCGGATATTTGGCACGGGAACAATTGAAATTCAATTGTATTATTTACGCGTTAAACAAAGATGATACTATATTGTATTTCGTGATTCGTACGTTGAGGTACTTTCAATCGATCTCAATATAGACTACAGTACACTATGTCACGCCCGCGTACTGCAGTATCGTCTCTTCGTTGAATATCAATGGCGAATATCACGTCGAAACTTGACAAGCAATCACCGTTCACTCAAACTGATAACAAAATGAAATTAGTTCGTCGAATATTACCACTGGAACTAGATTAATAGGATCTAGCACTACGATGCGAACAACGCAATAACAGTATCGTATCTACTCTACTACTGGCCCTGTGCGATACCCGATCGAACGCGATTGTCATTACGATATAATCACCTATTAGTGCGTTGATCAGTATTCACAGCAAACTAATATTGGCTTGCAAAATAAAAGCATTTTCAATGATCAAATATCGGTTTCTGTGAAGGTAAAACATCGGTCAAATCCAATTACAGAACCTGATGTCTCCACATCGGTGTAAAACCCGGTAAAAATTTTAACCGAAAAAAGAAAAAAAAGTAAAGATTGGTAACTTACTCGCGCGTAGCTCATTAACGGAGCCAATTATAACAGTTTTGATAAAATGAGATAAATTTTCATCGGATATATAAAGTAATGACAAAATTAACAGAGGAAATGGATAATTTCACGGACTGTATATAACTTCGCAATAAGATTATGGATATTTTTATTACAGAAGCTTGCGTAATGCCGAGTGCTTGATTAGAAACATTTTATGAACCAAACTCCTGGATACGTAATCATGCTAACGATAATCTAGCTATGAGCTGAACATTATACCGGAAGTGATCGATAGTCGTAACGATATAACCCAGCCATGGTACCGGGGGATGGGGGTAAAGCTTTGAGCGAACTGTCTTGGGATGTGCAATGAAATATTCCAATTGAATTCCATGAATAATAAAATATATATTTATCATTTATTCCTCACTTGAAAGCAATATTGTACATCTGCCCGTATAATAGGTTAGTCGAAAGCAAACAGCTTGGTATACGTACCCGCGATAAATGTCAGTACTGTTCGGGGAGGACAGAAAAAATTCCAAGAGACGTCCGGTAATAAAGTATAATTTACGACGTCTAAACGCTTTCTGAAAACATTATGAACTTTATTTTATACCATAATGTCTCCTAGCCAAAGGTATCCCTTGTACGTGACGCAAGGTTATATATTTCAGCCTTTCGAAGATCCTTAAACAAAAATTGATACCACTGTCAGCTTTACATAATCGTTAATGGCGGTCATCTGTCCTATGGGATCTAGGATATTTCATATCCTCACTTTACCTATGATTTACTACCTAATGGATACTCTGCAGAGGTTTATGAACGTATACTGATCGTATAATTCTTATACGAGTAGTTTGATTGTCAATAAAGGCAAAAAAATATGATGATAATACGGAGTGAATTAGCTGGGTCACCGTAAGATATTTTGGCGTTATAACAAAAGCTTAGTGGTGGTATAACGCTTGGGAATACCTCCCACGGTTTTTCCGTATCAACACGGGCCTGCACTGTCTTTCGATTCGAATCAATTACCACGTGTTATATTTAGAGCTTGGTATAGGAGATTGAAATAATAGAGAAATCTATCGTGGGAAATCACGTGGGTATCCTTAGAGAGATACCTTGAAGGGCAGATAGTCGGGGTACAATCATTGGCAGACGGTCTGATCCAACTATTCATTTTCTAGCAATTTTCGATATCTCGCGCGCTTCTCGCTATTTCCAATAATAAGTTAACGATTCTCAGGACTTACCATTCTGTCCCTCCCTTGTCCCCGTGCATTCGTTCTTCTGCAGGTTCTACCCTGCAGCTGATAATTCCTCAGAGATTCCTCTTAGGAATCGTTTTCCTGATTCAATACAGACGCTAACTGTAAGAGGATTGAACCTCGATAAATGAAAGAATTGAAATGAAATTGATAAAGGTTTTATACTAACTATTGTTAGCGAATGCATCAGCTACGAAGAAATCTTGGCGTTTGATTTGCTTCAATTTACTTATACAATCTAAAATTCATGGGGTTAAAAATCGTATAGGTATATACGATGTTTGAGAAAACCTGGCGTGTACAAAACCTGTTAACTCCTTCGAGTGTATACATATATCGTTTGAGAAATCCACTTTATTTCACGATTCTATTGAACAGTTTTTTTACACAAAAACTAAGTATACAGTTTGCTGTATCTATAGGATCGATATCATACCCCAGAACCCCGTAATTGCACCAACGGCAGCAGCCGCAGTCTTGGAGCCATATAATGCCACGTTAGGAAGAGGAATACATACATAACTATGATACATACACGTAACATGTATACTATATAATATATATACATAGACTGCCGTACTTACACGTAGATACGTACTTTATACGTACCATATGTTCAAATCCGACGTTAAGGCAGTCTGAATTAAGATTGCAACGCAACAGAATGGACCGCTCTTTGTGTCGGTATCGCTGGCTTTATATCTCCGGCAGATGCGAGCTCGAACCCTACTTCCACTTCGTATGCAAATCGGACTCCGCCCTGAATAAAATATTATGTCCAGCGATAAACTGACCATTGGGTGACCGTTTCTGTTTTTTTTTTTCTCTCCTCTTTTTCTTCCTTCTTCCATTTCCATCAGAGCGGATTACGCCAGTGCGCGATCTTACGCCGACAATCAACCTGCGGGCTCCTTAAAGTATTATATAGGTATCTACTTTTTTGGGAAGCTTATGCAGGTACACATATAAAATCACGGAATTCTTAAGAAATGTCTTACAGAGCCCGCAACCCTCTACTCAAGAATTCCGGCTTGTTTCTTCGGAGTGATTTTAATTAAACCTTCGTTATCTCAGCTGACAAACCCTCGTTAACGGATAGTTTAACTACAAGTTGATCATACGGTCAGATTTACACCTCTACTTTCCTATTTCTATTTACTTTTTCTTTTGCATTATCAATACGTTGATCTGTACCTCTAAGTACGGACGGAACGCCTCGATGACACTCAGTATCAATCACAATTACAAGCTCAATCTCGATGATGGTTTTCACGGCTAGAAAAGTCCATAGATTTTATCTGTACAGCTGTCTCAACAGTCTGAGACATATTTTTATAATTCAGATACGAAGTTTCTTCTCACCACGAGCATGGAGCCTTCGATGGCTACATCTCTGTCCCATAAATCATCGTTTTGCTAATACGGATTTGTTACGAAACCTTTGTCAAAAACTTTCGACGTATGAAGGAAAATCAAATACATTATCATGTCCGAATGTTCAAGCCGGGAAACGCCAAGAGTAAGCGAGCGATTGTTCCGGAGTTTGTCGGGGTGTTACATACCTGTCTTCGTTCGACGTTTATTTTCAATATTTTTCTGCGGGTATCCCGACGTCTGGTGGAAAATTTAATTATAACTATATATACCCTCGGGGTAGATATCCCATCTCGTAGTAGCGAGCGACAAAACTTTTTGTACGATCTGTTACGATCCTTTGTTAAAAGTGACAATTTTACCTTTGTCACGGGGAAACGCAGTGGTATGGCCAGCCGCCTGTGAAATTGTACCCAGTTTTCTATATACCTATAATGGCTGCTGCACAGCCGGGAAGCAAACGAGTTTACTATAATAAACCAACAAACTCGAAGCTCTGCGAGGTAAAGTTCAAAGAAAAGTTCTGAGAGGAAAAAAGAAACTAGAAAAAAAAAAAAAAATGGATAAGGAGAAGACTGGGTAATTGCTGTTCATAATTATTATCGAGTTCTGCAATTGCATGTACGGCATCCTTTCGTACCTATTACCGCCCTCTATTCTGAACAGAAAATTTTATTCAATTAACATTTGACGTCTAAGCTCCCGTTTTGGTTTTGAATGTCATCCGAAAGGGCTAAACGATTGGATAAATGTAGTGTGGATTATTAGGATTTCCGCGTTATTAACCATGCTTTAGTGTTCCACCAACTACAAATGCCAAGATTTATAGAGTTTCCGTATCGAAGATAAACGTCTTATCGATACGGGCTATTAAGCCAGTTGCTGTGAATTGCTTTTATATTTGAGTCATTGTGAAATACACCGAAGCGAAAACCGATAATCGACGTTCACGAGATTAAAATAAATCGACACTTTTATTGTCTGAATGATATTGACGTATAGTTAATCAAATAGAACATTTTTTTTTTTGATTTATTATGCAGTTGACAGGGTATTGAAAAATGATCAGACATCGGAGCCAGCAAAATTCTCCAGAAATTGAAAATTAGTGCTTCTAGACATGCCCCAACTATAAAAGTCTATGTCTTCCCCAACTCCTGATGCGGTAATTGGCGAAAAAAAAATGAACAAATAAGACATAAGCTTCATAAAATAACGATATTATTCATGTCTTGAATCGTATCTCATAGCACGAGGACATCGTATAAAGATAACAAAGAAGTAACAGAGTAAATAGTTTGTTGAAAGTAAAAACGTTTGTGTACTCACATGGGGACTGCGTGTGAAAGGGTTAAGTCCACGACTAATTGTGGGACAGAGAGCCTATGTAAACATGAACGGACCCAGGTGAGAAAGCACAGGATTAGCAAACACAGCATCACTCTTGACTTTCAATGATCCCTTCGCACTACGCGTGCCCTTTTTAGTGTTATCGGTGCCTTGGCATCCTCGATCATTTTGATAGACAAAACCTAACCATTTTGAACAATTCGGATAATTTAATATGACATAGTGATCATGAGCATGTTAAACAGTGAGATTTCGGAGCGAGAAAAATTGATGAAATTTAATGAACGTTTTTGGTCATGATGGTCAGTTCCTCCCACATTGAAAATGGCTAATTATGAATTTATTAATTTTTTGTCGTCTGTGATCTCTGTTAGTGAGTGAGTGCAGAGCACCGAGTAAGTGCGAGTGAGTGAGTGGAAATTGCGTCCAATTACGATAGGATTTGAATTTAATAATCCCTATTCCCGCATTTCGCCCCCATATAACTACCACCCTTACATTAGTCTGGTATTCATGGTGCACCGTAACGTAGCTCGTGGTTTATATACACATACACACCCCGCGGTAATGTACTAATCATACTCGTTAGAACCAATTTTATTCACGTGGCTTCTGTAAAGCTAATCAAGTGCTCTTTGTGCGTGCCCAAAGGAAATTACAGGCTGACCGTTAATAAACCAGGCCACTACTAATCAACTATTGAAAGTGACTACGGTGTACTCGGTTAATCGATTTTCAAAAATTATTCACAATTATGCTTGTCCGTTACTGCGAAATGCTCCCACTTTACATGGTTCATTCATTCTTCAGTATAACTGTCGTTACAGTGTCTAGCACAGCATTCAACAGTCCGAGGAATTGTCTCATATATAATGAACGTCTCCGCCAGACCCGTCAACTGGAAAAAATCGTGAACCCTGCTCAGCGGGCGGGTTCTCTCTCTCTCTCTCTAATCGGTATCCGAATAATTGACTGAGGTGTAATAAAAAAATATCACTATATCCTTGGTTAGTTTAGTCTATTTCACAGAGTCCCGTGACTGTTTTTACGGGGTGCCAGTGTTAGAGTGCAAAGTACGGTGAGGTGGATGAAGAGCGAGGGGCTTCGACATAGCCGAACGTGTACCCTGCAGCACCTAATTTCGAGCGCTTCCTTGGCGTTTCAAGATTAGGTAGTAAAATGGTAATAAAAGAAAGAGGGAATGAATAAAAATGAGACGCCCTCGAAATGGGCTGGTCTTCGGGAGACTGAGCTGAGGTGCGAGGAGTTCAAACTGCAGAAACATCGCGAAAACGTGAGACTGGAAACTACTGTTCCGCGTTTGAATCACAAGATTGCCGAAAGCGCTGCCGAGTTTGCTTTTTTCTTTTCTCAATCTCTCCACCTCCCCTTTTTTTTCCTTTTTTACCTTTTTTCCATAACAGGCGACGCCAAAAAATTGATGGCGACAGGTGGCGGTTGTGTTCAAGTGCCAATTGCCAATGATTGAAAGCCCTATACGTGGCTCGCTACCAACAAGACTAAACTTTCACACAGTGAGTATCGGATAATAAAAAGTGTAGACAATTTAAAACCGGTTGAAGATTATAATCCTATTGTTTCACTCGAAGAAGAAAACTTTTTCATTATTTTTTCGGTCAATTTGATTGAATATTTTCTCAAAGTTCTGGAATTCCCTTCCAATTTTAATGACATGTTTGTACCAGGAATATATTTCCGCGCAAATTGACACAAACGTCGTTGCACAGAACGGTCTGCTAAACTCTTATGAATTTCCACGAAAGCCGGAGGACATTTCGACATAGTAAAATATACCGCGTTGCAGAAATTAACCTATTATAGATATACCTGTATGTGTATGGAGTATTTCTCCCTGTAACCACATGCTAGCTGTCAAATTATGCCAATTGAAGTGTTTCGGAACGTACCCAGGGCACGAACTCTTTTACTGCACGCGATCGCCCGGAGCATTTGAAAGTTTTCCCCCAGGAAGATCGAAAAATATTGTACAATTTTCGCCTCCGCTCAGTTTTCGCACCAATTTACATTGCGCGCCTTCACCCATAATTTTCACCCTCTTTTTCCCCAAGGTAAATAATTCGGTACAATATACGTATATGTGTCCTATGCAGAAAAAGAAAAACAGAAAATTCTAACTGTACAACTTATACACGCTGAAATTTTTTTCCAGCCTCTGAAATTATTTTATTTATATTTATTTATTTTATTATCTTCTGTCTCTTCTCCCAATTAGGAATATTTTCATTTTTTTCTTTTTTCTTCTTCTTTTCTCGTATGAATATAATTAACAGTGATATGAAGTGTAGCGCGTGCTCGTGAGTCGTTGGATTAGAAAATTATGAAAGAGTGAACCGGGAATGGCCGATTGGCTTCGGTCGATAAATAATCGAGACTCGCGCCGTCCACGTCAACCACTATGCCTTCTCGGGCTACTCCCTACATCCGTTTACGGCTTCTTACAATTTCTTACGCTTACGGAAATATTTTCTCGACGGTGTGCTACTTTGAAACGCGAGGTCCGTATCAAATTGTATGAATAATAGGATGTTCTGAAAATTACTCTTTACTATTCTAAAACGGTACGGTCACTACGCCATCATACCTCTGATTAGCATGTTCTCTAGTCACGAGATTCTTCAAGATGACGACTCAAGAAAATCTCAACTAACGACGGACCATCGAGGAATGCTGAAGTACCATTTTAAAAAATTGTGAAAAAAATGAAAATGGGTTGGATTAAATATGACGCGCAATAACGTACAGTGAATTTCGAATGCACCAATTCATCAATTCATTGTTTCGGTTAGAGCAGATAGAAGGCTGACTGAATCTGTTCCAGTTTGTGCTTTTATCGTGGATTTTGAGACTATAATCCAGGGATTGGTATATAACAATAAATCTATATAAATGTATGAAAATATCAACCCGTGTAGCTCCACGTGTATAGTGTATAAATTGGTATTATGCAGGATAGTGTAGGATACCTTAGTCGCAAGTAGTAATAGTCTCGCTTCGTGTCGTCACAAACGGAGTCCATATTGCAGCTGAGTATTGAAAACCTATAAAACAGTGTAATTTGGTTAGGGCTGTAGTCCATTCCAGTTTATATCGAAATGCAATTTAAACAAATAGGGGACAGTGCGCCTGGGCTGTATCCCGCGTCACACGATTCTCCGCACTCCTACGTATATATATCTACGTACGTACATACATACGTGTACATAGATTCGCTATAGATACATATCGTTACTATATATATACCTGAATGCACAATGCTCATGCATATGTACAAATGGTACCTACTGCTATAAGAGAGACTAGTGGCAGTGGGAAAGGGTTGTCGGGGGTGTGTAGACAACGGCGCTGGAGGCGCCAGTCGAATTTCGAGTTTCGATTAATCGAAATCGAAACGAATTTCCCCCAGCGATCGTTTATCGAGGAATAATAATTTGATTCCCGTTTTATCTTCGCGCAAATACCCATGCATTGCCGAGTTTCATATCTATTCGGTATGTCTGTCTACACGTCATGTATAACGTTATAACTATTATATACACGTGTGCCGATAAATCTATAGATATATATTTACTTCTGCCGGCGTCACTCGTTAACAAACCAAGCTATTTAATTGAAACGTTTCCCACCCACCTACCTACCCCCTTGTTTCATGGATTTTCATGTCACTGTAATAACGCTGACAAAGTTCGATGCTGACTGCAGCAGCTATTGCACAAGGATTTAATGAAATAATGACAATCCGATCGAACTAGATACCGTGCGAGTTTAATAATCATTATTCCTTCTCAACATAAATCACCAAAACTTCACAAAAAAAAATAACGATATAAAAAATATATTTGTAACCCTTGACTAGTCCCAAAAGTTATTTTTAATTCAATTTTTTCTGCCCGCAGTCTCAAGGCGAGCTTTTCAAAACCAACCTCAAATCGTATCAAATTTCTAGGGGTTCCTATACGACTTTACATAATCGTCAATTGTAGGTACACGATGTCAGAGGTCAGCATGAGGCTTACGCAACAGAATCGTCAATAATCGTTTTTTATCGACACGAGAACTTGCAGCATATTTATTATCACATCTTGCCTCGATTTTCTCGTTGGCAATCCCGTGACGGCGCCATGTGGATGCCGTGTAGAAGGATGAAGACGGGGTTGCCTCCGGCGAAGGACCCCTCAGATTCCGCACGCTGCTGCAAAAGGGAACCTGCAACAATAGGCAAGGATGAATTATTCGTTAATCTGTTTTAGTCTCGAGATGTTGTTACTTATAGCTGGCCCTACCTACGAGAGGGAGACTCGGTGAATTCATCTCTTGCAAATAATAACCGTTATGGTAGTTTGAGTGGAGTTCCACGGCAGAATTTCAGCGTGCAGTTGTACAAGATATGCCAGTGTATGAAACGGCTTGATATATTGATCGTAGCTATGATTAATTAAGGTCGATCTGCGTATCTAATTATGGTTACGGGCTCCAGGGAATGAATAAAATTTTTACGGCATATGTTTCTGCAGATGTTAATATATAAGTTAACTAAATTTTGGTCGCTTAATTGCTGGGTGAGTTGTTGAAAAATATTTGCGTTATTTGAAATCCGTTACTGTTGTTTTATGGCTCTCCGTCAAAAATTTTATGGAAAAAAAAAAAAAAATTGAATAAAATTGAAATTCATCAATGCCTATATATATATACATTATATCCAGGGCTGATGAAACTAGCGGAAGAATCACTGAACCGATAATACTTTTAACGAGAATTTGTTTGTGCGATGAAATGAGACCGAAAAATGACCGGGGACAGCGATTTCACCTTTTTCCTGCCAGTTTGTAAAATAGAATAATAATGTTTATCAAATACTACATTTTCACGTTTTTTTTTCTTTGTTTTTTACCAGTTACAATTCCGCAGAATGCTAATGAACTCTTCCTGCTCTTTTTTCTTTTTTTTTTTTTTTTAATACTTTTTCAAATCACTTCTGACGTTGGAAAACTCGCCACTGTACAATAAAATGGGTATTCAAATGTAATTTCAAAAGATTGCAAATACTGTTTCATCCGATACCAGAGAAATTCTGAAATTTCAGCATAGTAAACAGATCATACTTTATATGAATGAGCTGAACAAAAAAATTGGTTATCAATTACGTCAAACCCCGTAATGCGTATAATGAGTAGAGTATGTAGAGTATGCAGTTAGAAATATATACAAACAGTAGAGACGTACATGTACGTGTGTAGATTTTGGGAAGCGATAACGCTGCCGAAATAGGTCCACGGATTCATTTGTACAATTACCCAATTAGCTGAACAATGCACTATGGCATAGCGCGTGGGTTTCAACCCTATTCGCCCTTTTAGGTTGGACTGTACACCCCTATAGGGTGACAACATAGTTTCCTATGTTTTATGGGCAGACTCGCGCGCTGTGGTATCTGATTGCATCATAAATTGAGCGTGTAGGGGCTTCTGGTCGTTTTGGATCCCGTCGACCACGCTGCCCGTTGCTGAACTCGACACAATGGACCACGAATTAATTTTCCCCAACCAAAATTTCGTGGTTTCTAGATATTAGACCACCGAAAACTATACGACGCACGCCTCCTCCACCCCCTCCCGCGATACATTCGCGAATTTAGCCACAAGCGAATACGATGCTCGACACGCGACGTGAACGACCACAAATTAATTCATTTACTCAACGAAGGATCGACGGGCTTTCATGGATTCGTAACAAAATATTTTTGACGAAAAATTTTCCATACAACAGAATAACACAGATATTTTGCAAAAAAATCCTTCGATCAAAAGTCAAAAATATAGGAAATAATTTCGAATTTTGCACTGACCTAAGCCATGGCATTTAGCAACGACTTTCTTCCCTAAAGATGTGCTCGATGTTGAAAATGTGGGAAAAGGATGTACCTATTCAATAAGCTAACTAAATGAAAAGTAAGAATCCTCAGCTAATGAAAGTACTGCGTGCAGTATTATCAGATCAGCACACAATCTCGCAAAAGTCTGAATGAAATCAGGGTTTGAGGGCAGAAGGGGGTCTTTAAGAGGTAACAGTTGTTTCGTTAAACGTTTTAGCACTCGATTCTCTGTGTAAGCGCGTGTCCTCGGCTGGTGGTGACTCAGCAAGGCTGCAGGAGAGAGAGCCCTTCAAGACTCTTCGGTCTGTAATTAATTCACCGTGAAATGCTACATTAATTTGTAATGGCCCATGTGTTGTACACGCTTGATACTCGGCTCGCTTACAAGAGCCCCAGTGGTGCGGCCTGTTAATTATTCAAATATTTCCGCTGGATCACAGGCCCGTAACAGCGAGTAGGTATACATACATGTAAACCTATCACATCGGACAGATGCCGGAGCTGTAATAACGAAATTCATTCTCTTGTTCACTGGTCACTGCCAATCGATCCTAAATTGCCTAATGAAATGTCGCGGGGTCCGGTCACTCTTTGGTTTCATTATTTTTGCTCCGGTCTCCCGCCTCGACGTATTCCATTGGTTCCTGCATTTTATTTTTATTTTTTTTCATTATTTTTTCTTTCTGGTTACATAACGCGTGAATGACGCAAGTTTTCGTCGTCACTGTGAGGAGGGGGTAAAGGAAAAAAGAGAAGAAAAAAAAAGTAACAGTGTAAGCTGTGGAATGAAACACGGTTTTCCTCTTTGGTGAATTCTTAACCACGCTATCTCTCACCCCTGTAGGTATACGATCTTAGCATAAAATTCAAGTTCTCTTAACCCCGGGTTTTCCCTACTTTTTTCTTTTTTTTTTTTGTCTCACTTTTTCTTATTCCTCTTCCTGTATTTCTGTATTTTCTCGGTTATATCGTCCCTGGGGAAACTCCGAACCGCAGGGCGGCAGGATCATTCAATCAAAGCTCCCGCAGGAACCAAAACAGGGAACCACGGGCTCGCCGTATTTATACAACAGCTTACTCCTTCGGGAACAGGTTAAAATATACGAAACCATCCGAAGGCGCGTTTGCCTTGGAATCTCTGAGAATAAAAACGAAAAATATATATATTCTGAAAAATAAAATAAAATAACACAAACCGACTTCAATCTAGAGATCAGAATGTGAATTAGTATCTCCAAGTTCGTTAGCATCTTGTTCTCAGCTTTCTCACAGCCCATTTTATACACTCTCGCGTTGAGATGCTGTACATACCTGCACCTCTTGAACTTCAAGAATTTAGAATGTTTTTCGGTAGCTGTAACGATTTAACGAAACCAGACTCAACCGAGATAATTTTAATTATCCTTATCCATATCTCAACAAACATTTCAAGAACCTGCTGATGACTCTCGACCCTCTACCTTCGTTGCAATCTGCGTTTTATGTCATATAAACTGAAAGTTACACATCATTAGTGACCCGCGACGAAGGGATTTGTTCATAAGTATTCTACCTCAGTAGTATTTTAACAATATTTGAGCTTATTGCAATTTGCATATATCGGGGGATTGAATACTGGATTACATATACTCGAATACTATGACATCGTAGAGTTTCTCCGAGTTGTAAATATAAGGAGAGTCAATAGCGAACAACTTTGTGTACAGAGATACGGAAACAATGGAACCATACGTCTGATCTTGTGATCAGTGAACTGTTCTACGCCGATATATGAAGCCAGCCGACATTTATTACGCTTAAGTACGGGTTACTGTGACTTCTAGCTACCCACGCTTACAGGGAGTCCGAATGGACCATCAGAGGCGAAAGAACACGGAGAAACATATTTCCGAGCTAGTGCAAGATTTTTATCTTTACTACGCGCGAACGCTGACCCTTCCAGGACCATAAAATCGACGTTAAGATAGCGTCCTGGACCATCGAAAAGGGTTATAAACGGTGCTATGGTCAGCAGAGCATCGTAGTTGTCAGCTTACCCGTCTGTATATAAAAGTATAGACTAGAGGTACTGTACGTCGCATGGGTTGGTTGTAGCATAAAGTTATATTGGCCTGCGTAGTCGCATGAAAACGAATTATGGCTCTTTATTCTTGCCGCGAACACGTACCACATCCTTTTTGGGATACGAGGCTACACGATAAACACCATCGATATAAAGGTGTTACCGATTCTTTATACATCTCAGTTTACTGCAACAAGACAAAACGTTATCACTCAAGTTTCGATAAGACGGTATAATATTTCAACGAATATATATATATACATATAGCCAAACGCAGGATAATATTTCCCGAGTTTTAAGTTCGAAGGAGATTTCACGGTCTGCGTGAGACATTTCAAAGTTCATAGACGGCTGCAGACAGCGTCGAGAGTAAACTTTCGCTTAATAACCATGGCTCGAGGATGATCGACGAAGTGTGAATGCGATATGGATTGGTGTGCAAATCTTAAGTTTTCAATTTCCAATGCGATAGTTTGAGTAACTAGTTCGCTAAGAAAGATTTGATCAAGAATTAATACTTCATTGTTAGACTTGAACAATTTTCATAGTTTTATCGCAATCATTTCCGGCTGAATTTTATATATCGAACAAACTTTATAAAGTTTCATTAATTATACGGGCTAATGATATTATAATACATAGTAGATCGAGTTAACGACTAAACTCCTATCGCACAGCACAGTTACAGTAGCCTGGCGAGAATACCACGAGCAAAGCCGAAAGGTTTCTTAACTTCCTATTTATGATTGTTGAAAACTGAATTATCGCTTTAGACGCGTTGAAAACTATTTGAAAATTCGATTATATAATCAAGCTCAAAAGTCAAACGAGAACTCGCTCCGCGCATCCTTTACACGCATTTCTTCTGGGTCTGATAAGTTATTCAAAAGCCCAATTCCAGCCAACCGTTGGTGTGCCATGTCAGCTTTTATAAAGTTTTCAACGCCACTCGCAACCTTCATAACAGAAAAAAAAAAAATAATAATAATAATAATATCTACCTTCTTCACCTACACTAGCTGACACCCGAATTTCGTTGGCGCTCGCTCATCTCTCGAGAGACATCCAAGCTCTGAGAAATGAAAGTTTTCCGCAAATTTCTGAAACCACCTGAGCCTCCAAGTCGACATTCAACATCGACCGCTCTCGCAGGTTGTAAAAGCTTGGAGTGATGATCCAGCGGATTTGTTAAAGTTTATCAAACGGTGGATTTTTTGAATGTTTATACGGTGTTATAATGATATCGAACGATTTCAGCTTCGCAATTAATTCACTTTCACCGTGTTGCGGCCAATCGGTGTGAAGAAAGAGCCAATCAGTGCGTGAAGCGGACACTTCCCGCAAACGTGCGTGAGTGCGTGCGCGTACATGCGTGTTGCAGTTTCAGCCGCAGGTGCGTTGCCATAGCTGTATTAGGGATGTGTTGACACCCCCGAACGCACCGACACCACAGTTACTGCACCCGGTACAATTATATCTACCTGCCGCACCGAGGACACAATGGAAATTCGCCAGACTGTTTGAAATTCGAATTACACCACAGTTATATCTTGTACACTCTCCCGTTTGCCTCAATAGTTCCAGCAATACGTACACCTAGATCTACATTATATATTTTCAAATTATACTGCCACTTTCATTGATTATTGTCATACGAACCGTGGTCCAAATAGACACGCATGTACATATCATTCATTCCCGTAATGATAATCTGTTCAAAACACTTGAGCACATATTGATACTTCATATTCCATCTGAAGTCAAAAAAGTGCATTGCAGCCATTCTTCGAAGATTATGCACCAATTTATACGGGGGAGGAAATCAGTCCGGAGAGTATTTGTCTGGTGAGCAATTAACCAGGCGTCCGATGGTCTATGCAAATATAAATATGGTTGGTAAAATTGCACCCCGTCGATGCTGTAACTTTCGGTAGTATGCCTTTCGCCAGAATGCAATGTTGTAAAATAGTATTGGCGTTATAAAACAGAAATCGAACGGTGACCGGTGAATGTTGGTAGTCGGTTTTAGGGGTGCAAGTTCCAGCGGAACCAGCGGGAGGTGGAGAATTTCTGGCGCCATGGCGGAAGCCATCCTGTTTATATCTGCAATTAACAAGTTCGCCCATTATGTTGGATTGCACGAACACTTGTTAGTGGTTGGTTAACGAGAATGGGGTGGCTTCCAGGCTTCCTACTTCTATTGATTTACCGAGAAAAACGCTAACGCGTTTATTACGGGCGGGGATTTGTTCCAAAAAGAGACAATTCTCCCTGGGGACCACGGAAGATGCAATTTGCAGGATATCCTTTTTTGTCTACGAAGTAAACAATGCAATTTCCAGCCTCGATTTGCAACGTAGCGGACCGCCACGGCCGCGCCGTAGACAGGGTGAATAAGACATGAAAATACACCATTACTAACAGAAATTACCCGCCACCCCACGAAATGACTCGACAATAAATCTATAAAACTATTCTTTACCCGTGGCTGGCTATGCTATGTGTGCAAACTGCCGACAGACCAACCAAATTTCTGGACACGTCAGCCTAGACGCCCTTCAAAACACATCTTGGTAACTCATAAACTCTCATTGGTTATAGCCAAGCCCGTTAAACGGCGCCCCTTAAACAGTGACAACCCCAAGTTCTTAGAGAGGAACGAATCTTCTTTGTAGCATCGACTGCAACCCATAACTTTCCGTACAAAAAAATCTCCGAGTGATATTTAGGGTCCGTCAGGATTTCCGTTATATGGGGTTCAGTGTTCGGTGTCCAAGTTGTCGGAATCAGTTTCATAAATTGATCGAATTATGTCCTCTGCTACAGTGTTCCATGTATCGTACATATTCCAGACTCTATGATGTCGGGACCAATAATACAGACTAACACAGTGTTCGATGGCTTTTCACGAGACTGCTCGAAGCTTCGGTAACCCTTTGCACAGTCATGGACGAAACAGTGATAAGTGGCATTCAAGCTCAGTGAACCATCCACCGCAACTCTGAATACTTTAACTTGATGGAGTGATATCTTGGGAATGAGCTGGTGGTATGATGCTTCATTATATTACGTCGGATTCGCAACAGAATCAGTCTGTACCCAAAATTTTTTGTCAAGAGAATTCGATTATATTCTCAATATTTTGAAAACTGATAAAGTTATAACCTGCCCAGTTTGTAAACCTAAACAGCTAATCTCCAAATGAAATATGCTATCGCTCAGATCCGTATGTATTAATTCATGGATGGCTTGTGGGGATTTGAAACTGATATTCAAGTTTATCGATATTTCTTATTTTTTGGAAAAAATTCTTATACCAGAAGTAAAAGAAGAGCATATATAATACATAAAAAAACCGACGAACAAATCCAATATCTGACTGCGTCATTCCAGACGCGTTTTGAAATTCATTGTAAAAATTCACAAGCTGTCGTCGGCTGTGAATGAAATCCTGTATGAGGCTCAATGGGAAAAAAAAAAATAAAAAAAAAAAATGAAAAAATCCTTCACATTGCAATATGATCTCGAAAAATCTTGAAGATCGAATTCGTCTTGCTAAAGGAACAGGCGTCCTCCGTCGTTCGCTTCATTGGAGTTAGCGTGAATCGAAGCGTGGTTTGAGTCAATATTTAATCAGAGAACCCCCATATAGGGGTACTATAGAATTTTACTCTAAGAAATACAGCCGAATAATCAGAAATATACTATTTCAAATACGGTTTTGGCTGAGTCACAGAAAACGACTGAGATATATATACGAGTATATATATAATATAGCAGGAGATCGTCAAGGATATGGGTGCGGGAATCGAAAAGAGAAATAGAGGAAGTCCTGAGCGGACAGAAATATAATTGCTTGCCGAATCGTTCATGCGTTAACGTTTTTTATATATCCATCTACCATGATTGCACCAAACGGGATTTTTCACGAAAAAAAAAGTATACTTTAATTTTAACTCTCCGAGTTCCTAGCCACGATGCAACTCTGCGGGTGGCAGATATACGTATATACAAAACTCGACTTTTGATCATCTGAGAGATCACCGTTTTTCTTGAGACTCCAAAAAAACGAAAATGCAAATAACTACATATTAAGGTTCAAGGTCCTGATCAAGATATTTCAAATCAAAATTTTTTCAAGCCACTAATAAAACTGTAAAAAATTTATGCTAAGCGAACTTACACATATTGATTTGAACTTTGTTCGCGTATGTCAAGGTCTGCAGAAGCCGTAGCTAGGTAGGTGAAGCTGCGATTCGACAAGTGCTTACATGCATGTATCAAGTCATTGAATAGAGTTCGATTGAAAGCCTGGCACCGATCTCCATGACAACAGGGACAGAGACTGAATACGTCGTTTAGACCGAAGAGACGTCGACAGGTCGAGATCTCCATATTCAAAGATCTATCCTTTCCACCCGGCCGTTTGGTCCCTAATGTCAATTCGCTGGAGCTTCGCAATACCAAAGTATTAACCTTCGCGATTTTGGTAAGATTCGATTTCGGTCTGCAATACGACTGCAAATCGGAGCCAGCTCCACCTGTACTTCAAACAGTAGGTCGTGCGCCTGACCTCTTTAAGAGATCAGATGCTTATCGTACATACCTATATGTCGGCTCACCGAGCACACGAAAGGTTAAACTCGATAACCTCGATCTATACATTTATGTAAACATAAATGCAACGTAACATTTCATACAATCGCGACGGCGTTAAAGGATCAAGGGTTCATCGACTGATCCGTTCATTGAATTTCTTCTATCTTTGAATTTAATACGATTTTACTCTCGAAACGCGATCGACGGTTTCATTACTTGAAATTAATCGAACAAGCAGCAATACCTCGGCGTTTCTGTATCACGAAAATAAAAAAAACCGTCTTTGAATCGGCGACGTTTCTGCAACCTAGGTAGCAACGGGTAAAGGAAAATGAGGTCCTGCAGAGTTACGCTGATTGGACTCCCGATGAAATCGTTGAGCTATAGGTCATTTCTGTCGTAAAAGCACGGTCATATATATCACTAGTTTCCGATCATAGCGCCGGTTTCTTCGGTAATTGGAAACGGTCGTCATTTTCTCAATACGATTTTTCCTCTGTCTTACGTTATTTCCGATTAGGTCCACGCTGCAGCGGGCGAAATGCAAGATAGGTACGAAACGCAGCGTCCAAATCCAAGAATAAGTGAACTGAAATGAAAATTCCCATCAGAGCATGCAGACGGAGAAGTCAAACCTCAGAACGATTTGGATTACTTATTAATCAGTTCCGTTGTAAAAGCGTATCGGACACGCTGGTGTACTCCGTAACTTTCTGGGCTCAAGAATAGCCCGACTATAAGTTGAGACGACTTCTAGCCCAGCAGGCCAAAATGGTCCCATCACTGTCCGCCTGTAATTATATTCTTAGCATATACCAGGGCTGGCTTTACGCAGTGAATGCACCGCGCATAAAGTGGAAACACGTGTGACTGTATGCCGATGCTATCTGGTGTGGCGCCAGCCATAAGGAACGGAGAGAGTGAGAGAGGGAGATTAAGGAAGAGGGAAAAGGGAAAAGGAAAGAGTGAAAAGAGAGAGATTTCGGAGGGCCTAGAACTCCCAGTGGCTATGAGGCCCGTGGCGGATGTCCGCACTGACGGGCCGAACTTCGACCTAACTGATACCACACGTCTTCCCAGAGGGAACGTCTCGATTATGTCGGTGTACTGAGAATTGTAAGAATCGCGTCGCGTCGGGTCGGGACGCCCACGTCCCCCGTTGTAAAGAGAGACGAGCGGGAGGTAGCGGTTGCGGTCGCGTCGCGTCGTGTCGCTCGGGCACAAAGTTTTGCGTCGAGAGGCCTCCGCGTCGTCGCGGTCGGTTCGAATTGGGATCAAAGGTTTAATGAGAAGAAGCAATTAGCTGAAGCCCGGATCCGAGTACTTTGTAAAAATAATGGTAACGAGGTAATATCCAGAGATGTCTGATCTCTGAATTGTACGAAGTATCAGGGGGGTTCATTTACGCAGATGTGATACAAAAAATGAGGTTCTTTACATCGAGACTGATTCGACGCATATATTAACTGACAAACTCATTACCTGGTTTTTATAATTATTATATTATACCAATCTCTGAGGCGCCGTTTAACGTCTCCGAGTTTTTACACTGAACAGTAAAAAATCTCGATATCCTGTTTTTCTGGACAGCGACTATTTTGCTACGGAATGCCATTAGAAAACTAGTTACTGTCGTATACGTGAAATGACTCCGAAAAGATACAATCTATAAGTATTATAATAAAACTCAATATACTTATTCATTGAACTCCAACTGTACATTACACTACTCATAGGACTCAGGTAGCCTGCTGCAGTTGCATTCACAAAATAAAACATAAGATCAAATTGCATGAGATAAAATATGAAATATAGTAGTAGTAGAAATAAGGTAAACTCGTACGTATACACTATGTGATAACATAAACTATGAGGTAAGAGTGTGATCAACATAGAAATGCTTCTGAAATCGTGACGAAAAATCGATAAAAACAAGTGAACTTTACGATTTCGAAAAAATTATTGATTTTCAACACCCCTAGTACATACGAATTGATAATTATGATCTAGCTCGATACGTGGAAGAAGAATGAGCGAGGTTCTGTGCAGTAGAATCCTGGAAAACAATAATACCTACGTGAAGTCAAAATTTTAGCTGGCGTGACGGCGTACGTTGGCGTTGGCTTCGTGGGGGGCATAGCGTGGTGTACTTATGATTTATTTCTCATAAAAGCTACGGGACGCATCCGGGTTTTTCTTGATTAAAATCCATTGTCTGAAAGAGTCGTGCCTGGGGTAGAAATTAATACTGAGATTCGAGCCAACGAATCGAGGCGCGTGTCAAGTGATCTAACCGCGTAAAAGATAGAAAAACAAAAAGTGAAAAGAAAGATACTATATGGTAGCTTCGTAACCTATTTTAGAGTCGTAAGATTAGACACCGACTCGTCACTGCTAACCAAAGAAAAAGAAAATTTCCAACACGTGTAGTTGCCTAATGATTCCAGATGAAAACTATCAACCAACAAACCGTGACCAACCGGATTCCTACGTGACTTTTGCTGGTGTCACTGGCGCTGTATAGCTGGTAGTTATTTTAAGTTATAATTTAATGCTCATACGGTGAAATTTCACATTCCCAACAACTCGTGACACCTTGCCAGATACATATCTCGCGTTATTACAACCACTGTTACAATCTTGAATCTCGTATAATGAAATTCTCTACCCGATAAACCGAAGTCTGAAATTATATTCATAATACTCGTATGTGTCGATTATACTCGTGTAATGTACCCCCTGGAATGTGGGTACGAATGAGGTATAATACGTAGTTAGACGGTGAAATATCGTCAGATGCAGTGGGTATTGTCGGAGATAAAGGAAAGATTAAATATTAAAATTTGAACGGAAATAAGGAATCGAAGGGCCGGGAAAATAATTTGTTTGAACTTAACAAGCAAATCGGTTGAGCGAAGTAAAATTCAATTGTGATCCATCCTTGTAATTGGCTCAAATCAAGGCACGTACTCGCTGGAGGGATAAGGAATGATTAGGATGCCAGGATGGCCGGGTGGATTGGGAAGAGAGGGAAGAGGGAGGAATATGTACGCTCCTCCGCGCTTCGCAGCATCCCTCTCATTCCTTCGATCTCACTTTCTCTCTTCCTCTCTCTCCAAACGAGGCAGGAAGCATTTCACGCTCTGTGGAGCGGCAGACGCCACTCCAGGGATTACCTTCAATTGATCCGCTCTCGCCCCCTCTTCCCTCTTCCTTTTCCTCTTCCTCTTCCTCATCCTCAGTCTCCTTCCTCCTCTACTTTTCGTTTTCCTCATTCTATCCCAACTTCTTGCATTTTATTTGATACCTTACCTCGCAATGGCGTTGCCAATGCAGTCGCTATACGCACGTCGGTGTAGATGTCCTATTGTACGTGTGGATGTATCAAACTCTGTAACGTATATAAACACGTGAATTGACAGACGTAAAACCGGATGACAGTATCAAATAGACAAGTGTCTGGTTTAACAATCTATATATCGTGTTGCGACCAGGTCATAAATGACACAATAAAATTTTCTATTAATGGCCTCGGTCGGTATAACACTCGCTCGAAGACTGAACAACGTGTTGTAACATACTCGGCACGTTTATGACGTAAAGGAAATAAAGTTCTGATTCAGTCATTCGGGGCTTCGACCAAGTTACTATTTCATTACATAGCTGTACCAAAGTTATTTCAACGTACGCAGACGTACATTACCTTTACGAAAATTTTAATGAAAATTTGCATTGCAAACAACCCGACGAAATCTAAACAATTTGCTGTACAATTTGGCAGAGAATTCTCTGTAGAATATCGGCATGCAAATTTTCAAGAATAGTATCCGAGACCTGACTGATATTCTTTTAACATAGAACTACCCATGTATGTATCAGCGATGTATATCTATGTACAAATTCATGTAACTACTGGATTACCATTTCCCTCGTACCTACTCAACCCAAGTTTAAACAAGTCGCGATGCGGCGGTATGGACAGACAGACAGCCGCTACGTGACCGTATCTATCGTATTGACGCAATTATGTCAACAGCCCACTGTATCGTACGTATGTACAAACACGCTTAATCGACGCTGGAGAGGATAAGCAAATCACGGCGCTATAGAGAGAAAGCGTGAGCGATCGAGTGGTGTAAATGGCAAATAATAAAACTGGGCATCATACGATGGAAAAATAAAAGTTATAGATAAGTCTGATAAATTATTTACAAATCAAGGATACGAATTAAATTTCACTGACTATGCAATTCGGAAAAAAATTCAACGATTCATTAATCTGCAAACCATAGAGATTATCCCCTAAACCTGTCGTGTATATAGAACAGATAGTTCTTTGTGGTCGATTTTCCGCATCCATCGATCTCTTTTTTGTCCTATTATATTTTTTTGATCGTCCGCAAAAGAGATGAAGAAGTCACGAAATGACTGCAGCAAGGACAAAGACATTGCATCGCATCGCACGTACAAAAGTGTATCCGTTTGGTAAGAAGTTTCCTGTATGACGTCCGGACGATCTCTTTTTCTTCTGAAAAGGCATACATTCGTCCGTTGCGATGCCGGGGTTAAATCGTCTTCCTCTATATCCGTCAAGGAGCCTGCTCCTTCGTATCCCACGTTTCCTTTGTTCCTTCGGGAAACCAATAGCGGGAAATACATCGTTAGACGCTGCAGCGCGGACGGAAGGACAAATGGTAACGACTCTGGCATAGTTAGGAGCGCTTTTGTCCTCTCACTTCCCTACCGCTCTGCTAGGGGTGCTCACGCCCGATTTCATGCACTAAGTACCTTCCCTAGACATCCTTTCGATCTGTACCTCATGGGCCCCAATTCTCTGAAGGAAGATATGACGGGAGGAAAGAGGAAAGAGGAAATAGGAAGAGACCTGCTACAGGGATGTCCCACAGATCTTACAGAACAGTATATACGACGCTATCGCGATCGGTTCACTCGGTAATTATCATGTGTTTGATGTTTTTTTTCGTTCTACATGTATATGTATCATTTTATCCTCTAGGACGTTCACGTCAATTACAAAGAGGGTCTCACGCTTAGAGGCAGCTCTCTCTGGGGGTTCGTTGACAAAGTGACAATTACTGGGCCACTGCCTCGAGGCCCCGTCGAGGGGGCTCAAAGTCACGTGCATGTCCGTGGTGGCTCGTGCGGGTCTCGTGTTACATTTTCATTCGGCTAATTGCCTCTTCATTCTCGGCTTCTATTTTTCACCATTTCTTATTTTCACTGTTTCAAACCAACCAGGCTATGTAACTATTCGACGTGGTCTGTCATAGTGAGATTCTTTGTTTAAAATTCGGCCTTGTGAACAGAGACGCGTTGTCGAGGTAATGCGAAACTTCAACGGGACCCTTTTTTAATAGTAATTAAAATCTAGTATGTGTCTTCGAAAGAGTATCGAACAACCGCGGTGAACTGACTCTTGCCAGACCCCCGCAATCGCGGGTTCGTAGCCTACCTTCGTTGAAATCTCTCCTTGAAAATTACGACTAAAACTGAAGTAGAAACAAAACTATATAACTCGAGAGTAACCCTCATTCGTTAGGCTAGCCGACCCTCATTTATTACAGATTCCACTACTCCTTTCCCGCTGGCTGCTAGAAAGTTTATTTAACTTGGCCCGGTTACGGAGCGAGACTTGATTATTTTTTCATCTCGTGAAAAGCGCTCTTCGTCTTCGGACGTTCGACGCTTTCTATGGCCCATGTGCTAAGACAAAGAAGAAACAAATGGAGAATGAGTATGTTCATCAAAGGATAGACACAAAAATATGTATAATCCAAATTTCAAAATGATCAGCGTTCAAAAGTTGGCCCGGTAATTCCGGGGCAACCTGTGTCGACCGGTGTATAATTAACAAAGTAAATAACGGCGTATCCACCTTGGCTTTGGTTCGGATAATTTTCGGCCGAGTCCGAGGACGGCTTGGGTTTTGGGCCGTGAAATTACCCATCTCCTAAATACCGCTTCATCATCGAGGAATAGAATCGTGGAGAGAGACGGATTTGCGTCGACGGCCTTAGCGTTAAGAAGGACAAACGATCTCTGGGGGATGGAAATTGATTATTTGCACGGACGATAAATAATCGTACCGCGACGACGCTGGAGGCCCAGCGGTGGCAAGTCGGTTTCTCGCTGCATCCAGAGTCTTGAAAGGTAATGGCAGAGAAGGGTGTAGGGAGAGAAAGGCCTCGTGCGTGCCACTAACATTTACGAGAATAACAGCCGTTCGATTTATCGCCTTGAAAATTCTTTCGCTTTCTTATTTCCTCTGGTGGCAGATGGACCAGCAATTTTAACCGCGGCGCGGCGTCGACCTAGACTCTACCTATAGGTATATACAAAGAGCCACAAAATTGCACGACCACGGCGAGTGGCTGGAGGTAGTGCTCGGGGCTAAGAGATGACTAGATGGAAATTGAAAGCGCTCAAACAAAACAAATAGGTCCATTAACGTTACTAATTATAATAGTTCTTCGATCCCTGCAGCCGCAACGTCTCTACGGGAAGATTACTGCATCTGCCTTAAGGGTAAACGGTTCATCTTCAATATCCGGCTACAGTGCCCGTTTTCACGTAGTTAGCCAATAGCGAGGAGTTTCGGAGCTCAGAGTTTCGGTTCTTTATTTTACTTACGCAATTAATGTGAAGATGAATTAAGACCGTTTATATACTTCGAGGTATCAACTAATCATCCAATATTATACGACTGAGCCTTTTCAGAGTTGACATCGTCTTCATGGATCGTCACTGGCAAGAATATGCGATAGATGGAATTATAATACTACCTAAGTACTGTCTAATTCTGAAAGTAACTCTAAAAAGAAAAACTATTCAAAAGTGGCAATCCAGTCATCTCAGAGCATAGTGAGGACTGATTTAATGATTGATACGTGCAATTAGAACTAAACTAGTAGAGTCGATCGTTGAATTTAGTGAAAAACAAGCAATTTCGCGAATGAAAATGATATTCTACAAGTTTCGAATAACTTTGGTAATATCAGATGGATTTGAATAAAGTTGGCAAGAAAATCCTTGGGAGGACCGAGAGGATCTGTCGTCGACCGACCGGGGACATTTCGAGTTTGGTAGTATGGGTAGGTATTATGGAAGAGATCCGTGCTGCCAATCTTCAGTAAGTCGGTAGCTCCGACCAAGCGTGAGCACGTATAAACAAAAGAAAACGGAGCTCATATCTGCTCAGGAAGACCCACGACGTAATACGGCTGTGTTTGGTGTCTGGCGAGTAACCTCAAGTAACCGGAGATCGTACGGGCTAGGTGGCGAGAAGCTGGGAGTGAGGAAGTCTTAGGACTTTGGGGTAAGCTCTTGGCTTAACTTGCCGGGGATAAGGAACAACCCGACCAACTACAGAACCAACGTGGTAATTGGATCACCACGAGAGAAATTCACCCACGTACTACTGCAGCAGATACCTCATTTTTAAATCATGCATATGATATTACCTGCCTTCATCTAGCACCCCTTTTATAAACTCCTTCCTGGACCCTCTCAAAGGTGCGTTAAATTATTAAATCAGGATATCTTGAGGTATTTTTTGAGTAACTTTTTTGAATCGATGTTTCCGGAGAAGGGGCACTAGCACGTTCTTTGAGAAAAAGCTATTATTTTCATGGTGAGGAGAGAAATGGTTGGTACCAACCTGGGAAAAAGATTGCGGTATTATCCTCGACTTGTAATTGCGTTATTAACGAGTAATTGAGGACATTTGGCTTTTAGTGTTTGGCGTAAGGCAAACAATGCTCTAACATAGCCATCCTGTTAACTCCTTCGATCTTACCCCCCGGCAGCGGAACCCTCCTCAACTAAACTTCGGGTTCACGGAAGCGAACCTCCGCAAATTTCCTAAGCCACACTATACTGTGTATACCCAACAAGCTATTGTTTGGGTTATCGCAATTCCATGCTTCGCCTGTGCCTGCTTGAAAGGCACCCACCTCAGATTTACACCAGTGCATTATGCAAGCGGTGAAGTATAAAATTCGTTGAAGAAAGAAGTCCTAAAATGAGACATACGACCATCGTAGTATTTGGGATTTTCAAGATTTCGAAGTGTATACCTATAATTTGGACAAAAAAATTCTGTTGAGATATGGAAGTGAAATGAGAAGCAAAAAATACCCCATTACCGTTGCGTAGCCATTTGCCATATTCGCGGTAACTTTTTTTTCTTCCTGTTTTTTTTTTACGAACTTATGGAATGTGTGCAGTAAATTTTCAACCCAAACACCTGTGCCGCATGAGCCGTGGCGGTGACGGGCCTATACAAAACAGGCGACGTTGATGTATGAAAAGTTTGTAGAAAATAGGCTTCAGATTTATGGCAAAAGTTTATGTACGTCAACGAAGTTTTAGCACTCTCCTGCGAAGAGAGAGATAAGTCGTAGAGACCGCTTAGAGGTGGGTTTTCGGCGACGATTAGCTGAAAAACGATTTTCTCAAACTGCACAAAGCCCAGGAAGCTATTTCGTCTGGGTATAAAATACCCAACCTACTAGAATACCCGAGACGTTAGATATATACGAGTAGAAAGACTGAAGAAACTGCTGCAGAGAACGAAGTCTGCAAGAGAGGCGGAAGACGCAGGGAAAGGATTCCTTTTCACTCACTTCTCAGTCCTGGACATGAAACTTCTCCACTTTAATAGACGACGATGCGCTCTAGTGCTGCTCCTTTGAAGTCTGTCTCTTGACCGATGACATAAGAGGGCAATCAATTTATCGGATGGAATAGCACTGAAGGTCTATTAGTACTATAACGTCATTTATAGACACGTGTCTCATAAGAACGACAAAATCGTGGAGGTATTTGAAACTGGAGGTAGGTATCATTTCGTTATAGGGATAGTGCATTTCCATTTCGAGTTGACCGTAGGCAAACTTCTTGTCGTCCAAGCTGTCGCCTACTAGGTACGTTCGGACTTGTATTTCACGGTTGACTTAACCGAAAACTTGCATCTCTCTCGCTCTGATATATCTATCTATTCGTATGGGTATATACGCCCGTGTATATATACTCGTATATACATACATTGATGATGAGGGAAGGGGTGAGGCGTTTTTTTTTAATAAAATATAATATCGCGATATATTCGGCTATAATCGAGAATTGATGTACCGAAGCCAATAAGATTATATCGAGACTTATATAAGCCTATATAACGCGCTGAGAGATCATCTGGCATTAGTCTCTCACGTTCGCCGTCGACGGTTAATCCTAATTGAGTTGCCTTATAAGTTACGACGGAGAGAATCTTTATTGAGTCGGAATCGCAAGTATCGACAAACAAATTCACGCCTTGAAGCTTACCTTTTCACATCAAGGGTACTAGGAGCCCATGAAGCTTTGAGGAACACCGTTTCCGAAAATATTCAATCAAAAAAAAAAATAAAAACAATAATTCGAAAATCTTCAACCACTTTTAACCAATTGCTCAGAAATACTTTCACTACAAAGGAAATGGTCTTATCTTCGAAAACCGTTGAGATAGAGCTGAGAAATGTCGGAACGGTGATCCGCAAAAACGGAATCCGCAATCTTGCGTTATTCGGACGATTTCTTATCGATTAGACACGCTTCGAGCTTATGAATGCTCGATTGTCGAGGTCCTTTGTTAACGTGTGGTAAGATCACGCCTAGTGTCCCACCAGAGTCAGCGTAGTTTCGTCTGTTCCACGCGACGCGAGATTTCTCTTTGCCTCTTATTTCCTCCCTTCCTTCCTTGCCCTCATCGTGGAAGAAGGCAAAGGCAACAGTTAAACTCTTTGATCTATTGTTTTCACGACGAAGACGAGGATCCCTTCGGGGATTGTCGTCGAGCTGTAAAAAGGCGGATTCTAATTTGACGAATGAGAAAGTTTTAAGAAGCGAGCCTGCTATATTTTTACCCTGACAAAGGACTTCAACGTGCCGTTGAAGACAGAGCATGGGGTGGTTGCACCACTGGATGCGTAAAAAGCCATCTGCTTATGATAGAGATGAAATAGCGATGGGGAGACAGTAAAGAAGTCGAGGTAAAAGATTCATACTGGATGATAAAAGGGATTTGAGGTGACGAATGATTCGATCCTTGCCTTGCCCGCCCCTCATCGCGTACAGTGCGAGGTACAGGGGCTCTTAAAATTCGCATTTCCATCAGGAAGAAAAGAAAAAACAAAACAAGGTCCTCACATTTACCATTCAAAATGTATAAGATCCGAATTTTTCAGTTTATTTTATATTTTTGAAGTGAAAACGTTCCATAGAGTCTGACTTCAATTGCCCTGTACACAACCTACAGAGGCTTGAATACGAGAATACAAAGCTTCTCAGGTAAGCTAATGCTCTCAAACGCGTGAATCGAGTTCCGAAGGCTCGGACTACCTGTAATTGGATAAGCTCTCGTAGTCGACTTGGTTTGCTTGAAAACGAGTCACAAAGGGTTGGCATTAAATGCCGATGATTTGAGTACGAATCCGAGATTTTCGAGCTGTTTTATCCCCTTGGCATTTATCTCGTGTTGTAATTTAAGCGACTGTCAGTTATCGAGGATCGCGTTATTGAGGATAGACACCAGTCGTTCCTAATCGAAGATAAATTGAAATGAATCCTGAATCCTGGCACCAGTTGCGTCAATTAGCAACGATTGAAAAAATTTCAAAGTGTTTGAAAATACGTTGCTAATTGGGAGAAAAATTCATGGATCATTCGTTTTTCAATTACAATTACTTAAAAATCTGGTAACTGAATATCGAGGGTGATATGATCCGTTGATAACGGTACTTTTATATCTTTTTTCCAATTCGAATTTAAATGTAAATGAAATCGAGTCTAGTTTATAAACAAAATTTTTCACTACATTGCCAAATCGTGCACACATAGCTGATCAATCGTTAAGTACAGCACGTTTGAAATCATCTCTCCACGTCGAAAACATTGCGTCCACCAATTAATAACGTTTGGCTCATGAATATCCATGCACCCACAAAGTGAAATATAACTAGCGGCCATTACCCATTTGTTAGTATGATGCATTGCAAAGTACGATGGGATCCACGAATATCCGAAAAATATAACGAGAGAGTTTGGCCAGCAAAACTATCCCGTTACAACTGGTGAATGAAGAAATGAAAAAGTCTAGCATCACTAATCGGCAACTGATTGTGAATAAACGATTGAACTAATCATGCAAAAGTATCCGGTAGCTGTTTAGCAAATAAAATTGACCACGTACGAGAGTCAGCTGAACTGGTCGAAACGTACAAACAGCCTAAATCTAATGATCACCAGCCAACCAACATTTTCCGTACTCGAATCACCTTGGCATGCACTTACCAATGCTGTTTCTGGCCAGAAAATCTCGTGGGAACTCGACAGGATGTGTATTTTTTTTTGCAGCCTCGTGTTCGCCACTTTTCCCCAGTTTGTCTGGCTGGTATTTGTTTTACTGAGTGCTTGGCTCTGGGTCTCTGAGCAGAGGTACAAGAACTAGCATTTGTGCCTGCCACAATAATCAGATTAATCTTGTCAATTTTTCTTTATTGGCAAGATGACTGTGGCGAGGTTTGGTTTCTTTCTGACTTTATAGCTCGAACTTTGAATACCTGTAGTATTGGTAAAAAAAAAAAAAACTCTTTCACCGCAGCCCTCCCAAGACTTATTCCTTGGTATAATCAGTACCTTAAGCGCATCCAGCACGTATCTCAAATATTACATAATCAACGGTGGCATGTTGCAGGCTTTTATTATTCTCTGAAAAATAATCTCTCAAGATTAAATTGAATTATCGATCCCTCCAGCCTTTCACGCTTAAGGGCCCCCAAAAAGCGACCTACCTCAGCTACGGGACCACGCATAATTACTCACATGAGATATAAGCATAAAAGCACACGCACACGTACACTCACACTTGGGTATCTAGGACCTATTACGTAGTTTGAGTGAAATATGAAATACACTCGTGGGCCACAGGTGGAGCACCTCAGATGTAAAGGTAGAGGCTAGAATTCCACGGCCAAAGGCTACAGAAATACAATAATTATGTCTACGGCGACTGTAGAGTATTCCCACGGGTGCGCACAATAACGAAGAAACCTCCTATGATCGCCCACGCCTCGACCAACGAGTTTAACAATGATTGAGGAAGGAGAACTCCGTGCTAGCTCTACGAGCCATATCCATCTGTATTACCGTGTACCTTTGTATCATTCTTTGTGAAAAAGATCATTCTTTCGAAACTGGTAAATTCTGTAGAACAACAAAACCTTGGAGTCGGATTTTCCCGCAATTTGGTACAGTAACACAGCTGGAACTAGATCTTATCTCTTTTTCCACTCATTCTGCTCGGGAATAGTAGAAGTTGAAAAAAGTTAATCAACTTCACGAGGAACTCTAGATTGGTAATAAAATAAAGAACGTACCAAATGTCATATAGGGGGATAATTAGGAAAGTTATCGGTAATGTGTCCATTCGCTGGAAACTGTATAAGCTCTAATTGAATATGAGATTGAACATTCTGTAGTTTGCATTCTGTTTCACTTTGTATACATCTATGTACAGCTGGTGAATACTGCAACCGATGGTACGAGTAGAAATTGGTTGAGACGAAACTATTACGATCGGCTTTACGTCGATGTTACCTAACGTTAATCTCAGCAGTTCGAGATTGCATTCAGCGAAGATATTTCCTACCATTGTAAGCATCCAGTTTGGAATTTCCATTAACAAACGGACTAGGTAATCTTGAGCCTACAAAGTAGCCGGGATTGAAACTCGCTTGATCGGTTTAGAATAGATTGCTGATACGAGTATATATGAGTAAAAAGCAATCTACAGTTGTTCGCGGTATCGACGGTGGTTACCGTTTCATCAATTCAACAATCTACTCGTCTTCATTTTCATCTTCAATTGATCTTGACTATTTGAACTTCTCAATCCAAGACATATCTTCCAGGGTTTCATCTTCCGTTACAATAATTGGAGAAGGGGATGAATGATCTACGTGGACGCTGCATGTCAAAACTAACTGTTTCACCACTTGAAAGATACTACTGTTCAATATTCTATCTCCCCAGCACAACGAATTGATGCTCATATTTTGCTGAAGATCCAACAAGGATATCCTGAACATCAGACGTAACCGTGAGATTGGAGAAGTTTTTTTCGTGATTAAAAGTAACCATCATGAACAGAGGAACGGGATTTAAATCATGTGAATCCTTGAGATTCCGTACTCGTGTTTATTCAGAAAATGCGATTGGATCCGTGTCTTATTGAAGAATAAGATTAAAGCTCACAACTCGAGATTGAAAAGGAATACCGAAGTATGAAAGTTGGTTTTCTCAAATTGGTTACAATTTGAAATTCAAGAGAGGATCGTTTCTCTAATTCTCTTGCAATTTAGTCAGCAGAGCCGACACTCAAATTATTGTTATGGCTTTAGGCCTATTTTCTACCAACTCTATAACTGTAATCTTCAATAGAATTTCTTGTCATAAAAACCTTATGATTGTATCGTAGGCCTTTCATGCATGCTTTTGGAAAATACGCACGCTGCATCATGGTGTGCAGAGGCTGACAGTTTACCTCCGTCCTCCACTTGACTCTGAAATTGCCTTATCTTCGTCTACGCTCTTGTGGTGGAATAAAATGGTACCACGTTTATGAATTTTGAAGAGACAATTTCCAATATTATCTCGTTTTCCATCCGCGCTCGTCGAGCAATTTACCGCAGTTTAAAGTTTCGATATTGTAGATCATAATTGATAATGATTTTGGCTTATTGGCAAATAAGTACCTAGTTGACTTATTTGGAAAATAATTACCTAAACTTCTATCAAGAACATCATCATTTTCCATAGTTTCTCACTCAGCATCAAGAAGCTTACGAATAAGGACAGTCTGGTTTTACAAAATGAGAAACGAATTAGCGCATCGAGGCAAGTGGAAAGTTATCCTAGGGAGCTTTATCCGTCCCATGATTATGGGAAAATGAATTGATTAGATACCAAATTCGGGATACCCATAGAACAATGTCAGAAGCAATTAAACGGTGCAAGTCCTTTACACAGCTGAAGCCACGTCAGTATAAATTATGGTCCATATACTGCATGTGGTAATTAGCTATGTGGGATTCGTGAGATGATTATGTAGAAACGTATAAATTTCATGATAATTTGAACCCGGAGTGCCTCGAATACTCTGAACGTGATACAATGGAGTAATCCAAAGAATCTGATGATGATCCTGAGAAAAGGAAAGGTATTATAACACGCAATCTTTTACAATCACGCTGGTATATGAGACACTATTGACTTGGACGAAAACGGTAATTAGACAGAGATGATTTCTTCATCGGTTGCTGATGGTGGGTTTGTAACATGCGATAAAATGTATGACGGTTACTTGGTATGATATTAATTGAAAGTTCCTTAACGCGGATAACCATCTATTCGATCTGTAGAACGTAGACGTGTGTGAAATTGAAAATAAATATGTTATCCTTTTTTATAACAAATTTATCGCAGTTCGTGAGAGAGCCATTGATTAAATTTTTACTACCCAACACAAAGAGAAACTTTTTCTTGCCTTTTTTACTCCGATCGTCCAACTTACGAAAACTCTGGTTGATATAGTCCCCACATACATAGACGGACCTGAATTTCTACATCCCCAGTACCAATATACGTTACCCTCCGAATAACTTCGCTTTCAAAAATCCCCACGTACGGGTGCTCAAAACGGCAGATCTCCGAAAATTTCTTGCAACTTTTCATTCGCACAACTTTGTGTTTGTCAAACATCGGTATATATTTCACAGACGTGGAACTGATGGAATTTAAATTCAATCAGAATCTTATTTTCGTACAGGTACTTGATTCTTCAAAACGCTCCTGAGCCTCGTGCATAGGTTGCCTGTAATTAAATCCTTACGGTTTTAGCAGTAAAAATGATTGTTCGATCACTATTTTCCTACCTTGAACCGTTTCTTGATGTCGTCGTATCGCAGTTTTCCATTTTTACCTCTTCCCACAAATCCTGAGCCGTCTCGTCTCGTCTAGTCTCCTCTCTCGTGGAGCCGTCGACTGCTCCAGGTAATCCCGACCAGCACACTAGAGTCTGGCTCAAGGCGACGTCGGGCACCAGATAATTCAGAGCGAATAAAACCGATCCGAATCGAACCCAAGGCTAGCGAGACTTCATTTTCCAGCTTCTGCATCCAGACGTTCGACTGTCCTCATACGTTATGGAATTAAGATTCAACCGGCGTCGGGACGCAGTCTGTAAGACCCGAGCAAAGATATCGCAAGCTCCTTTATACCTACGAAGACGATTACCTACTTGTTCGAATCGATCCCTCAGCAGAAGTAAGAAAATCTTAGTATTTATAGGTGTAGTTGTTGAAGATCGTGATAACAGGACCCGATAGTATTACAGACTAGTTCATACTTTTATTCTTGACTCTCTCTGTTTTCGTTTCATTTTTTATCGGGATATCCTACTGCAGGATCTAGTCCATTTGAGGCGAAAAGCTTGTGTTCTATTCGCTGGCTAGAAAAGTCCTGTAAAAATTTGTTAAAAATTTTTTTATCGAAGGAAAGAAAGAAGAGAAAGACGAAAAAGTAGAAGCATAGCTAAGAAATGGAAGAGACAACAGCGAGAAGGGTCGTATTTGGTAGCATGTTTGCTCGTTTTATCTTAAATTGATATTTGCTTCGCAGCTTTCCCTGTTTTCCCGATAATCCCTCCAATATGAGGAACCTAATTTCCTCTCTCCCTTTCGGTTGCCCTTTCTTCCAGCCTTGTGTGCTTATCGAAATTAATATATCGGCCACAGCGATGAACTTCTCGAAGTAACGTTTGAAAATTGATATCGCAAATTCCGATCGATCCTGATCCAACAACTTTCTTCGCAAACTATACCTGCTCAAACGCGTAGTTCTCCGATTTGAACTTCCTTCGGAGGAGATCAGGACTCTGGGATAAGTCCTATCTTCCCTTCGGGAAGTTGAATTACCAAATTTTGCGAATATCTATTGTATTAAAATTATATTGTATTTAAAAACGATGTGGTTCGTTGATATGTAGCTTCAAGTCGTTGATGATGATAATTATTCCGTAACATTTATCTCGTGATCAGTTCGTTGAAATTGGCTTTTTATTCCCAGCCAAAGAGTCTTCTATATCAGGTTTCAGTAGAGCTAATTCGATTGAAAAGTTCCAACGTACAAAACTTTTATTTCTATTCCTACAAAAAGCTGAAGCGAAAGCTGCACTTGTCCATTTATATGATTAAATTTCACGTAGTAGGTACTCAACTCCATCGTGCTCCACTATGCCCGGCAAACTTTATAGACTTCTGAAGACTTCCGCCATAGCGTTTCTGCGTATGTATATAGATATGTAATAAAACAAGTGTTGATTATGAGGGATTACGAAAGGAGAGACTCGATAACCCTCATAAGCTTGTCTCTGTTGCTGTAATTATTGTTCCAATTAGCGAAGAAAATTGTAATTAGTCACTGCAAGGATTTGGGATGTGATAATCGATATAATGAAGACTTTCGAATTGATTCGAAGTGAAAATTGCAAAATGAAAATAATAAAAGAATATCCATCGTATATCACGGCGATTGGGGTGTCTCTCCCCTTTAGCATATCATTACCTCGGCACACTTGAACATGCCTGCGTTTAACGACCGACATCCCTACCCCAATTCTCATCCCCCTGTAACACGGTTATCCCGCCCGGGTAACAAAAACACACCCAGAGGCGCAAAGAGTGCTTTCGACGTCTCAATTGACTCGGTATACTCGGTGATTTATATCCTAATTTTCAATAGACCTTACATTGCTTTACGTGCGCCACTAATGTGTCTCCTGCTCATACGAGCCACGGTGGTGGTGGCTCGTTCAGAGGGTGGTTAACGACGCCGGTGGCTGGAGACAATGCCTGTGTTTTATACCACTTTACTTGAAATATATAAAGTATAAACGCTATTACACGTGGATCGATAGTAGATCCTGGATCCAGATGAGCAGATGAAAAATAAGCCAAGGATGAACGTGTGGAGTAAAAAGTTGGATTTTGTGGGGACCAACTGTTTATTGTCAACTCAGAAGATGGATGAAACTTTTTTTTTTGACACATTCAGACACTCCGATCAATTAGTCACATTGGAAAATAAATCGTGTGATTTGATTAATTGTTTTTATTTGTACGGATCTTGTGTTCAGGAATTTTTTGATAGATTAAATTCTGTTCAAAGGCTTTTTGCCTCAAGCCATACCGTTGTTTTTGTGTCGGAAAATAAATTAAAACGGCGACCAAAAACAAAGTACAAAAGAAACGCGAGTCTTTGTCACGATTTTCGTTCAAGTTTGTGCTTCGTGGTTGAAAATATAAAATTCGTGTACTTAACATTGTTCCTTAGTCAGCCTTGAAGTCGTTTCTTTCTTTTTTTTTACAACCTGCAAAAAATCTGCCATTTTTACTTGTTTTATGAAAAAATCCATACCGAGGGATGAATGTTGTCCAAATATCCGTCGAAGCCATGAAGGGTCTTGCGACCCCGTTTGAATTAAACACAGTTTTGGTGAAATAGAATTTATACATATAATACCGCTTCCGGTTTTGCGCTGTCTCTTGCAGGATCGCCTTTCGCATGAATTACGATCTGGCTTAGTTCAATATTGACCCGGGTGAACGTGTGGCGAATATTATTACGCCATCTGCATAATATCTGTATTCAGTTCCCGTAGCCTCAAACGCTTCTGTAATTACTTTATACCGGAGGTATTCTATACCTCGCTCCGCAGATCTCGCGTCCCTGCGTATGTAAATCTCATGTTTACAATACACGGATTAATTGAATCGGACAAGCGCCGATTTTGGCATTTCAGGGTAAATTAAGCCTAGTGGAAGAGTGTTACCGTCTAAAATCTCCAACGACACGTCAATGACCACCGATTTCCGACATCTACAACGCATAAAAATAGGATCTATTCTGTCTCTGCTCCGATCCAGAGAATTCAAGAGTGTGTTCAACCGGCGGCGTCTTCGTCGCGTGATCCAATTTATGCCAAGACGCTCTCTGCTCTATTATGGCTTCCATCACTTGGCGAGGTTTCAGGTCGTCGAAGGTTGCACGCGATGGTAGGTATAACTTCCCTCGAAATGATTATATCGAAAACAATGCGTTATTAATTGATCTCCAGAAGTATAAGCGTTGATTATGAATCGACCTGATTGCCCGAGAGTCCTGAACACTCAAACATCGTCCACAAAAGCGGTAATGCTCCGCGCCCTGGAGCCCTAAAACGATTATCCACTCCAGGGTTTCTCGGTCGAGTGAGAGGAATGAGGCTGCCTGCTCCCGTAACGACGTATTGTCAGCTCTCTTTGGCCAAAACCCGCTTGGGGTTTGGCGCATCGCGTGAAAACTCCTCTCCGCAGCGAGATATTTCTGATGCTACCAAATCAACCGAGCCACGGGGTGAGGTCGATAGAGGAATTGGGCAGGTTAAGGAAGTGAAGATAGCCGGGAGGAGACACAGAAGGAACAAGATAGTATGCGGGTGGTAAGAGTTAAAAATATAGAGTTGGAGGTAAAAGTTCGAGAAGACACGTACGATACCTATTCCCTTCTTTTTCTTTTTCTTGCTCTTATATTCCTCTTCTTCTTCTTCTTCTTCTTCATTCTCTTATTGTTGGAAGAGATAACACGCGGTAACAGAAATCCTCTTCGATTTCCTTAATCCGAATGTAGAATAAACGGGAGAAAGAGAAAGAGTGTCTAGTACCAAACCCCGTTGAAAAGACTGCCGGGATACGCCCAACCCATCTCTTTCGTACCTCTCTCATTCCTCGCCGTAAAAAGTGGAATATACATACTATACACTGATGTTAACGCGCTAAATTGTAGCAGCGATTACTTTTACGAGCCTCCGAAAGAGAGAGAGAGTAAGGATCGTCTCCTTCGACGATGGGGCGTGCTGCACCTAAATACTATTCTCAAAATTCTACCCATACCATGAGTTTCTATTCCAAGGGTCAGGGGACATTCTTTCGAGACTCGCGGCGCCTCGTGAAGAGATAGTCGGTCCTATTTTCTTCTCGAGTAGTTATCTGACAGTGGTACATTTTTCCGTATGGTTTTCCTTGCGATAACCACTTTTTTGTTTAGTTGTTTTTTCGGATACCGACTTGCATCCAAAGTGGTCGAGAGGTAGACAAAGCGCTGATCAAACGGCGCTATCGCGAGGTATTGCGTTTTCGGTTTGGATGAAAAATTTGTCTCTCTATTCAGGGATGAATAATGCAAGAAGCAACTTTATCGGGCGGTTGAATAAGGGGAGGTTTCAGGTTTGATACCTATCGACGAAAACTTGCTTATTGTATATTTTCAAAGTGTTGGCATTATACGCGACGGTGGGAGTGGATGTACACATATATTTGTAGACCAGCGTCGTGGGCGTCGCGACATAGCTTGGGGCGTACGTGAGCCGAGAAAGAACGACCCGAGCAGTGAGCAGCTATAAGCGTGTCGCTCGTTTCGCTCGGAACTCTTAGCGCCGCTTGAATTAATAATCGTCATCGCGTTTCAGAAACTAGTGACAGAGAGACTCGGGGCACGCTCGTGCAGAAAACGGCAAACGCGCAAACGGCAAACGACATGAGAGAAAGAGACGAAAATTTTCAAACGAGAAAAAGGAGATTCATGATACGACTCGAGCCTACGAAGACAACAGCTGCGTATCTAGTTAAATATTTACCACCCATACATTTTGCTTTAGCAAAAGGTGGAAGCGATGCAGGGCTAGACGCAATCCTTTCTCTGCTTCGATCAATAAGAAATCGATCACGTTATTCATTTCTTATTATACCAACCCTACGCGTTATCCCGCGAACAACTGTTACTTGATCATCGAAAAAACGATCAGAACTTCATCTCAAGATTTATTATGCAAGTAGGTCATAGTATTCGCGAATCTTATAGCTTTTCCTCAGAATTACAACAAAATATAAAGAAACTCCAGCAAAATATATCTGGGATTGAAGAAGTCCCCGAAATCGCTGGGTCAATATCGTAACGTAGGTATATAACTCAGAGAGACAGAGGGAGAGAGAGAACTCTGAAAGTACTGACAAAAGTCTGAAAAAAAGAAGTTCTTCTCTCACAGTGTCGGGAGTCTCTTGACAAAAGTAAGGACGAGAAATCCTAGATGGAACTTACACCAGGATACGTTCTGCAGCTGCTGATTTCCTCCCGGAGGGCCATCTAATGAAAAGTTTAACTACACTTTACCTGACTCCATCGTCAGGGTTCAACTGAAGACATTTTGAATCCGAAATCTTAGAACTCGTCTGTCTAAAGCCAGAGCGCTAGATGTCATATACCGTTCACCGAATGAGTAGAACTTCGCCGATTTGGTCCATGTAGAACCTCCAATTTGTATACCCGTTCGTTCACGAGTGTGGGGGGTATAATGCATCGGAGTTTCCGGAATTGCAGATACATACACGTGAGGTATTATACCTGGAGGTGTATTTAGACGTGACTTCAGTGGCCTTACCGTATTTCTTAGTTACCGAAATAGTGATATAACTCAGCAGTAGAAATTCGTAAGGTGTTATCTAAAATCTGGACGACAGTAACCTCGTCGCGTTCACTAATTTGTTCCAGGAACAATAGAAACGCGAGGTGGGTGGTTGATGCTCGTGGCTAATGGGCCGAGAAACCAACATTGGTGTAGATTGCAGGCAAGCTTCAGTTTCACGCCAACTTACGACAATTGGAACTCTCGTTGGTTCAAAGGAGCGGATTTTCTTCAGTCTTTCGGAGAATATAAAAGACCTCGCCGTAATAATACACACCTTGTATACCGTCTTGACACGCTATACTTTTAGCCTCCATTGATTTGCTTACTCGCGTACATTTTCACTGAACAAAAAAAAAATATATATATATCATGTTTTTCTCAACTCGCACCAATTAACTCCGCTATCAAAAGAAGTATAGTTAATTACATTCATGCTATCTAATGTTTGCAGACCATTTATCTTTTCAATGTGCATTGTAGAGAGTGTGACTTTAATTTTTCTATTTTTCTCTCCGATATTTCTCGTTCGTTAATTTCCAGAAAAGTTCACATTTCAAGCCACGTAAAACATTCGACCACTGGCCACTAGCCAGGCCACAGTTAATCGGAATGTTGAATTATATCAGACCACGATAAAAACCGACAATTTTCTCTTTGGGTACGAGACAGAAATGTAGTGAAACAAAAAAAGAAAGAAAAAAAAAAAAAAACTACAAGACGTATAGTTCTCGACGGTATATACAAGCCTGGAGGAATTTTTTAATTTTCGAAATCTCCAAGCATCGCATCTTTCTTCCAGACTCTACTCACTCACTAGTCACCTTTCTACGATTTATTATTTGCCTGATATATACTCGATTCAATCCTATGCAGCCCACTTGACTCACGTATAATCTTATCACGATCACCGCGCGCTCTGCATAAGTGAAATACCCCGACGCAAGTGAATTCCCCTAAGTTCAATCGAAGAATTTGATTTACTTTTTATTCATTTTATGTTTGAGAAATCACCGAGTAGGACCAACCGTAAAAAAAGATAAAAAGAAGAAGAAAAAAACATGAGTAGGCGTACTGACTTCGATTGTATAAGATCGATCTTAGAATTTCATGGTGTTACAGATGTGATACGAAAAATGTTGATGAAATTCGTGTAGATAATTTAAAGATACGTCCTTCCGGTGATTCTGGCAAATACCTATCTATCCTAAAAATATAACCTTTCGAAACTCTCGAATCGCTTCGTAATATTTCTGGTAAACTCGGTTCAGAAATTGAGTGGCTACAGCGGTTTATCTACCCGAAGTATAAGGATGAGGACGGCTTCAAGGACGTCCTATAACAATACCGCGAAAAGTCATGAATTCGAGTGGTTAGATTTCGAGATATATTTCGAGGAGTAGGTAACGGGAGCAAGATTAAAGCAGGAGGGGCGGGTATATAGAGAGCCATAAACGTATCTTAATCTTAGGAGCGTGGGCTTTATATTATTGGTGGTAACATAAGCTCGCGCGAAATAGCAACGTATACCATACGTATGTTTACATCGAAGCTTTTAAGCACTCGTACCGGGGTCCAGAGTCCGTAAAAGAACAAGATAACATCTGCAATGGTTCGCTATCGGCATAAATCAATGTTCGATCGACGTTCGATACTTCCAACAATATATCGAGATTAAGATCTTCGTATGCTTTACAGCCTTCCATTTGTGCCCGTTGTCTTGGTACGAGGGATGCACAAATCATCTTATTGTTCCCCTACATATACCGTTGATGTACCTTTTGTAGTGTCAGTTGGATGGAAAAGGTTTATTTTTTCGATATAAGTATATACCACATACAAGGGTGCAGGATATTATATCCTTCCTTCGTTTGCGCAGGTTTGTCCCCTGCATGGTGCAGCACCAGCACAATAAAAGTGTTATTAATCACCGATTCACGTGTTCAAGAAGGTGACGGTTGTGTCATCACTATTAATTTATTCCCACTGCGTCCGCCAACGTGCACTCGTATCATTAGTTACATAATTTTGATACCAGTCATATTTTCAACGGCATATATAATAACGAGCAAAGCGAAACTCATTCGAGCTAGTGTTACGTGTACAATACGCTAGACATGTATAATATCCTCGCGTATCGGAATATTTTTTTTGTCATTTTTCAACCGAGCTAGAGGCATAACGTTTCACGATTGCTATTTATTCCTTATCATTTCTAAAGCAACGACTAATCATCCCCGAAATTTCAACACTACCGTAAAGATGAAAATGAGAATTTTAAACCATAAATATCAAAGTAACCCTATACCCAATATATTGAAATAATACAATCGCCATATAGGCCGTAGAGCTCTCATGCGGGTATAGAGACTCGGGTCGAGTCCCGCGCCGTGCGTTAAAAATTCTTGTTAATGTACTTGGCGCGGGACTCTACCGAGTCTCTTGATTCTTAACTCCAACGATCCCTGGGATATTTTGTGATTGGAATTTATTTTTCGGTCAGATTTTTGAATTTATAATTTACCAGTAAGAATTAGGAGCGATTTGTTAACCGATTTTGTGGGGCAGAAGATCTTGATTATAATCGAAATTTTCAATACGATAGGAGAGATCTTTGCCCGAATCAAACCCTTCCGCCCAGTTGAGTATCAAGTTTCCCATTAAATGGGTCACGGATTAGTTCATAGAAGCTTAATAAATTCCCACACCGGTCTCTTTTGTACACAAACAACCAGCATTCGTCCCTGAAATTCGATACTATTTAACTAATTTTTTTCTCCTCTTTCATCTTTTATCTTTTTTCATTTGAACCCCAGGTGGAGGACGCCAGTTCTCGCGAACCAATTCAAGGGGTTACTTCCGGTCCCAACGATCTTGTCAGCTTCCATTAGCGCAGCACCCGTGAGAACCCTAGTCATCATATACGAAGATACGGTACAACCAGGCCTATACGGATCCATATCTTCAGCTACATGAGTAATTTTTTATTCATGTTTACTTTCCTCATTTTCATTTTTTTTTTTTTATTTTTTATTTTTATTCATCTTCTCTTCCCTTTTTTCGATATTAGCCCACATGGGCTTCTTCTAGACACGAGAGGATAAAACCAAAGGATGTTGTATAAAAATCTGTGCTTCGTTTGATATTATTGGTATTTTCGTTGGGCGGACGGGTCTTTGGGTTGACTTGCGGACCCGGTCCATATTTTCCATAAAGAAGCAACCCTCCCGACCTTTTATACCTTGTCTTCCATACATTATTAAGCCTTCGAAACGTAAAGATTGGATGCTTCTTTCATCCTTCGTATACGGTTATGAAATAAAAATTTGTTCCGTACGTACTGCATATGTGGACTAATTTTTTGAAAGCAAGCGAGCTTCTCAAAGTCTTACCGATTCTGCAATATATCTCTGATAAAACGATTCGGAGAATTTACAAAAATATTTTACCCTTTCAACTCATCTTTTGAGATTATACTTATACAATAGAACCGAGTGAAAGAATGCTCCGAGAAAATTGGAGATATAGCGGCGCTGATTAAACTGTACAATCCAATTTCTCGAAATTACAAGATTCCATGAGTGAAACTAGCGGTACAGAATCCCATGGATAGTAGCCAAGATTCTTTCAGAATATATCGCCGACATTTGTGCATCTCTGAATAGTTGCGTTGAAATAAATTACCCCATCCTAACGACAGGTGCATCGTACCCCACGTTATCGCTTATAGCGTCCGTTGGTTTCGTGCTGCAGGTAAACGGCACATATTAAACACTCCGTAGCCAAGTGAGCATACGGATACAAGATGCACCTTGATACTTTAGTCAAGATTCTCCGAGTGTTCAGGTTCCAATTTGTTGTTTTTGCACTAAGTAGGGGTAGTCGTAAGTGCATTCGCTTGTACATCTCACCCATTAGGGCTTCTTTATCGCCTACAAAGCCGACAAAATCTTTTTTACTACACCACACTGGAGTTTTTACATCATTTCAAACCCTACCACGGAGAATAATTCCCACCAGAAATAATCCAAAAACTTGTACCTAGATCCTCAACTTTCATCGACGGTACCTCCAATCATTATACCCGTTCATAAAATATAAAAACACAACAGCAATGGACGGGGTACTTGCTGTGATGCCAGAAAATGATCTTCTGAACACAGTTATCAGCTACCATTCTGAAAAAGTTATCTAAACCGTAATACGTAGGAATTTTATCATACTACAGTGACTTTGTATGGCGGAGAAAATCATTGCTACTTACATGGCGGACACATTCCTTTACTTCTATTTTGGCATAATCATACGCACACGTGCTGAGGGCTTGTGAGAGGATCTTTATTATACTTAGTGGCGTGAGTTTGAATTGGCGAAAAAAATTTTGGCAAAAATCTTTCTTCGACTCATTTTTATTTTCTCATTCATCCCCGAACTAAGGAAGTGCGGATGAAATGCTGGCGCATACTTACACACATATATACCACCGTATCACCTCTCAAGGGGTGAGTCCGTGTATCTATAGCGAAGCGGCTAGCGGCGCTGGCTCAGTCGCTCACCGCGTGCCGAACCGAGAGCTTCGCCGTTATTCGCTCCCTCGCGTAGACGTCTGATATTTCTGATATTAGACGATCTTTGCTAACTATCTTCGAGACGAAAGCTCGGAGCTGGGGGTATTCCAAGTGTGAATGTGGATTTTCACTCACGATAAATAAATTTTTAAACAATTCCGCCATAAATCGGACGGGTAAAACCTCGAGCTTGCGTAAACTACTCATCTCGAAACGATTGTTCAGTTTTTTGACCGATCAATTTTCGGTCGGTAATTTAACGTCCGGCTATACCTCGGAGTTTCGGATTTGGCTAAATGATTTCCGCGTTCTTGATCCAACTTTAAAAATTTTACGATTAAACTTGGGGGTAACGTACGGAGATACATATACATACATATATGTATGTACGGTATTGCGGCAACCATTTTTTTTTCTCCACTTTATCTGTTTTAACTGATCGATTCTAATCCGTCCGATAATTAACACTTTCATATATCGTAGCAAGGTGTGTTCAACATTACCGGTATCTTAATGAAATAGTTAAATCTATATCGCGTGTGTTCTCGCTGCAAGCTATATGCCATGTTATATGTGAAATAAATCAAAAAATGCCATGAAGTGATGGAGTTGAAAATAAGCATCGTGCTTTTGGCACTTCTTCAAATTGCCTGCACACTCGAAAGTAAGCTTTAAATAAACTTAGACCAAAAGAACAAAGAAACAAAAATTTATCTTAACTTGATTTTTGTCACTTCTTGTCTTCGAGAGCTTTTACAAGTATACTTACCTATATCACACAAGACGAAGATCAGCAATGTTGCTATTTGTGAAGGGCGTGTGGACTCAACGATTGCGTGTATTCAGCCACGTTAAAGAAACGAAAAAAAAGGCAGAACAGCTGAAAACGTCGAGAGAATAAAGCTGCGTAAGCTTCTCACGAAAATATATGTGTGAAAATTTTTTCTTTTTTTTTTTGATACAGCACACGGGGATTTTCTCTGACGCAACGAGTTAAACTGGATCACAAGATTTGCGGTCTTTTAAATTCGCGCAGAGAAACGAATACGATTTTTAACTCGTGAAGATTATCATTCGGAAAGCTCAAGCTTATTTCTTTTCAAATGAGTTTTTTAGGGACTTGAATATCGAGACTGCATACGAGATTTTTGACTATTCTGATATGATCCGGAATTTCAGATTATTTTTAGGGCGTTAAAAAGTCCTGTGAGACTATTTCCAGACGGTTGTAATCATTAATCAAATCATCAGTCAAAGAGAGAGAAATGTCGTGGAAAAATACTCTGAGCTAAGATGCAGCCCCTTTAAAGTATCATAGCGATAATCAAGGCATGACTGACGGGTGGCTTCTTTCAACTTCTAGTTAAATAAATTAATGATCTTACCTTGGTTTTGCCCGGAGTCTTAACCCTGACGTACGAGCCACTAATTCGAAAATAATTGCCAAATATTAGAGCGACGCCTAGGAAGCGCGTTGCATTCACCCTTCATCTTTCACTCTCCACCCTTCAACCATTACCCTTCACCCTTTACCATCCATTTTTCACGGTGAAGGAGGAGTATTTTTGGTTTGAACAGAAATACGAAACCACGACTCCGAATACGTAATTGTAGGGTCGAAGATTATCCCACAATCAACATCGAGCAGGAAAACGTGTGATTAGCATTCGTTCGTTGAATATCTCATTTTCTTTTTTCCTTTTCTGTCAGAGAAAATGAATAAGTGTCGATTTCATTATTCCGATTGACTGACTCGTACCCCTTTTTACGCTTTACTGGAAATGCAAAAAGAAAGATCAAAACTTTTGCACATTCCGGATGGATAATCTGTGATATTCAACGATAATAGATATTCTGTAAACTTATAAAAAGAAATGTATAGCAAGAATTTCACCTTCGTCTGCTTCGTTTTCTTCTGCTTCATTTTCTTTATTCTTTTATTTTTTCGTTACTCATTTTCTCCCCGAGTAATTCACCCAATCGTTACTCTCATGTGAACTCTGCCGAACTAGGATCATCGGAAATAATTGAACACCTGTCCAATCTCGAGCTTCTGTAAGCCTCGGCTCACCTAAAATATAGGGATAATCGGCTTGAACGAAAGTAGGGCAGTCTTCCACAAGCTAACCTCTATTGACTTTACGGTGACCTACGACCCTTTTGTAGAATTAAGTCGAACCTCAAAGCCGATAGTTGCCTACATTAAAGCCCATTTTGTCCGAAGAGGACTTGATCAGCAAAGATCACTGACCGATCGGTGAATTTTTTATCGTCAAAGGAGGGTTCACTGCTTCAATCGAATGCGGCTATCGCGATGGTGAGGAAAATCGAACGATCTATTCCCGCACCATCATTGGAAAACACACATTGAGCTTACGTCCGTTCGGCAAATGCATGTGTGGAGCTTTGAGGAGCGGTTGTATGAACTATCTAATACGATAGTGAGTGAGAAATTTAGTCCCTAAGTGCATCTCTGTGCTGACGGATTCCTCAAGGCATAAACTAGCTTCGTTGTCGTTAAGCTGAGTTTACGGGCATAGTGACTCTCTCGCGACCATTTCTGGGCCTAAATATATTCAAATGATCCACCATGCGACGAATGATGAAACTTTACCTCAAGCTAACGATGCTTTTAAACTCAGTTCCCCACATTAGCTCAGTCGTAGGTTTGTAAAGATAACGTGATCACATGTAGGACTCACAGTCCTTATTTAAAAAGTGCATAAAAGTTATTTGGATTCATTGTTCAAGTGGATCATGAGTACTAAAAGTCAAGAATGAGAAGAGAAATGGCTAGATCAGAGATAGTATCGCTGAGAAAAGTTTTGGTCATTCTTCTTCAAAGCTAGAGATTAATCGCAGATTTTGCGACATCTGCTTCGGCTTTTTTGTGAACCTTTCGTTTTGCAGTTTGATGCGGATTTATATTCTTGATTCCAGGTCGTCTGTGTCTTGGGAGTTAAAACTAGTTTTCAGGATTATTCGTACTGTCGTTTCAGGCTCTAAGGAGGATGACGACGCTGAGGAAGACGACGAAGACAATTATCCTGTGGAGGATTACGAGAATCCTGCCACGATAGCCACTGACACTGAGTTGATGGGCGGCGCATCGCTTCCGGTCTTTCTTGCTGAACCTCTGGATGGCTACGTAGTGAAAGGAAAACCAGCAACGCTGCAATGTCGAGCTGCACATGCGCTTGAGGTCAGTTCGATTCTCATCTTCAAACCTGTGAAAGTAAATTTCCGTTGCAAATGTTGGCCAAGGTCTATAAGCTGTAGATTTTCATGAGCCTTAATTCTCTTCTCAACTTCAGTGTCAAGAATAACAGTACGTCTTCAAGTCAGTCGAATGCAGGAATGTTAACATCAACATAGCGGAAAGTTGTCCACTCGAGACAGACGTTCAATATTTTCCAGTACTTCATTTTTAAAATTTCATGTTAAGTATGTGATGAATGGATTCTGATTTACAGTTTAGTAATTTAGATACTCATCTTTACAGAACACGCGATGGTTTGAAAAATGCTGGTTTCACGAACCTGATTATGTGATAAGTGTTAATTATCACGACCCTAGGGTCGGTTCGAAGTTTCGAATTTTAACAGTACTGAACGGTAAAAATTCTGAACTTCAATATCATCGTCTCACAGTTTTTATAAAGGGGTATTTCCTCGAAAGTCTGCACAGTCGATTTCAAAAGGTTCGAATCGAGAAACACTGAAGGTTAAAAATTCTGAAAGCTAAAGATCCGAAAGTCCAAAACGCCGAAACTTGAATTCTCGCATGGAGCGTCGTGCCCGTCCATTAAATTTTTGGATTCTCAGGCTTTCCGAGTTTTGGGCTCTCTGCATCCCGATTTTTCCGAATTTTAATATTCTCAACTCTAAAATAACATTTCTAAAAATTTGAAATCGCCCCGGATAAATTCGTAATTTTGACTGTTTGGAACTTCAACCCCGCGCCATGACCCGATTTCGAATGAAGTGTAGCATATATTTTCACGTTGCATCTTCCACTGTATGCTTTTTCATCATGAGCACTGGCTTGACGCCAAAAGGTTGTATTTAGTACACTGAAAACCAGTAATCATGATAATACTAATCGACCTAGAAAATCATTGCCTTCATTCGGATGTTGGTCGCTTTTTGTAGTATAATTATATAAACGTTTTGTGAAAACTATAAAATCTTTACGGTGTATGGGACGCCTATTCGAAATTATTAACTACCTGATATACGGCACGACGGGAGATACAAATTTTGGTACGAACGCGAAGGTCTAAAATATGGGCAAGGTAATAAACCTCGAGGCATAGTTTTGGTAATAACGGGTTCTGAGCCTTTGCGGGGCTTTGATATTCGCGGTTTTTGCGGTTCGCCTTGTTTTCGACGTAGCTTAGGTAGGTAGGTACATACAACACGCTCTCAAGACCTCGGAAAATTTTTCCCGCGGAATTTAACAAAGCCTGCGCAAAGCTTTTCCGCCTTCTACGCTATATACGTTGTACGAGGAGTATTTTGTTATCGTTTAATTATCGCGGGTGAGTTGACGCAACGAACAACAACGCACATTCTTTTTAACCCTTTTAACTTTTTTTTTCCCCGGTCTACATTCGCGAGATAAAACAAACCCCGAATTATTCTCTCTAGACTCTAAGTTGTCAGTGACATTCCGCCGTTTTATCTTACAAAAGGATAATTTCAATCCTCAGCAGCGTACTGCGAAAAAAAAGAACTGAAACGAAAGAAAAAATGAAAGGCATATTTTTTTGTATAGAAAGACTTTGAAAATCGTTATTAGTCGTTCTTCTTTGAAGAACGACATGTGTCTAGGAAATCAGAAAATACTCCGATTCCCGGTTTTTACCCTGACATTTTCTTTCCTCCATATATTCTCTGCTCTCGTTCAAATTTGTGCTTTTGCCAAGCTTACTGAACACGCGGAACCAAAAAATTTGCCATTACTTTAACCTGCGCTAAATTCTGCCCGATGATTCACTTGGGCATCATTTGGTATTCGGTTTTGATCCACTTTTGTAGGGTTTTGATGCTGCAGTAAACTCGAGATAGCTCTTAAATTCCGAAGGACATCGTTCCCTTGGGTTTCGTCTCACCGTACACTTCAGAGGTTTTATAATGTGGCTGGGTCTTACTTTCACGGAGTTTCGTGTTTTAAGAATGAGGAGTTATACTTTCTGCCATGTTTTAGCGATAGTTCACTCCGGTATGTCAACGTTGCATTTTTCTCAAACTTTATTTTGTCACGTTCACGGGATCAGCTTGACTCCCATACCCATTGCTGAGCTTTGCGCAAACACACTTTCTGACTGCAGATATATTTCCGATGCAACGGGGTGAGAATCGATGGCTCTCAACATCAGGAGTTTGTCGATCCCCACACGGGGACCCGGATTGTCGAAGCCGAACTGAACGTGACGAGAAACCAGGTTGAAGAATACTTCGGGACGGAAAAATTCAAGTGCGAATGTGTCGCTTGGTCAGGACCAGGGCAGATCAAGAGTCAAAGTGCCACAGTAGACGTTGCATGTAAGTAGACATAGTTCATATATGGAAGTCATAAGCTACAATTCACAGCAATTAACCCCAAAATCTGAAATTTCGAATTGTGCAAACAAAAAAAAAAAAAAAACTGCTCACGTATTGCGAAACATGGCGAAAGGAAAAGACGGAAAATATCTCTATGAACTTGACACAATTTCTGTACAGACTGTAGCGTTACAAGTAGCGCATTTTAATGTGGCACATGAGTTCAATTTAAAGTCCATCGCCCAGATATCGATTCCTGGGCTGCAATGAATACGCAATGAACCGGGTTGGCGGGATATTCCCTTAGTATCTTAAATTAACATCTTCGTTTCTCTGTTCGTTACACGGTTCCAGCAGTATTTGAATATGTATATACAGGTATAGCTACAGCGAGTGTATACGAGGGCTAGTAGGTATCGGTGCAGGAAACTTTATAAGAAGTTTTAAGAACTTTTTAAATAAGTACCAACGTACGATTGTCTTTTAGAATTTTTGAATATACTTTACCGAGCTTCACTCCCACCGCAGCTTTCGAGGGAATTTCGTACCTGGCTATCGGTTAACCTGTATAGGTCCAATCGCACACGGATTCTAAAGGAAGAGGAAAAGAAATACAGACGTTCAGTGGGTATATTTCGTTTTATAAATTGGCCCGAGTTCATGTTTTATTAATAACATGTACTACCGCTTGACAGTCCAGAAACTTTATTTCAACGTAGGTAGGTACCTCCGATTTAATTGAGACCCGTTTAAAAAGTACCGAACTAACAACCTTCGCATTTTGCGGTCGAGTACGTACTCCGATCCTACTTCTTTGCTATGGAAACTTTGTTATCGGTGAAGGAAATAACACCAGTGAAAGATAACTCGAAGAACATGATACCCCGCTTGACAACTTCTTGGAGTAATAGCCGCGTATAATCGGCGGGACGCGCCGGGGTGCCGGAGGTTATTTTAATTAAAATTAATTCCAATATTGCCCTTCCTGCAGTCTGTGTGAAATTGGAACAATACTATCTACCTGCGAATATTGATAAGCAGAATTTGATTTGTATTTCAATGTCAACATACGTAGTACAGCAGACTAGGATTTGAAGTTCAAAATTGGAAACGTGATATCAGATTATCTGGTATATAACGATGGAATTTCTTCATTCTTGACTATTCCTTTCTTTCTTTGATTTGTCAAAAGAAAAAAAAATATATGCTGTAGTCAAATTCACGGCTTCGACGTGTTCTGCGGGTGAATCAAGGCTTTGAAAATCTCAGCTTTGCGGTATAGCTCGAAAACCAAAATAAACAGGTTTACCTTAAAGTCCCTTTTTTGTACCGTTTCTATTTCCTCCTACGCTTTTTCATGTTTGTTTCTTTTCATCGAACCTACTTCACCCTCAGTTTTCCACATGCCGTTTCATCTCACGTTACTAATGCTGTTTGCCGTGCCTTTGGCAGCGTTCGAGACAACTTGCGGGGATAAATCGATTCGGTAATTCTATTCTCCTAAATCGTATTATGTACGGGTAGGCACCAACTGGTTGAATTAAATTGAACGTAACTAATTGCCGGAGCTTTAAGCGTGTTGCCTTTTCACGGACAAGGATCCCTTATATGAGAGGTTTGATGCTAAAATAAGAAAACTATTAGAGGTAAAGAAAATCCCGACTTACTTTACGACTAGCTCTCTCTCTATCCAATGATGTCCGCGTCACGTTTCCAGGAAACAAAAAACGAGAAAAAAAAAAATAGAATGAAGAAAAACGTTTCGAAAATAGTATTCATTTCCATAAAAGAGACAAAAGTATTTGAGCGCAAAGAAGCGTATATCAACTCTCCCTATTCCCTTAAAGAAGGTAGACAGACCCCTCAGCGCTCCTCGACGTGTCTATACATTTTGTCATGCACGAATCCCGACTATTTTCTCCACTTTCTTTCGCTTCAATCGAATCATCCAGTCTTTTCACTCCCCGTCCCTGAGGTAGGTATCTCTCCCAACATTCAATCTCTCCTTTGACCAATTTCTCTTATCGCTTTTCGCCCAAATAAGTAGGTATACTACTTAAAATTCCTCATTCTCGATAAAGCGGATGAAAAAAAAGATTTTTTTTTCTTCTGTCTCTTCTTTTCAACCTGTACTCCTCTTGTATTGGCTAGACTCCTCAACCCTATACTTACTACGTAATTTTTGCACACGTTGCTTTGGCGGCTATCAAAAGTCTCGGGTTGATTCTCGTCCCGCTTTTGTCACCGATGTCTTTATTAGCCATGAGCATTTTTGCATACAGCGACGGGGGTGAGAGATGCATGGGAGAGAATAAGAGACAATAGTTGAAGTTCACAATCCCAAATTAGGAACCGAGACGCTTTATGTATGTACAAAACTGTAGGCACGTAATAATGTGAAATTTTATCGGTTATTCTGGCCTCTTGTTATGGAAAAAGGCAGTAGCATCAGGTAGGAGGCAGACCATTCCATCCTCTTCAACTATTTCCACGTTTATTTCGTTCAGCAAATAATGCCTTTCATGCAGCAATCCCCGGTGCGCATCCCCTGCATCCACGAAGCGGAGAACTGTGCTTGCAGTCAATACTCTATGAACGCTATGGAACGTCATGAACGTCACGGACCGCGCGAACGCCATAGAAGGCATATTTCTCTTTTCTCCATAAAAAGCGCTCCCATTTACCGTTACCCTAATATCGCTGAGTGCTTGGCCGTTGCTAGTCACCGGTAGCCGAAGCTGGTAGCCAACGTTAGTAGCCCCGTCGCGACCCCTCGGTTGCCCGTAACTCATGTTTAGCGAATATTAAAAACTCCCCGATTGGCTAGAGCGAAAAAAGAGTCATGAACAATGCGGAGGACGAAGAAGTCGTATACAATATGCGAATGTTTATGCACATACCTACCTGCCCGTGTAAAAGATCATATCTATATAAATGTACACGTATATGTGTGTACAGGATATATTTATACATATACCTGGATGTGCAGGATACTTATATGTATGCGCACACATACAGTGCACGTACACTTGAGAACGAGAGAGACTTTTATTTAGTCACGGCTAGAATGACACGAGAATTGCGTAGACTGAGGCAGCAAAACGGAGATTCCATGTAGGTATGAGATTTCTCTCTCGCAGTCCTCGACTGCAAACTGCGAATGACATGCCTCGAGAAAAACGACATTGTCACGCCTTTTAACCCCTTCTGTTCTTTTTCCTCACTGTGTATCTCCACTTTTTCTTTATCTCGTTTTTCGCTTTTTGTTTCCCCCTCTTCGTTTTTTCCCCGACGCATTCTGTTTCCCCGTTCTTCTCCCCACGAGACTGCAGCAAACTTACTCCCAGAATTAGTCGATTGAAAGGCAAGATCTGCCCGGTGTTTCATTATAGACTCTATACTACAAAGTGTTTAGTCTGACGTGATCATTTTTCTCCTAAATTAGGCTTTCTTTCATGACAAAAGGCAATTTCAAGTCAAATATCAATTCGATATTAATACAATCTTCAGACATTCAAAAAATTCCATATTATAGACTTGAAAAAACAGTTTGACTCTCCACCATACTCCGTCTCCGTTGAGGTTGGACATGGCACTGAATTGAGATGCCTTCCGCCTCCTGGTGACCCTTACCCTCGAGTTTACTGGCTCAGAAATGGTGCCCCTCTCGAAATCACACCTCCATCACCGAACGCGGACACACTCCTGGTGTCCAGTGAGGGCCATCTTCTCCTCGGACAGGCCGGACTGCAACATCAGGCTAATTACACTTGTATTGCTGAGAATATAGCCGCAAAAAGAATCAGTGATGCAGCCAGTTTGACGGTGTATGGTACGATATTGACAATGGTCTTTTTTCCGGTTGATGACTACCGGAGAATTCGAGTCAACGAGATTCCTTTAATTGCAGTCAATGGAGGATGGACAACCTGGTCCGGCTGGTCAGAGTGTAGCACTAGGTGTGGTAAAGGCGCGCAGAAGAGAACGAGATCTTGTTCTAATCCACTGCCTATCAACGGTGGACAGACTTGCCTTGGTCCATCTTCACAAAAAACTGAATGCAACTCGCCATGTGCCGGTAGCTATTTATTTATTGGAAAACGACATCGTGTTTCATGTTATCGAATGGTATCTGGGGTTGTTCAATATCTCAAATACTTGAAGTGTAATTTCACCGCGTTTATGAATGATACAGTGTGACATTTACGAAACCAATTTCAAATACCATTCGGTAACGCGACCGTAACGAAATATCGAGTTGAACAGTAAGTTATATTTCTTCCTTGCAGCCAAAGGAGAAGAAATGTTGAACGAAATTCCATTTGGTTAGTAAAAACACTGATAACGATCAATTGACAAATCGAAAAACTGTGCAATAATCAGAGATGACAAATCCTCACCGTATTCAATATTCAAACCCAAAAACACCTTGTTGCAGTGGTGGATGGCAGATGGTCCGTGTGGTCATCTTGGTCGATGTGTGGACCAGATTGTTCTCGTATCAGGAAGAGATCTTGCGACAATCCACCTCCCAGTCACGGAGGTCGGCCTTGCCAGGGCAGAGATATAACAGTGGACGTTTGTTCCGGTGATCAATGCAACAACGGTGAGTCGTATTACGTTAAGAGACATTTTCTATGAATTTTTAACCATGTTTTACTCATTTTTACGTGATAACAATTGTGATGCATGCAGCGGTCGGATACGGAGGTTCTCAAGTTTTCAAAGAAGGTAAGAAGCAGAGAATCTGTCTCTCGGAAAAATCAGAAAAGTTCAAGCCCAGACTTTTGTCATGACATTTTGTGACACGTTTACACGAAGCTGCGGAAAGTTTGCAATAGGATTTTCATTTTTCAGCTACCAGAGCTGAACAGCAGACTTCGATAGCTCTATGGATATCTCTAAGTGTCGCAACTATATTTTTAATAATGACGACGTTCTTCATCGTTCGATTTCTGAAGCGAAAAGAAAGAGACAATTCGCTGTACAGCATGGCGAGGTCGGATTTTCAACCGGAATTTTTTCCGGAGCAGGACAAAAAGTCTATGATTAATGGACATTCGAATCTGACCGGTAACCGGCATGAATGCTACGACTATTCGTTGAATAAGCAAAATTTTTCAATGCAAAGGTAAAGAGATCCCTGACCCCGTTAAGATTTATAGTTTGTTCGTGGAATTATGGTAGACCGGAATAACCCGTTGACGTTCAAAGTTATTCCCATAGTCGGACGTCAATCTTCGCGATCCAATCTAAATACACCTTTCAGCATCGACGATTTATTCACCTGAATATCATTCCGCTTTAATTCGAGGCTAGCCACTAGGTATTGATTTATCGTTGAACAGGTCCTGTTCCGAGCACCACTACGACGTACCTCACATGTCTCTGCCCTCAACGAAATCGTCATTGACCCCGACTCCCAGTGCCTCAACTGAGAATCGTTCAGTATCGATAAAGGACGGGGCAGAAAAGCAAGCTTTTTCCGACAGCGAAAACAGCATCAACAGTTATTCCTCTTGTAAGAAAAAAATTCGTAAATCTAATCACACCCTCACATCCGGCCCGAACTTTCGCGTTATTTTATCCCACCGTTTTTACTCTGTGTAGATTCAACGTATAACGTAGCAACGGACACCGTAGCGCTGCCAGCCTTTCAAAATTATGAAAATGAATTTATCGCTAGAGCTTCTGTGAGCGGTCAGGGGGCTCTTTTGGTTGTGTCAGAGGCTGGAGTCTCGATGTCAGTACCGGACGCGTCTGTTTGTCGTGGGGAAAAGGAGGATCTCTATCTGGCTGTCCTACGGGATGATAAATTCAGGCCTAGTTTACCCCAGAATTTAACATTACTTTCCGGAGTAATCACATGCGGCCCGAGTAACGTGGCCTTCAATAAACCTGTTATACTGCAGTTCGAACATTGCGCTGAACTAAAGGCGAACAACTGGGAACTGAGCGTTTGGTCTGCTACTATCGACACTGACGAGAACTCCTTTCTCACAACAACAACGAATAGCTTCTCACCGACGAACCTGAGGACTACGAACCTCCCTAAATGGACAAAAGTCCTCACCTTGGGCAACGAGTCCATTAACACTCCGTTGTTCACGCAGCTAGACCACGGTGAGGTGTTTATCGTCACTGAGGAACTAAGAGGATACGTACTAGCTGGAGAAAGTTCTGCCATAGCGCCAGGAGTTGCCGTCAAGAGACTTAGGGTCGCGGTATACGCTGCACAAAATTGTGATTACATAAGATGCTACGTTGTCGAGGACACGAAGGCGACATTGAAGATTGTCTCCGACCTCGAGTATCGTTTGGGAGGAAGCCTGGTCGAGAAACGAAGTCTCTGTTTTCAGGACAGCGGTGCACCGCTTTGCGTATACCTGGAAGACCTGGAGAGCGGCTTCACCGATCGACAAGAAGTTCCCTTTCAGCACATTTGGTCATCCTCAAAGAACACTTTGCATTGTTCGTTCAAAATTGAAAGAATTGATAAAGACGTTGAACTTAGTTTCAAGATGCACGCTTACCAACGCGGATTCGACAGTCATGGAGTCATCCTCAGGATAGACTTCGATGTCTCTAAACAAAACGTTTCTTTGGGAAGTGCGAAGAAAAATAGAAAACCAGACCTAACCGTGACCAGTCATGGAACATCGCGCTCCGCTGAATCAACTATAAGAACATTTAGGTGAGAGTTGTTTAATATTTTCTTCAAGACTATCAGTCTGAAAAATCATACAGATTTTCAATACGTTATTACATTCATTTGCGTTTATAGATTTTCAAAGACTCTGAGAAAACAGTTGTGCCAATACTTGGATCCGCCGAATGGCAGAGGCAACGATTGGCGAATGTTGGCTCAAAGGTTACAGGTCGATCGGTTAGTTGAATTAATATGAAATTTTTTTCTCCTACGAATCGGCGATTGGGATTGAAATAAATTCTGGTATCGAACGCTGCAGCATCAGTCACTCTATAGTCGAACTAAAAATAAAATAGTCTAGCTTCAGGTAACAGCGGTAGAATTTAAAATCCCAGTCGACCGAGTTCAGTGCACCCTAAAGATTTCAATTACAAGATAAAGGTTCGATTTTCTTCGCCCTCTCTATCCCTCTGCCCCTAAAAATCCCAACAGGTACATAAACTACTTTGCAACAAAAGCCAGCCCTACCGAACACATTCTAGACCTATGGGAGGCTAGACACCGCGAGGCTACAGCTGTCACGGATTTACTGAATCACCTCAGACTGATGGGACGTATCGACGCCGCTAGTGTCCTCGAAAGTCATCTAGGACCCTGGATATGAAAAACGGACGATCGATTTTCAGATACAAGTATTGTATTGCTCCATAATGTTTATGGAATTTTTGAATAACGTTGAGAGGTGGTTTCGATGCGGTAAATCGAGTGATTAGTTGACGCGAAATTCCACCCTTCACTGGAAGTAAAATCCGAATCTGATCCCGCCGTGGTAACGTAAAATATGTTTGTTGAAATATGACAAACGTGAAATCGAATCAGAATTGAAATTGAATTTTTTTATCTCTTTTTTTTGTTGTTTCATTTTTGTTTCGTGTGATTCGAGGCTTTTCAATTTCTAAAAACCGTTGTTGAACAGTAACGACGAGCAATCTACTTCTTAACTTGAATTAAAGTCTGAATCCGGAGATACTGTGTCATGAGCGCGAAATTATATACAGGGATTTGTAATTTTAAACCGAACAGGCAAACTGCATCCCTCATTCCTTCCACCGAGGACATCGCTGACCCGTCCAGCTTCGTTGTTAAACGGATAACAGACAGGTGCTTCGTATACGTTTAATTATCCTGCTCGCCGGATGGCGAACGTTTTGTCAATTTATTTGATTAATCAATCGCTGTCACTGCTACCTCGACCGAGTAATCGCTGTCCAATAAGAAGACTGCAAATTATTTATAGAGACCCGAAAAATCTCTATGGGGAAAATGTTAGTTTTACCGTTTAGCTGCATTTGTATATAATTATTCCAATTTTATATTTTTTTTATTTTATATTATTCTTTTTGATACTTAAGTTTTTTAAAAAATTTTTGTTTTTCTACACATATACATACAGAAACTTGCGTTTCACTATTATTCATGCTGTCGAAAACAATATTTTTAAAATATAGATACAAAATTATTTAATTAGGTGAACGGACTTTTATAAGGTTTGTTCCGATGAAAAATAAAATATATAACAAAAAAAAAAAAAATTATATAAATCAAAATACAAGAAAAAAAAAAAAAAAACGGAAATATACAAGTAAACAGTAGCTGTATAACTATTAAATATAATATTGCATTAAATGCAAAGCTGTACAAATATAATATTGATATTTTGTAAATAAAATTAACACTACCAATATTGTAGAATATTTAAGGTAGATTCACAGAATAAAGTACATTTATTAATAGACTATGCCTACGTTTTATTATGTCTTCTATAGCAGGGGAGAATGGAGAACAACGGCACCATTTTGGAAAAAATTTGTGAATTTATAAAAATCAATACAAGAAAACGTTTTTTTTTTTTTTTTTTTTTTTTCGAGGGGACGTTGAAACGAAAAATTTTCAGAAGCTGATTTCATATTTTGGCGCTAACAAGGACTACACGAATTTTTTTGAGACGTAGTGGTCCACCTTCGCGCATTTCAGACAAATTTTGTCTAAAGCAAAAAAAAAGGTAATCAATTGTTACAAATTATTTCGAGGTCTTTCGCTGACTCGTTCATTCCGAGATCTCCCTTTCACCGCGCATAGTTTAACCAGCAGACTAGATTTAAACTTCGGATAATCAAGAGAACACGAGCTATAAAACCTTAGAATATATTTTTTCTTCCACCGCGCGAACAGAACCACGACTATCGCGACCCCGAGATTCTGCAGAGATTCACGGTCCAAGGCACGTGGGCCCTTAGCACGGGTATCGCATTTGCAATTGAATGCACTTAAATGCTATTAACAGACCGACATTAGCACATAGTATACATACCATGGTAAACTAAGCATCGGGGTATGTATCAAGACACAAGGATCTCTCCAACAATGGGCATTATGTCTACTGCGGTATCAGGGTTTGGGCTCACGACCGATGGTTCTATAGGTAGACGACCTCTGCGTTACCGCAATCACGTATACATATTTGTACACGTGTGTGTGTGTCTGTTTCTGTATATCATACACGTAAATGTAACCATACGTGTCTATTTCTATGTATATATGTACAGGCGTGGCTTGGTCCGCTTCAGTTTGGCTGAGATAGTTTGGTTCGATGCAGCAGCATGTCTGTATATACGTATACGAGTGTTACCACGAAGGTAGTACGGGGTAGGTATCCAACGTCAGCAGGGCAAAGTATGGGCAATGTAGCATTTAATCACAGAAGCTTGTGGTAATTCCAACGGACAATGCTTGTTGACCCATCGCGTTTGGGTTATACTGCAAGGGAAATTGCAGCCATACTTAAACGGTAATGCCATGCAACCATTTCCCCTTCACATGAGTTCACATATAGACATAGATACATGAATGGAATTACACGTACACGCTAAGTGGAGAGACAAAGACGTTTATTGAACCCCCTGAATAGACCCCCAAAGACAGTACGCAAATCGACCCTAAAATTAACAACGAACTTGAATTATCTGAGCTTAGGTTACGCATATTATACAATCAGAGATAAATCTCTAGTTCATTGTATGGACGGATCACCTTTAACAGTAAAGGGCAATGGATTCCAAAATGTAAAAGCTCTCTTTCACATACAGCAGCTAGCGCATTCAGGTGTGAAACTGGAAGACGTATAGTAAAGCAGTATCATAAATTGTAATTGCAGTTTTTCAGCTTCATACCTATAACTACCTTTTTACAGAAATTAAATATTGCAATAATTTGCGTTATTAATAAAGGCAAACGTGTGCCCAATTGCGGACTCAGTACTCTGACATTTTTACCGATTAACAGGCACATGGATATTCCTTGCATTCGATCGTGGCACGGTCCTCAAGCAATTCGACGATTGCTGATCGCGGAAAATGAAGGTAGGTCGGTTCATCCCTTTTTTGGCAATTTCAATGGTACTGGTATATAATTTATCTGATAATGCGATGTACTCTTTGTGTTCTTTTCCCCTATTTGATGATAAGGATCAGATCGTATGACACGCTGTGATATCTCACGGTTAGAGGTAAGCATGATAGAGAGGTGGATAGATTGATTGATCGATAGACAAGGCCCTTTAGAATCCGGGTAATGATGAAGGAGGTTAATGTCACTTATATTGTTGGCTTAACTTGATCCTACCGATGTTCCGTTATTAGATTTCGTTTTAAATCTCTTTCAGTAGTATACGAGTGAAATTCTGTTAGTGAACGTACGGTTGGGTTAGTGTAGAGTGCTGTGAGAACATTGAGGCGTTGAGATTATCGGCGACGTGCCACACCGCGGCGCCTGAGGCGCGAGTGTAACAATTAACAAAGCCCTGAAAACAACAAATCACGCCTCTCATCAATTATTACCTCCGGCTGGAATAATTACTCGTTCAGTTCGGTCTGAGCTGAGAAGCAGAATGAAAAGGGGTTCATTGAAAGCGAGAAGCAGAATTTCTCAATTTCGTATCAACTTGGAATTTGGGGAGAACCTTTTGAGCCGGTTTATGTGATCCCCTCCTTTTCAAATTGTGTACCCCTCTACACGCAAAATCAAATAATTAGGAAATACCAGACGAGGCCAAGCGTCACCATCCCTGTGAATCAAATGCGCTCAGAATTTCCAGTGATATGGGTAACTCGGTAACACCACGGGAAGGGCTACGTGGTGGAAAAGGAAGCTAAGGGGCACGTCTGTCATTCCGCGTCAGAGGGCCAGAGGGATGGATGTCCGATGGTGCATTGTTCGCATTGTTGCATTTCTGACACTGACGCGACTTTGAAGAGGGTTCACGACCGTCATTCGCTCCAACAGGAATTCCGCAATGTTGGCTGGGATCAAATAAAAGTTCTCCTGGATTATACCTCTAACTATACCCATACCACACATGAAGTCGAGCACATATTGAAAAAAAATTCGTTATGGATCTACAGCACGCTTTAAAAATTTCAACTTCACGTACGTGATACATACATTAACATCATCGCTGAGTGTTGAATCATAAATCAATTACAAATATCGTTAGAAGCTGTTCAACAGCAGTCGAATTTCAACACATATAAATTTAACGTATACTCAGAACGTTAAACGTTTGATGTCTATTCCTCAGCCACAATAGTTTGCCACGAGGAATCCTTATACTTGCCTACGCATTAATCGGAATTAAGATCTACAAGCAATTACGGTTCAGATTGACAAATTAGATTGCGCGTTGTATTTCATTGGGTGTTCGCTTCCGTTAACACGCCGTGATACGAGTATCTCGCACGCAAGAGGAGGCAGGTGTTGTGTATACTTATGGCTATAACATACACGTTCACATGTATAAGTGTATCTATACGATGTACGTACTTTATTTGTGAGCTAAGATATGATACCATTTTCAAGGCTGATTCCAAACCAACGAAACGCAATGGAACGGAACGCGGTGGGTTTCTTGGTTGAAATTTATTCGTTATTTAAATCACTGAGATCTTCGATAACGAGAATTGTAGGGGAATTCATTTAGGTCTCGCTGTTGGATCATGTTTATGTATTTTTATATTCGTTTGTTTAGTATCCCAACGTTCCGTTCTCTTCGGGTCTCCGTTGGGGAAGAAAAAGGAAAATCAAAAATCAAACGATATTAAAAAACGAAAGAAAAAAAGAAAAAAAAAAATCAAGTACAAATAAAATCACGAGTGGTCTTAGTTTGTTGTTATATTAAAAATAAATGCAATAGCTGAGTTTACTGTGATTAATATTCAAAACGGGTTGTCTACCCGAGAAATACGTGGTTCTGCATTCATCTCGATCCTCAGCGGACGACGCAGAAAATTTCGAATTACAGTTTCAAAGGCTATAAATTGCGAGCTCACGGCAAAAACGCCGCGGCTACATAATCCTTTACCACGTTTTTCCTGCTAGGAATTTTTTTTTCCTCCCTTTTTCAGTTCTTTTTGTTTTTTTTGGCATCCCCTCGGTAGGAAAAAGTTGTCACATAGTTCTGAAGCAATTTCGTGGTCAGAACACTATGCGGGCTGAAAAAATTCCTCGCGAATTCCAACCTTATCATTTTACTGTCAATCAGTGGAAAAATTATTGACAGTTTAAAGGTGCACTCCAACCATGCGCTTTTAATATACGAAATCCGAAACTAAATAGATACCCACTACTTTCATTATAAATTCTATTTCAAAAAGAGACAATTGTATAATCGATCAATTTTTTCCCTTCCTTATTGTAAGATTTTATGAACTCTGTTCGAAAAATCTAAGACATATCAGTCTTATTCAAATAACTCCTACAGAATCTTTGCAAAATATTACCAAATGTGAAAACACTACAGTGTTCTTTTCTCATTTTCTCAAAATTTTCTCAAAAGTGGCTTTAGGTCCCTGTCTGCAGTAGGCTGTTCATTTACGAACAAACTTTTATTGTTGAAAGCTGTTTCGCTTTTCGGAGATCTCAGCAACATTAAACTATAGGTAGACCCAGACAGGGCTTCTCGAATGTAATTAACATTAGCCGTAATACCTCTTAGATAAACTGCCGGATAACCGAAGTGATCTGAGGCTCTAGGCCCCCGGTTGATTATGCCTTCGATTTGCATAGAAGCAGACAGCGCTATGGTTAATCCTCACCAGCACGTCTCTAGCGTGGTTGCATGGTTGAATTATGTCAAAGGTATTTGCATATTATTGCCGTCGATAAATGATAATTCATAGAAAAGTCGGTATAATCACCCTAGGTTCAAAATTAACTATAAATTTAATTAAACTCTACTAGATTTCGACAAGCCTTGCTGCACTAAGGATTAAGAAGCGAACTACCTGCCATAACGAACTTATCCCATAACGAACTACTTAACTCTAAAAGGGATGTCTATACACACCACCGGCACGTGCAGACTGCACGCTGCAATCCAATTGACACAATTGTCACCGCTAACACAACACCGTAAATAAACACCATTAAAGTCAGCCATGTTCTGGTTAACCGAAATATGTGTTCACGTGTGGATTCAGTTACTCGGGAATCGTAGGAGCTTGATTAAACGTATGGGCTCCCAGATAACTGTATAATATCTTATCATATCTTTTATTGAATGTGCAGTCGGAAAGAGATCAACGATAACGGAATGGCACGGTTGTTACGTGAATCCTTAATCCACGATCGTGTATCCACCGCATTGTAGCCTCCCGAAATTCTGTAGACTCGGAATTCCCACCGTTTGGTAAATTGCCAGATTACCTTGGAAAGGTCACCTTCCTGCACACCGTAATGTAATGTTTGTGCAAAGGATATTTCCCACGGTTCTCCGATTATCTTTCGGATTCGGACCCGCCTATGTAAGCACGATCTCGCTGCCGAATTCTGATTTATATGGCATGCATAAATCATCGTTCTTCAAACTAATCCGACGACTATAGTTTGATGAAGGTAAATAAACTCTGCTGCTACTCAATGGCCATGAATCTTTTTTTTACGAATCACATGGAAATTTTGAATAATTGTTCTTGTCATGATATTGAACTGCTGATTGAAGTATGAATGAGAAGTAGTCGTGTAGGTAGATGTACCTATAAAACGATGAAGTGAATCGATCTTGAATGGAATATGAACGGTATAAATGTACTGCATATCGGAGCTGTCCGTCGATCAGTTTGAAAATTACGTTGGAATTAAAACTCGACGTTCAGACAGTTTATCCGCGGTCCATTAATTACTCTCTTAGCCGCTATAAATTAACCATCGAAACGAACTCCGTCATTCGCGGAGCCAAATAAATAAAAAAAACGGAATGAGAAAAAAAAAATCAGCACCGATCCTGCAGCGTTGCAACCGATCGACTGGTAAACCCGGCCAATCGAGTCCGCCGATCGACAAAAGTTGACCACTTACTGCCGGCGCGGCGCTGCTCTTACAATAAGTTAAAGAATTGCTCATAGTTGGTTGTGTGGCTCTGTGTTCCTCTACACAAAAGTCTTGCATCTCCGCGTAAGGGCCATAAAACTTCTAATAAATTGTTAATAATGGCTCAGCTTCTTATGATTGACGATCAACGTCAACCATAACTTAGATGATCGAGGAGGGATGGGTAAGGGGGTGGATTAAATCGTGATTACTGATCCTGTATCTCGTACATATCCTGGGGTTTTCACCCCTCATCTTCGTACAGCACACGATTGACCTTAGGAGTAACCTTTGCCCGGCTGAAGTCGCGCGGGCAACCATTAACAAATTGGTCCTCGATCGCACCTTCGTAAATCTTCGGTACAAACACATATATCTATACATAAAATTATATACATATATATACTTATACCTACTCGCGTCTCGACGTCCCGCGGCTTCGTGAACGCGCCTCTCCGCTATTGCCTTCAGACAAATAGATGAACCCGACTGACGGAGCGGTGCAGTAAAATATCGCAAGAACTACCGATTACATGACTCTAATATCCCATGGCTACTCCTTCTTTAGATTGATTTGTTGTACCGTCAGGGATGCACATGCACTGTGTATTGTCAGTCTTTACTCTTCACCGGTCATTTTGGTAAAGCAACTATTTGCGGTTAGAGAAAATATTTTTAGATTTTGAGAGAGCGTTTGAGTGAACGGCTGATGGCGTGTAGGTTTGGATGGGTTTCCTCTTTTTTTTTTTTTTTTTTTGTTTTGCTGAAAAGTTATTTTATTCGATATACGAGTTGCGGTTATTGCAAGCGTGCAGAGCGCTGTGAGATTTAGGTGTGTATCGAATTACCGTTATATATAGACATCCGATTGCCGGTGGGAACAAATGGCTGAATTAATCCACTTCCAGAGTTTGTTTCGCGAAGACCAAGACCCGACAGTGATGTAGCAAGGCGGTACAAGACCGACCTCGGTATCGGGCCACGTGCGTCTGTCTACCTCTTCACGATTAATTTCAGTTCGGTTCTTCGAAACGTTCTTTTTATTCTTGGTCTTCTTCTTCTTCTTCTTCGTCTTCTCTACACCTTTATTTTACATCGAAATCCAATATACTCTGCCCATGCACATCAGTCTTTTTCCGAAAAATAAACCGCTTGAATTGCAAATCAATGCCATTTGTATGCATCGTCAAGTGCCTATATATTCGTATATAAAACTCAAGAAATATTTTTACCTCTCTCAGACGGTTTTCTAATCCATCGGATTATCGCCCAAAATCTTTCTCAAGCTACGCGTCCTGCACATGTAAGTGAAAATATATAGGATACTTCATCGACCACCGTTCAGCGTCCGCCCTTCGTGCTTTCGGTATATGAGGTACTCCATATACCAATCGGACTCGGAGCCTTTCCAATTTTTTTTTTTTCGTTTTTTTTTACTAGGCATGAAATCCCCGATTTGTATTTGCATCTAGCAATCCTTTCAAAGACGCATACCAACACCCAACGAATTCGTTCCTTTTTACTTCTCCCTTGGTAACGTTAGTTATACAACGTTGGGAGTACATATAGTGCTAAAAGGGATAAATAGAAAGCGCCGTTGGTTGTCCCAGCACTGAGCTCGAGGCGCGAAGTGATTCCCCGAAGGAATTGAGATATCGATTTCAATCCGCAACACTTACCATCGCCCGCCAGCTCACCGCGAATGACCTATACTGTGTTTACTAGTCCCCACAGCAGTGCTCGGTGTTCAGTGTTCGCAATTTCCACCATAGAGACGAAGACTTTACGGTTATGCTCGTTTTCACACTCACGCGCGAAATTCTGCGACGTACATAGGTATTTATGTACGTATAGGTATACCTATATGTATCGTTTCATCCTTTACTATCTCTCTTTCTCCTCCCAACTGTGTCCCTTTTGCTTTTCTGGATGCTAAACAGTCCGCGAGCCAACTCGAGCTATTCCGGAATTGTAGCATGAACAGCGCCTCCTGTCGTATTGTCTTTATTTTTATTACCCTCCAACATTCACGACACTAATCTTGAGCTAAGGAAAGTGGATTACTCCTTTAAAATTGTACGCACATACATTCGCGAAATGCACGGAGGGCTGACGTGACGTTAGAGGCTCTAAAGTCTGCTAAAATTTATCTGTTACGTCCGGGGAACGGAGCTTCTCATGCTGTACTCAGATATAATAACAGTACATAAGCATTACTGGTTCGTATTCGATATACCAACAATGGAAATGCACATGCATAACAACTGGTGGCCACTGTTGGGGTAGTTTTCACGTAACTTCTGAAAGTTATGAAAGCTCCATTGATGCAAGTGACGTTCTCTCGTTCAGGACAGCGGAAATTAACTGACAACGGCTTGACATTTTTACCGATTTTTTTCATCATTGTTACAGGAATGTTAATTTCAAAATATACCGTTCGCTGAATGAATGAAACATCATAGAATCATAATCTCTCATTTAGCATCTGACAGGGATTCTGTGACTGAATTCAATCCCTCACGTCGTATCACATCAAATACTATACATAGACACAAAACGAGAAAGTTGCGTGAAATTGCTAAATGTTAACTTAAAGTAGAAAATTTCACGCGGTATATTGACGAACGTCTGCATATCTATCCGCAATATCTTTTTGAACAAATTCCTTGAATTCCCTATCCGGAAGATAATTGCAGTAGCCGCGTCAAGTCCACTTGAATAATTGAAATTCCCTGGACCTATAACGAAGTTTGGATCAAAAAATTTTTTGTACAAATTTTACTTTCGAATTTCCATATTTAACGAATCACTGCGAATACTTGCCTCGGTTAGCTAGACTCCAACACACGTGCAGGCCCATATCGACATATGGGGCCGTCGTCCATGCAACGTACTGCAGAAGGTGGCGTCGATTTAGGGGGTAAAGTGATCGCTTTACGCCACCCTCTGGTCCAAACAGAACTGATATTTATTGCAAGCAGAATACCCCGCGATAACGGGCTTGTTACTTTCAACGTACCAGATCCGTCGCATGTAGAGGCGCCATGTCTAAGATACGGGATCCCGCGAGATCTTGTACAGATAATAGAAGCTATCTGGCTGGTCCATATACAGGCGTCACTTGATTACATCCTGTTCACTCTACAGGGTGTCCAATTTATCTGTAAATTGAGTAAGAAAAAGGAGAAATAAAAAGTAAATAGAACTCTTAAGGAGTGAACGCCATTCTTCACTTCCAGCTACCTACGCAGTGGTTAAACTAGCCTAACACTAGACTCCGGCGTGTTTATACCTTTTTCAGAAAACAAGAACATCCGTACATGTTCGATTCATATTTAGTAGAAGAAAAAAAAGACAGAAAAAGAAGTTGCTACATGGACGTGGAATAAATTTCTTCAGAAGCCGTGGTATGAACGGATTCCGAGTTTTGCGATTGTGATATAGGCATTTCTTTTGTACATTGTAATCTAGAGTTACTTCGTGAGACAACGCGAAGAACGGAGAACTCGTGGTGTTAGAAAGGGCGGGGGTTGTACATACGCAAAGCAAAAAATAAAAATGTAAAAAAAAAATGAAAAAAACATGTGTTACAGAGGTGTCCGTCTTATCTGAGAGTGGGCAGTAGCCACTCGACAGAAACCTGAATAAACATGGCTTCGAACAAAAGGGTGGGCTAAATTTAACCATATAAACTCCTTGCGGACCAACAGAGTGCATAAATACAAATCATCCAGAAAGGTTCACTGCCGTACTTATATTGTTCCAGAACCCGACACGGGAGTAGGACTTTGGTTTCGTTTTGTACCGCCGGGAAGAGCTTTCGAACTGCATGGAAAGAGTTATTTTTCTCTTGTACATTTTCAGCATCGCATTGTACCGTGATGGTAAAAATTATTTGTACGATTTTTGAGACACTTTAATGACTAATAGAATGATAAATGATGAATTTCAGAGCCTGTTTCGTGGAAGAAAAGTAACAATTATTTAGTTTATCATTTCATGAGGGTTGTGAAGGATTCTGCAGGCTTGACTTTTTTAATCGAGTCGTTCCTGAGCAGAGAGTGGGTGCAGTCCAGCATGTAAGAGTCTTTGGACTTGGTACCACACACATTATGTTGAACTTGGTATTTGAAGGACTCAAGTGGCCACCGCTAGACGCGAAGATCAAGGTCCTTGGGTATCTGAGGAGGAGAATGAAGCTGGCGAATGTTGCAGTACGTCTTTGGTGAGTCACCACGTAGGCTGTCCATTTTTATTCTTATTTGTTTGTTCTGCCACACGAGACAATTCATTGGTTTTTTTTTTGTTTTTTTTTTTTTTCATTTTATTTTTTTTTCTTTCTTTCAAGGTAGGTAACTTTATACAAAGCGTATATCCCCTACTCCTCTCTTCTACATTCGAAATTTGCATCAAAAACCAATTAAATCCAGAAAACTCCGATCTCCTTCACAAGAAGAACCGCATTGTTAATGTTGTCATTGTTATTATCATTCCCGGGCGAACTCACACAGGGTTTGAAAAACAAAAACAAAAAATATCGATACTTTTTATCCTCCAACGCACACCCACAAAATCCTTCCGGAAACAAAGAAACTAACGCTGTATAAGCAATTAACGTTTCACGGTAATATATCGGAAATTAACCACGCGTTATATAGCCATTGCTTAATGCATATCTATATTTCCTAGTACGGTGTTAACAAATCAATCACTCGTAACCAATCACCGGCATAAATCAGTGAGTGTAATTACAAACCTCAATCCTAAAATCTTTCACAATTTCACCGCGTCGATTATCCATCTGTATAATACTTGAACAGGATTCGAAATTTCAAACGCTTATACGCTGCAGTCGAATACGTATATGAAGGAAACTTGTCGTAATCTTTCCCTCGAGCGTAGAAAAATGTTAATTATTAATTCCAGCTTCCAATTAACGTATTCTTAATAAGACCGATCAGCTATGAGACGATTATAGAGGCTTAACAAACGCGTGCAGAAATTTACAAATTTACAGTTTGACATCTGCGGTAGCAAGTTAGTATTTATTTCTACTGAAACAGCGATGTAAATGCAAATGGATTTCAAGTGGCTCGGGGGAACCAAGCTAAACAGGGCACGGTTCGCTGTTACTGTTAATCTGCACCACATTACCTTCGCTCGCTGCCGCGAATGCAAGCGGTATAGTAGCTGGTTAGTAAGGATAGGAGAAACGAGGATAGAGAAGTGGTGCCTGGTGCCACCGACTGAATATGGAGTAGGCTCGGGCGAGCTTAAAGCCACCGACCAAGATTAAAGCAAGCGCTTAAACTAAAGGTCGTGGCAGGTCAGTAAATCCTCTAGATGAAATTTAACAAAAATTTATCATTTACATACCTACATTCCCATTCCATATTCCTAGCTTACAAAGTTATCGAATTATCGGTAAACTAATGTCCACTAATTAATACCTCATTAGTATTCATAAGTTCTGAAACCAGTGTGTTCAATAGTGTACAGTGGTGGCCCTGAATAGTAATCACCAGTTACCATTAGTGATGAGTAAGTACAACTAATGAACACTACTACAGTACTGATCAGTGAATATCGATCTACTTATAATTCAGTGATTGGTCGACCATCGAACGAATAGTTGACTTTATCAGCAATGACCACTGACATAATCCAGACGGACATTATAATTGCAGACACATTATACGGCATTCATATTTATCGATAAATTAATGATAAATCGTATAGTTACGACAAGTAATTGTATGTCAGTTCGTAGGTTGGCAGTGAATTCATGCCAACCTTTTACGACAGTGAATCAATTATTATCGTTTTCCATAGTTCGTTAGCACCTGAAGAATTGGCAATACGATATATGAATCAGTTTTGTCGCGGCATGAACTTCTGCCATAAAATTTGCTTTAGCCACCAAAGATTTTGAGCGGTGAATTATGGCTCATCCATGAAATGGTGAACGGTTTTCAAAATGACTTATGATGCGGGTGGAAGTGTTGCCAATAACTTTACCGAATAATCCTCATAACTTTTTGTCTCGTGAGGGAGACCCGTGTACCGTTACCGATCAGTCACTCTTATGGGTATATAGGCATGCATATTCTGATACGTATATATGTGGATATGTCCACCTATCCGCGTATCACACACGACTTAGGTGTCACGGTGATAAATGACTTTGAAAGACTAGCTCTAGGAACCTATAATGGCAATAAAATACCTTTAACATGAACAAATTTAAATTGTCAGTTGTATGTAGACGTAAATCAATAACTTGAAACGGAGTTGAACCTAGATAGCTGTATGAAGTCAGGTGATAAATTTCTGCATTAATTACTTCTAAGCTCTCTCGATCCCATAGTTTATCACTCACTTCTGACTTGCATGGGCTCACCCTCGGAGCCTCTTACCGTCGATACTCTGCCCTCAGGTCGGCCGATCTTGTCCAGTGTTTTCACTGGAGGTGTTATAGCGATATCGTGTATAGTGTAGGTGTATCTAAGTTCGAGAAGTATCCTCTTCCGAGGCCGTCTACTGTCGTTTACAACATGATACTTCGAGGAAAGTACCATTCGACCGGACCAAGAAACTTTCATATCTCGGTCAGAAAACACTGAAAGTTGTAAGTCCCTGGTAAACGAGTTTTGTACCGGGGTTTCTTGGGAATCAGTCTCAATCCAATTATCCGGTAATCCCATAGAGCCATCGTGGTCCGAGAGGTGCAACCTAACCCAACCCAACCTCACCTGACCTCACTCAACTTAACCTAACCGAATTTTCTCTCTTGGGATGCCCCCATCCCTTGCTTACTTTCGCGGATAAATCCACGCTTCGGGCTATCGGTCCTGGGGGATCGATCATTACCGTCGTCTTCAGTTATTTCCAATATTCAATTGCGGTATAATCCACCCGCTCGATATACCATCTTATTATCTTATAAAAATTAATCCTAGGGATGAACGAGAATAAAAATCTCAAAACAAGTTTCCATTCGTTTTTCTTCTCCCTGAATCGATATCATCAACAGCATACCGTTAATGTTTTCCACCCTTATGTTGATATCGTAGATACTTTACTCGACCGGTGGAGGGTATAACAATAATTTGTTAATTGATAAAATTCTAACAAACTGAAGGTATACCAAGGTGTTGAAACGTTGCATGAAAGCAAATGCTAGTTGATAATTGGGAGTATCAGCAGGGATGCTCCTAACAGCTTTTATACGGTGCAGTGTTTTACATGATCACACGATCCTCATGTGTAGACATACAAGGATTAGAGTCGAATAATGAAGGTGGAAGTGCGGTAAAGTACTTTTGCATATATACATATATCGTAAAACGTGAGTACGAATTTTGGCGTAGAATTAAATAATTTCTGGTATTGTTCCGAAAAGGTTGTGGATTCGGCACACCTCTAAAGTTTCAATGCGAGTTTGTTGATTCGATACGGTGCCGCGGTTGTGAATTCGAATGTAATGGTGAAAATTAAGCTGCAGGTATGTAGAAAACAGAGAATAACAAGAAATACAAAAGCGAAACAGAAAAAAAAAATTAAAAATATATATGAAAACAAAACATCGTCATCAAAAAACGCTTACACCGGGTACGCGACGCACGTATTTCCGGAGTCCTTTTGCTCTCTGCAGTAACCACACGGCCGTGTATTTAGCCGACTATCGTTCAGACGCGAAAACTGCAAACGCGGTACTTTTTCACGAGGGCATGAAACCGAGGCTGGGGGAAATAAATCATGTTCAGTATCTGGCGAAGACAGGATAAAGAGACTCTTAGCGGCTCTTATATGTATTTATGTCACACGCTTCCAGTCCATCCTTAAGTTTGCTCCTGCGACTGTCTTTTGTTCAGCCATTCCTCGGGCGACTTGGTCGTCTTTACGTTGCGATAGTCCCGTGCCACGTCTAGATAAGACACGTTTTGTCCACCGGGTGTGTTGGAAGTGGTCTGTGCTCTGGAATAAATTTCGTAGGTAGTTCCCTCTCGCCGTGGATAGATGCTATACCAAATTTGCTAATGGAAGGACATTTCTAACGAGTGCAGGCCAGGGATGGCAAACTGTATGCCAACCATCTGAGGAAATGTCCGGTCATATTATCGCACGAAGATTATAATCCAAAATAATTTTGTTTGTACTCTGTGTACATGTACAAAACCTGACGGACTAACACTGATATAGTGAACTTTGATCGGCATCATACACTTACATATTTACACATTAGTCGTTCTCTGTAACACGGAGGATTGTCGTTCACCGAATGATCGATTCATGTCCCTAAATAGAAATGTCAATTGACTAGCGACATGTGGAAGTCAATTGGACGATCATAGCAAAGTGATGACGGAAGATGAAATCAATTTTACATGTAGAAAGGGTTATCTGCATCGGAGAAACGACCGACTGTCATGTAACGAAAGATATACGTGGGTAAAAACACTAACGTAATGTAACGTAACGTAACGTAACGTACATACATAGGATGAGGCAAGAGATCGCGCGCCGGTGATAATTTCATCGTCTAAATTCGATGCATCCAAAGCGGATTGAAGCTCTCGAGATCAGCTGTCCATATCCAGCCTCCGCAATGGGCACTTCGATATACCACTCTAAGGACTCAGCATAAAACCCAAGAATAATTGATTCGTATCTCGGAGTAGGTAGCGTCCGCATAATTTCAAAGTACGATTCTTATTAGTCACCTGAAATCCAAGACAAAGTGGGGAGGAGGCAGAGACAGAGCTGACAAAAGCTGAACCCACAGTTTTCACGTGGACCTTTGAGTATTGTTTTTTTTTTTATAAATTCTCTAAAAAACAGGATCATCCCGGGTTAGTTTCCCCGTGATTTAGGCGAGGTAAATTCTGGCTAATTGCAACTTATGTCACGTTAGAATCCACGTCTCGTGAGACCATTACGTTCGTCCGTAGTAAGTTCCGTCAGTAAGTTCAAGCCCCAGCGTCCTTAGAGAGCTTAAGCTTGTTGTTGGATCGGTATATCGTGTACCAGTATGTGGAGGATAATTTCGAAACTATGAAACTTGTTTCCAGCGTGGGTATACTATAGTTACCGTGGACTGCAGCATCAGCTACAAAACCTTAACAAATGACTCGTTCCCGTTTACCGCACGCTCCTGCACGTAACTTAACGCACATTTCGGTGGCATACTAATTTCTCGCGGGTAGATAATTAATATCTCGAGGTGAAGTCAGGCTGGGATCGGCTCCGAGAGGTTCGCCTTATGGCGTCTAATCCAGCAGTGCATAGCGGGTTATGGATAGAATGGGTTACCGCATAAAACCAGAAACGTCGTCTACCGTGAATTAATTACAAGCGTTTTGTCAGCTAGTGTTATACTATAACTATAATCAACGATAAATTAATTCTCCAGGCGTACGTACGACTGGCCTTATGCACAGGACGATGTGGCCAACCCGCTAGAACGGGGCGAGACAACAGAAGCGCAAATAAGTAAACCATTGTTTGCCATTGCCAACGATTTATCATTCTATTGCCTAGCTATTTAATTACCCCACGCTTGCATCGTTCCTCAACCTCTTCACGTCTGATTTCTATGCCCGGTTCGCTGGAGTAGACATCAGTCTAGTTGCCAACGATTTGAGTCTAAATGACTACGTAAATATACCGACTGCAGTTTTCTACAAAATAGCATTCTGAGCAATTCATTTATCAGGCCATTTTCGTTTAATTTTCATTGACAACCACCGCGCAGTGTGTATAGCGGGTCGTCGATCGGAATGGTATATTTGCGAGCCAAGACTTACAGGGAATAGTTGCCCAAGATCAAAATTCCGGGGTCTCGGGAATCCGTGAATCCCCAAAGTGTACAAACCCCAAGTTTAATATACAGCCGGCGACTGGACCCCGTGTAATAACGTTAGGCAGAGTTACCCCGCCTCGATAAACCATGGTCAGAGAGGTGGTCTTCTCTCTGCAGAAATTCTCTACACAGATACATACATGTATGTATATATATACATCTACATATGTACAAATACAGTAAAGTACGTTATCCTTACAGCCACGTGCTTGCGGCTAGTCAGCAAGTTTGAAATTAGGAAGGAGCCCCGCGCTCGCGCGCGCGTTCACAGTGGACTCAATCAGTTAAGCCTCTTGGACGGGGTATGAGTAAGCCGCCCCCCATATTTCGGATTTTCATTTGATATAGAATTCAATTTCACTTGGCGTCACGGTATCTTCAAAGGTATTAAAGGTATTCCCATTACGGCTTAGGCCTGTCCAGAAGGGCTTCGTAGATGGAAGTTATACCTATATTATCAGTCGAAGGAACAGCGAGGCATCGAGAAAGAAATTCAACTCGAAAATCTACCGATGGCCGATATCTTACAGATCCAAATCCAACTTATTTACCGAATGTAATCCCTCAATAGCCAGAGAAATTATTTACTTCGACCAAAAACTCGGTCGAATTCATATTCAAAGGTAAATTCTAAACACCCTTTACCATCCTCGATATCCGGGTGGACATGCCTAAGGCCAGTGTTTAATAGCGTACTACAGGGATGCTATAAACTTAACCATCGCTAAGCCGTAATAACATAGACCTGTGGCCAACAACTTGGTAAGCTCCATAACTGATCACCATTGGCACATTGGCTTATGTTGTTACGGCTCTCGGGCTGCCTTTGCACGACATATACATCGCGGTATCTACGAGGGGCATTTTCGACTAGGTATATGTATGCAATAGGATCAGAGAAGCCCGGGATGCGGGGGTTGACCGGAAAAGATCAGGATTCCGAAAGCACGATCCAGGAGCTTGTCAACTATACGCGGAGGATATACTAGGAAAAATTTGTACCGGAGCACTCGTGCCTTTCGCTCTCCCACGCGTCTTGAGATCACCTCAACAGCTCCTATGGTTAGATACAATTCGAGTAGGTGTATATGAAAATGAGTTTGTATTACCCAGCAAAGTAAGACTATCGCAAAGGACCGCGTTGCTGGTCTTTGTGGTTTGGACAAGAGAAATATATTCACGTTTCTGTGTATTCGTTCATTTAAAATAGGGGATGGGATTCACTTCGGCATGGAAATGGCTCCACATTGTACCCCCGAGTTCGAGAAATTATGTCAATCTAATTCTGAATGTTGAATCCCCAAAGTCTCTAAGGCTACTCAATTATTAACTCTGTTAAATGACTTAGCCAACTTCGATTTAACTTCTTAACTCGCTAGCTAGTGCAAACTTACTTTGTACCCTGTTTACCGAGACAAACAGTTGGTATTTAGAAACAAGAATACCCGGCCTTAAGATTTTCCACATTTCCTTCTGTTAAGTCGGTCGGGATTTCACTCGTTAGAAGAAATTATACTCCCTTATCTCTATCTCTATTCATCTCTCTTGTTCTCATAATAAACATTTTTCTCTCTCCCTCGCTCTCACTTTGAAGTATAATTCGTTGCCAGGATTTGTGCTCGAGCTAGGTAGGAGTAAGAGAGAATAGGAATGGGAATGGGATGGGAATGGTAAAGGGAAAGGGCGATAGCGGTCAGATTAACCTGGGCCTTGAGGCGCGATCTCGGAGACGAGAACAAATGCCTTGGATAAATTGGTGGCGCTTTGGTGCAATGGATAGCGTGCTGGCGAGCGCTAAAAGCTGCCGTAACTCATATTTAACACCAAACGACTGGGCTTTTATATAAATGAAGGCCTTTTAAAACTAGAGATTCGTGACAGACGGCTGTTAGAATTGTTCGTAACGGTAGCGTGTAAACGATTTTACTTGACGACGCGCTTAAGTCATTGCATAAGAATCTTATTTGCGCCTTAACCGAACCAGCTACAACATAACAAAGAATAATATTTCCGTATATATGGGTTCAGGAAGCAAATCAAATCCGCAAAGTTTTATTTCAAATTCTACAGACACACAATGTGCGAAAATTTATTATTCTCCAAGGCGAAGATAAATGAATGCGAAAAAATTATCTGAGGTAACATCCAGATAGGGGACTGCAGTAAGGATATTAAGCCATCAGTTGCAGCTGCCAAGATGATACGGACAGACAAGGCAAGTTCAAATTTACATTTCAACACGCGCATCCTGCACTCGTCGCATATTTTTCACCCTATTTTATTTTTTCATCTCTCATTCGCTGAAACGATCTCCAAGTGGATTGAACCGTTGATAGAAGAGACTGTTGTGTATAGTTGATTTAACAAAAAAAAAAAAAAAAAATTAAAATTAAACATTCAAAATTAGATGAGATCAACTAACTTCGAGACAACTCGATAAATATTCGGCGACAATGAATAGAAATCGAGATACGAAGTGGATAGTGCCTGCACTAATTGTCTAGACTGTTTCTCGTTAACGTTATCATTCAACCACTGAAAGATCTATCGACATTTATTTTCTGAGTATATAGAGTCAGCGAGCCGTGGTGACTGTTCAATTTAAGAAGTAGCTAAAGGGAGCTATTGGAAAAGTCTCGGTGACCTTTTTCCCCCTTTCGGGAAATGGAAGCGAAACCTAGCAGTGGGTTCACTTTTTCCTCAAGAGTTTCTTACTTTTTTTTCTTTATTTCTCTTCAGGCTAACTCTGACTAAACGTTATATACACGCCCAATGCTATTCATAGAAAAAGTGCACCAGGAAATAACTCTCCGAGACTGTTTGTAAGGTCCGCCTCATTGACTGCAGGACTTTTGCTGCGCGCGACACTCTACCGACCGTCAGCTAATGACCAAGAGCTACTGTGAGGCCGGGAAGAGATGGATGGGTCCAAGGGATGTCTACGGACTATTGCCAAAACGAAGTAGTCGCGAAGGGGCTAGAAAAATGACCCTTGTCGCGAAAGTGCCTTGTTCCACTAATCAACCACCGCGGTCGTGGCTCGTACGTTGAAACTATATTTTTTTTCTTATTATTGAAGGTGATAATCGGTAGGGAGTTCAAAATACAAGAAAACACTTAAAAATCTGGACCCAAATTTGATCCAAAACGATAATTCGCTTGGAGCAGATCTTAGGAATTTTTTTTAAAGCCAGGATCGTCAGGATTTGAGTCCTGAGGTAAAAAGAATAAATGCACAAGGGATATGTGATCGAATAGACGATTTTGAATACCGTAATAATGATGTGAATGAAATTAGGGAATGGGAAAATTCCGGGGAATTGAGTTAGGTAAATGAATGGGTGAAAACGAAATAAATACTTTTGGTTTTGATTAAATTTCCGGGTAAAGGTCCGATTGCGGTTAAATCTTCAGCTCACATTCGGTTTAAATTCCTGATTGAAATCTGAATGAGACCGGAAAGCAAGGATATATACATGTAAGCCTTTGCCTTTAGATTAACCGAGTTACGTGCCGTCCCTCTAGCCTCACTTACGCACATGATCGTCGGGCAAAGGTTTTAATTAAAAGATAATAAAGCCGAAAATACCCGAGAGAAACTCGAGAGGCAACAAAGTTTATATCATTCCGTCAGTTTTCGAACGATGCGCTTTCCGATAAAACGGGAAACGGGTAACGTACCGTCCAACCAACCAACCCGCATATTATCTCCCTGCGAAGTGCGTAGGTGCGTTAACTCAGAACTCGCATACAGTACTTGTATTTGGTATAATACGGAGAACTGCCGCTTAAGTAGGTATGTGGGTAATTCGTCGGATCACGAGTAACCCGAGACGTTCTTTCGATAAGTGAGCCTTTCTGGTGGATTAAGACAAACTGCCCGTAGAAAGTCGAGGGATCAGGTTCGTCTGTTATTCCATATGAAAAGCTTCCGGTATAAAATAAATATCCAGGAGAATTAAAAGACCGCGTGATAATGTGCGGTCTGTCCGTTTTTCCTGCTGAAAGAAAATTATTAACTTTGAGTATAACAAAAGAGCTTTTCCCCGGTATCAGGTGGACTTTTTTTTTTTTTATTGCTATCTACAGACGACTACGACGACAACGTTCCGGCAAAAGTTGAAAACAATGCTTGGATTAAAAACAGTAATATTATTCGCGCCCTGCGCGTAATCCTCTCAACCGTATATACCTACCCGCACGGTTCGGAGCATGATATTTATTACGCATCGCTAAGCGACCCCGGTTATATAACGGAAACAAAGACATATTTTTCCGGGGTCTTAACCCACGCTTAACAATGGAGCAACTGACTTACTTGTAATTATTATACTTTACCCTCGATTTTTGCAATACCCAAGATTATTGTAGGCGACCGTGCAGGGGGCTTGCGATCGTTAAGAGTAAATTCTTGGCGCAAGCTCAAGATTTCGTTTTTTGTTTTTTGGGATTTTTTTTCTCGCTTCTTTTGCATTTCATTTCTTGTCGGTTTTGCAAAAAAAGAAAACGGGTGGGTATATATATGCGGTGAAACCCCGAAAATGAGAGAATGAAAAAACCTATATCCTACACCTTATGCGATTCCACTTAGTAAGCCCTGCCAAGTTCCATATAAACGGCAACATAGACTTATTACCATAAAGCGAGCTTTTCACAGCCCGAGCTTTTATGTTTGTTTTAAAATATTTCGGGTTTATGAACACAGTGGGGTGCATAAATTATATACGCTGTTGCTGCTGCTGCTGCTGCTACTGCTGCGGCTGCTGCTGCGACTTGGGAGGAAGACAAAAGGGGGAGCACAGAAAATGACAACCTACTGTTTACCGTAAAATACCACCGTAATCTGCAGGTAAAATATATCCCAACAAATATATAGGTATATATCGTATCTATGTACGATACATATACCTACCGAACCTACCTACATGGGTGTATGCATATATTCGTCACGGTCCATGCTAACCGGTCTGAACGGCGTTGATATCTTGAATATCCTTCGCCGAACACTTTTAACTGTTTCTTCCAATCCTTCTCGCTCATCCACCCACCTTCTCAGACAGCTCCATAATTCAATAGAGATACGCTATGGCCGAGACTCGCACCACACAACGTATTCCTAGGCAGAGAATAATGTCGAGCTGAAAATGCCTGATGTTTTAACAAAAGAAAAAATAATAAAAACCAAAATGAAAAGGATTCCAATCAGGTAAGACCGGACTCTCGCACTTTGTGCTTCTTGTATATACCTATACCTGCATGCACATCTCTTATAGTTTATCGACAACTATTTATAACAATCCTCTCATAAAGTATCGTCAAATTTTTCCGAAGAAAAGGTTAAAGACCTGCGTGCAGAGGTTGAAGTCCCGATCATGTAGATCGATAGCGAAAGATCAGACCTTCTGGTGAATTTAGAGAGTCTTAAAAAATTGTGAAACTTTTTTTAAGCCGGAAGTTATATTAGAGTAAGAAAAGTTCGATGTCAATCGATTTTATGAGTGATATATATTACGAGACATCATCCAAAATTGACGAGAAAAAAAATCGATATCCTTTCGTACGAGATATTGAAATTATGGGCTTGGCTGACATGTGCGGAAAATTGTTGGACACACTGTGTATGTATGTGGGATAGTACGTGTAAAATCGTGTTTCACGCCCTTTAGAAAGACGTCGTCTGGCGATAGAGGAAATAATCCAGTGCAGAGAAGAATTACTATATAGCTAGTAGTAATATCTCAATTCCCCCTGACCGCCTAAATCACCCAGCTGTGTCCCCCTTCGTCCCTCGGTTTTATCGAATCGGGTCGCCCGCGCTGTGCAAGTCCGCGAATTGTCGTTGATTATATATGCCACTGTGAAGAGCGGCACTCCGACTTGCCAATATCCGGGACTCGTACAGACCCACTCAAAACCGTAGATATACATTATACTGCATCAGGGTTGGGGATAAAAAACGATGACCAGACAGTGGACAGGCTCTAACGAGATGGCGGTCGTGGTGGTGGTGCAATCATGCTGAAACTCACCCGTTACAACTAAGAGCTGAAAATAACCCCCATCCCCGTTCTCGAATGGCCTCTTTTCATTTTCTTCCCGCGGGAATCGCGAATACCCGCGATCCTGCCGGGCTGCACCTTTATCACGCGACACAAGGGACCGCGACTCGTGAACGCCAGGGTATTTATCTTCGTTTAGGGAAATCGAAAGTGGGAGCCAATACCTCGTCGACGCCACCCCAAACTCTATATCCCCGAGACCCCGGTACACCTGGGGTGAAAGAGCGTTTCGCGGAAGATTCGTTTAACAAATTATCTCCAGTTTTGTCTTTCTCGAAAATTCTGTACAACGTAGAGAGTGGGTATAGCTTTTTCGCCTATATACCGAAGAACAGCCATATTCTTACAAACTTTACAAATTTAATCATTCCCTTTCATTTTTATTTACTAAATTATATATTGCTGCGTACAATTGATTCTCTGCGATGTACATACATTTTTTGTCTTTTTAAGGAATCGGGGCCGGGTTGAAGTTCCGAATTTCGAAAGTTCCGTACGGTAAAAATTGAGAATTTATTTTCGACGATTTCGAATTTTAAGAAACGTTAAGGTTCAGAATATTAAAATTTGGAAAAGTTGGAATGCTGACAGCTCAAAGCTCGGAAAGTCGAAGAATTCGAAAATCTTATTCGGGGCCCGGAGCGGTGAGCTCGGTCCGTGAATTTCAAGTTTCGGAATTTCGGACCTTCGGATACTCAGCTTCCGGAATTCTGAACCTTCAGTGTTTTTCAATTCAAAGTCTTTGAAACCTCCTATGCAGAATTTTGGGGAAATACTCTTTGGAAAAGCTATAAGTCCCTGATATTGAAATTCAGAATTTGGACCCTTCAGGACTTTTAAAATTTCGAATCTCAACCCAGCCCCAGGGTCATGAAAAGTTACACTTTTCGCATTAACCGGTTCGTGAAATCCGCGTTTATCCGACCATCGCATATTCTGTAAAAATGAGTGAAAGTTCTAAAATCGACTGTGCAGATTTCCAGGAGAATTAGGCTTTTTCTAAAAACTGTGAATGAGTAACGTTAACATTCGCAATTTTCAAAATTCGGAACTTCAGTTTGTTCAGAATCTCGAAACCTCAGCATCCCCAAATTCGCAGAGCAAAAACTGATCTTTTTCCAAATTCAAAGACCGTCTAATCTATACAAACGTCGATAGAAACTAACTTTCTTCTACTCAATCGCCACTCGAAAGCTTACAAACAAATCTGTACAGTTTTGTACTTGACAACCGAACACACGGGGTGAATAGACGACGTGCAGTTCTGACTTCGAACTAGTCTAGAACGTAGGTAGGTATATCTACGTCTACATATTAACCCACAATGTCTCTGGAAACAGGCGAACCGGTACTATATAATTCAAGTGAGGCAATTACACCAGTGTCGGGAGATGGCGAGTGCGCGACGCGCCGCGCCGCCCTCGCACCGTCTTGTGCGCGCCTCAGGCTCGACTCTGCAGGGTGATTCACGCGACAAAGATCTGCATTTCCCGAACTTCCTTGAGCACGGTAACGTAACAAAGCGTTTCTAATTCCTTCCTCGTTGACCCTGCGAACCCGAACCGTATTTTGGCAATCGCAAACTGACGCGTTACGTTCAGAGGGATGAATTTCCGAGAACTTATCGTTAGTAGAATCCAAAACCGCGAAAGAACGAAGAGCGGAAGGATTGAACGGCGAACGAAAGACCCGGGTGATTCCGAACGGGAAATAACTGTTCTATAAAAAGTGATTTAAGTTTCCCCCGATGGTGTCTAGGTACTAACTGGTTCAGTACTACTGGTAGTTTTCTCATTTCGGACCAATCGCCGCTTCTGACATGTTTTACCGACAATGGCCACCACCTCTGCTTTACCAGCACCTTTATTTGCCGCGACAACCATGTCTGGTATTGACACACAATTTCCAACCAGTCAGGTGCATTGTGACGTAAATACTTTTTCCAGAAAATACTTCATAACGTTTCTTGACTATACCACTCAGCTCTCGCCAGTCCCGCAGAAATTACTCGAGAGAGGAAAACCGATTTTACCTCTACTCCCCAGGTATTATACCTACCAACAATTTTGCCTTCCGTTCATTTCACCTTATACCCGTTAATTAGTACAGACACGGTGCGATAATTAACGGACGGTAGAATTTAGTTCGGATACGAGTTTTTGATAATAAAAATAAACTTCATTCGCACTGCACCTCGGTATACCTAGGTGTATATGCAAATAATAAATACATATACCTGTCCAGATGCGATACGGTAAGTGAAAGACAATGTTTGATATTAATATTTACAAGCTCTCATATCGCGTTATTTATCTCGCATTCGTTCGCTTTACTCTCAGTAGAGACAAATATTATACGTCCTCATTTTTTTTTTTTTTTGGTTTTTTAGGATGGAATTCATGAATGGACCAAAGTTTCAAAGAGCTGAGCGTATAAGTATGAGAGGAACAAATTTGTGGAAGTATATTATTCACACTTGAATCCCAAGATGCATATCACCGTTGCCTCGTGCCTTGAATACATTTGACAGCCCCCGAGATATACGCAATCTGTATAGGTATATGTGAACGTATACGTAGGTATAACATACAGTATTTTGGTATAGGATATTCGGTATATACTGATGACATCGTAGGATATACACCTACCATGAGGAACATAATGCAGAGTTTCCAAGATATCACTGCGGAATATCTCAATGCTTTATGATTTATGTCGCGGCAGGAAGTTTAGGAAATTTGTTATTCAAATTTTCACAGTTTGACTTTCAAAAGCGTGTCTATTGAATCGCCTATATTTTGATTATGTTTTAATAAATTATTTTTCAAGTTTCACAGAAGTTAAATATCGTAATACTCTGTCCTTTTTTTTCGCCTCCAGCTCTTCCGAGCGGTGGCAAATCACATGGAAGCATAAGAAGAGAAAATAAAATTGATAAATATTGTTTTCAATTAATTCCGGGTACCTGTGGTGTAGGTACTTGATTTATACAAAATAATCAAACTTCGTGCTTGATCGATTACAGGTATAAAAATAGTCTTCTATCTTCAAGAATACGAAACGTAAGTGAAACTTAATTTCGATTATACGATTTATCAATTGCCCTTTCTCCTCCGTAGGAGGAGGCATTATAATTTTTAGCAGAGACAATCTGACTGCTATTCAAATTCCGAACACAGCTGACTATGTGGGAAAAATCATTTAGATTCCCGTTAAACCTGAGAAAAAAAGTAGAAAAATTAGGACGTAAAAATTAGTTTCGAGTCAGACTGAATAATTGTAAGCGAACCGAAAGTAACGAAAAGCTTTTTCAAAAATGAACATTAGGGAAGCGATATTAACGTCACCGTAATAGAAGATTGGGGGAAATTTTTTTCACCTCTGAAGTAAACGTAGGGAAAATTGTTAAAAACCCGTGAAAATCGGATGCCTCGCGAATTCCTGCCCGAAAATTCCGGACAGTGAAAAGTCCAGTTCGTTTCTATTTCTACAAATGTAACGTAGAATTCTATACAATTATTTTGTCCAGAATTATGTATAGCAAAGACTGCTTGAAAAGAGAAATTCTTTTTGGTTTCGATTTAGTTTTAGTTTTTTAGTTAATTTTCCAAAATTCCCACCTCTCGTTTATCTCGCTTACTTCTCAGCTTGCCAAGTCACTATAATCCTAGACTGAGCTATGCCGCAAATATTTCAATTGTCACCTCAAAGCGCTCGACGGGGACTTTAATACAAAAATTCTTCGTCACAAGTGAAATATGAAAGCGAATTAGCGTCGCAATAACGCCATAGGCATCTTGGCGACGACGAAAGGGCAGATGCGTTCGTTAATGCTTCTAAATTTAAGCTATGCTCTAATTGAACGACTCGCTTTGCCTCACGCTCTTTTTACCCCGTGAACTCAAAATAAGTCGTTGATTCATACCTTTGTGTCGTCGGGTCATTTGAGGCTAATTCTTTGTCCATATAGATCAGGAATCGAAATATTTTTACGCGCGAATAGAGAAACTCTTTGAAAGACGATATTCTTCTTATTTTTCCTTTTTTCTACTTCTTTTCGCTCTTTGTTTAAAGAATTTCACTCGTTGCTTCCATATATCTTCGTTCAGCTGTGTATTTACGCGCTTCTCTGCCGATTCAACACATTAAGGACCGTCAATTGCGTTTGCATATTTCACCGCGTCGTCTTTAATAGAAAATAATTGAGCTCAAAGCTTATAGCAGACGAAGGGAGGCCACAATAGAAATTCGATTTCACCAGGAGTGCATTTTTGCCTGGCTTTAATCTTAGGGTACTTTTGTCCCAGGCCATCTTTTCTTAGAAACGAATAGGACTGCAGGGCTCACTGTTAAAAAGCACCCCTCACCCAATTGATTTTCTCGCATCCACCAGCTGGCCCAGTAAATAGCTTTCGCATTACGGTTTTCGGCGACTGCAGAGTTCCCCGTGTACAATGTATACAGACAATCGATTTGGGATGAAGATTTTAAGAACTGCAGGAATTCTTAATTTCAATTTATGTTTAAATCTGGAGACGTGTCTATCTTGGTAGACCGATTTGAAGCTTGTGTGTACCCATGGTGTCAATCTTTCGAACGGGGAATCTGCAGGCATTAGCAAACTTGTTAAATTGCCGTTAACAAGGTAACACTTTAGTTTTCCCAAATTAGTCGAACTCGTCCCAAACGGAGCTTACCTAATCTCAGCTAACTTGAGGCCAGCTCGTGCAGAACCCAAGACGTTGGAATCCGCGAACTACCGTAATAAGCCCCATCCCAGAGGCTAGAAAAACTAGGGCAATCAAGCTTCCAACGAGCCTGCCTCGTCTTCTCTAATAGCTCTTTGACCTGGCTTGAGTTTTGGACAAACGCAGCGGGCAAGGTATTCATCTCTGGACGGGTGTATGAAAGGCTCCAGGATTTTATCATCCTTGAATATAACGCTTCGAATGAAAATAATAGTCCTATTCTTTACCGCTCAATGACTTCTGGCAATATTCTACTAGGAATCCTCCTCCCCGGCGAGGAATAGCAGTGAGCTTTCGGTAGACGGCTTCGCTGCAAGTCCAGGAAAGTTCTAGATGTATAATTGTCAGAACCATCCCTTTGGAGTTGCGGCTCAAACGTCTCGCATACTCTATCCTCACCTGTCTACCTGTTACCCAGTATATTACGCTCGGAAACAAACGGGAAGCCAGAATTTGATGTTGCTTTGAATGGTGCAACGCTCGCAAAGCGAATGCATCATTAAAAGCGACAGTGCAGCAGAGACGAGCAATTAACCCAAGAAGTAGTGAAATTAAAACAAACACGATGGAGAGACGGGAAGACCGCGTACGTCAAAGTAATTTTTGAGGTTTCTAAAATTAAGGCAGGATTGAAAAGTGCCAACTAATACACTTTGTTAGCGCGTATTCTCGATTCCCTTTACATCATTCATTTTTATGATATATTCCGGCAACATTCCGCTACTCCATATCACTCGTGGTGTAGAATTACTTCAAAGGAATGGCAAATTTCTGATTTTGAGGAAAGAGGGAAATCCATTGCAACCCTCTGGCTCACCCCGGCTCACCCTGATTCAGTCTGTCTGTAACTTTGGACTCCGTAGCCTCGCGTAAGGGTCGCATATACTGTGTACGCGTTCAACGTTAGGAAACATCTTGCACCCCGCCGCCCTTCATTAAGTCTTAATAGCTCCCTCAAGGAGATTCCTTAAGACCGACTTAAACAATTTATGGAGTAATTATAATCTGCGTAAGCCGCAAAAGAATCTGGTTGACTCACCCTCGTCGTCTTGTACCTACCCCCACGTCACAAAGAAGAGAAAAATTAAGATCTCGAGGAGATAAAAAAAAGAAAAAAACGAAATTATGGCACGATAAGCTCCTATAAAGTGCTGACAAGGGTTCAAACTAAAAAAGAGCCTCGCAAAGGGACCCCCACACGAAATATTCTACACAAAAAAAATGAATTAAGCTTTCTCAAAAAGAGTTCGAACAGCTTGGCTCGCCTGTATTTTGCAATCATCAGCAAATTCTCCCAGATTTTCGAAATCTATAGAAATATTCAGATTGCATATGATGTTCAATGGTTTTGAAATTTTGTACACGCGCTCTAGAAAATCTTCAGCATACTCATTGTGCTTTATACTTGCGGCTACTTGGACACGAGGGAGCTGAATTTTCTCACGAATGAGATTCGAGTAACGGAGCATGTTTTCGGAGTAAAAATTGTTGCGGAAAAACTTGTGTTATGAACGTGGATACACAGTGAGATTCGCGATACATCTAGGTCAGCGGTTTAATATAGTCGAGACATAACTTTCCGTGTTCAATGGTACGGATTTCTTTATGCCAACTTCGATTTGCCATTTCGATAAGGGGTCGGGCCGGAATTGGGGTTGGATAGTCCTGGAGGTAGGGGACGAAGCGGGCCGAGGATAAGGTTACGGTTACGCTCCAGGTTATGGCTACGCCCCTGCGATTTTCCTGCCACGTTTTCCACGGTCCCCTACCGAAAAAACTTTCGGATAGCTTTTGCGAAAGGAATAGAAACGACGCCTTATAGGAACGCGAGTACCGGCAAACCAGCTCACATCATCCGAATAACAACCTATTAGTTAGCGTTTCGGGGTGTTTACGTGTTCCTCGTGTCTTGGAACCTCGTTTGCAATGATATCGGACAAAACCGATTGAACCATGTAACCCCGACGCCCTTTTTCACGGATTTAAATACCCGTGATTTCATTCATACATATGTATATCCGCTAGACAATGTGTAGGTGAATCGCACAATGAGATTAATTTATTGTTTGCGGTTCCGAGAGCTAGCTATATCACAGTGATAAATTTACTCTTTGTTTTCTCTCTTTTGTATGTAAAAACCGTTGGAATTATTTTATAGTGCGGTCCCTATCGCGTAAGTCATCCCGATTCATAACTCACTGGAAATAACGACCAAAAAACTAATTATACCAACGGTGTAGAGTTGCAGATTTTATATATGTGCGGGAAAACCTCCGATGATAATTTCACGTAGATATATATTTCATTGTTTTTACTGCGATCGGTAATCGATCGGGGGAAAATTCGTCGATCGAAATTACAACCTGTAAATTGAAAGCTAAGATTATCCCGCTCCGAAAATGTCACAGTTATTATTCATCTCAGTAAGCAGGTCAGTTTTTTTTTTTTTTTTTTTTTCATAACGTTGGGAGTATTAATTAAAATTTCAACCGTTAAGTGCTGGACCGTGTTAATCGCATTGACGTTTAATTAAAAGTTCGTTGTAGGTGGTGCGAGAGAATTTATCATACCTACTCTATTCGAGTAGTCCGGCCGTCTGAGTTACCGTTACCTTCTCAAACTGATAAATATATTTATCGATCACGTCACCTCTACGCAAATTCATGACAAAATATCGTCAACTATAAGACGCTACCAAAATACGGGGGGGCCAAAACGTGTTCATCAGCATCGTCAAACCCCACTGTAAATCCATATAAATGAGAAACAAGGAATAAAGGGGGTAAATACCGAGAGAAATTTGTCCAATTAAACCAAAAATCTACGGTCAACGTATAATAACTCAGTTTCACTTTGGGGAAAAAAGGCTATTCAACAAAATTATGCCAAGGCGGTTATCATAACTGTTACATTTAACATATGTGGTGGGTGAAGATTGATAGCGTACTTTTATCATGTTAAGGTTCAAAGTTTGTGAAGTATAAGTGACGGTAATTATCCGATGTTGAATATCGTTGTGTATCTGTAGGTGTAGAGAGAAAATTTTTTTTTGGAAGTATCACGTAATGCCGACCCCGTTATAAGTAAGTAGACGAATGAATAAATGATTGTTGAAAAAGAAAAAAAAAAAAGAAAAACGGAAAAAAGAAAAAGGAAACTTGGAAGATACCTTTCCGCACCACGTTCCGTTGGTATAAGCGCTCGAATAAATGTCTCCGGCAAACATATCTCTTGCTACGCTTCGCTCGGTCGTATATTCTCAGGTTTTATGAATTATTAGGAGGGGTGTTTCCATTCCATGGCGCGAATTGTAAGGCTCGCGAGCTCGCGACCAAGGGCTAACTCGTGCCGTGCTTGAAATAGTAATAAACTAATGCGCGACGGGTGCTCTGAAATTTTTACAACTCGAACTACAATAAAGGCGAATTAGATTCTTGAATTACTTATAAAACCCTCGCGAAGAACATTGCCTTGGGACTCCCTGGTGCTCCTCATGGAACTCCGGAACTCTGGCCTTTTCCAACCGGCAAATAACCCGAATAAAATATAGATCAAGGACTCAGCCGCTACAGTAACTTTCAAAAAAATTTTATCTATTTTCAAAAATTTTTTTTTCCCCCGAAAATTCTTGGAGGTGTAATATTTTGCGGAAATTTTTTTTCTACTTTTTAATATATTTATTGATGCAGATTTAGGCTGGGTATCGATGGGATTGCTGCAGCAGCTCCGAAAAAAGCGGGGTAAATTCTTGGTACAATTTCAATAAATCGCTTAGGAAGAATCGAGCAAGAATCTACTCAGATGCAATCGGAGGTGACGGGAGGCGTGAAAAATCCAATTTAATTCTAGCCCGTTATAAAATTTCCCGATTCTCCGAGCACAAAAGATTTAAGGTTATTGAAAGGGCGTGTTAACGAGGCTGAAGGGCCAACCACCCCCGCGAAGTCTTACTGCCTTCTAGCCATCCCCAACTCCTGCAGCCCCTCCAGAAACGCTTCTCTTCTTTCCCGAATCTTTTCCGGTTCGAAACGTCGTCGACGACGACACCTGAGACTTAATAATTTAACCAATTTCAACTCACATGGAGTATATATAGAATTGGTGGTACTTCGACATGTACCTACGTAACCTTTCGTTGTCTTGTGCTTTTGGAGCTATTATTATTTTTCACAAAATTATATATATCACCCTCGCTTTTTTTTTTTGTTTTCTCTTGTCTCTCAGGATCGTCAGTCTAGTCTCTACGCAGGCAGCTAAGCTCGAACTTCTTCGACCGGGTATAACGACACGGATTCGCGTTTAATTAGATAGGCACAGCATCTGGCGCCCGGGTCCGCTGTTCGAGGGACCGTAATATTGCGCCTACGGCCTACTTTGTATGCATACCAGACCCATACCGGGTCTTCCCCCTTAGGTATTTAGAGCAAGCCCGGAGAACGAAATAGGACTTGAAGCCCTCGGAAATACGTCCGCTCGCCGCCCACTATTGCAGTCATTTTTTATATTTTATTTTTTACTATATCTTCCTTTTTACTTTCATTTTTTTTTTTTTTATTTTGTCATTTTTTTTTAGTTCTTGCTCTCGTCTTCAGTCCCTGTGAGGTTTTTGAGGGCGGGATGGACATGAAAGGGCAGGACGACCGGCTGTTATTAGAAAACTACGTATAAAACAAAGTCTCAATTTAATAACGGGAATTAAGTGTCCCGGTCCTTTCATCCAATTTCCAACCTCACCTCACCTCACCTTACCTTACCTTACCTTACCTTCGAAGGAAGGCTGAACACCACGTCGTTATTTAATTAATATTAACGTACCTACCCCAGCTATGAGACTCGCCTTTACCTCGTATCCTATACCTCGCTGGGAAACTCAAGACAGCAATTTTTTTATTACCTATTTATAAGAAAAACTTTTGCCTGGAGTAGGATAGGCTGGTATATATCCGGGTTTAATTTCATTCAAAGCTATTCAGGACCAAGACTCCATTAAGTGGCCATCAACTTTTATCTGCTACAGACGACCATTTAGACGCTGGTTTTCAGCCTGCCTCATGCTATCTCACGCGCATGACTGAATTTCATAATTATTTTACCGCTGACGACGTCCAGAAAATATAACTATTTAAAGGCTTCTACAACTCAAATTGCAAAACCCTTTAAGGGGTTGAGCGCGCGCATAAATATATGTGAGCCTTCCTCTCGTGGAATGAATCTGAAAATCGCACACTCCAACATTTCGAATTTATATATATTCAAATCATGAATTTTTCAATATGGTAAGAAAGTCTTGGAAACATTTATGCTCACTTTTTCATGAAGTAAGCTAACTCTCGTCCGACTATAATCAATCTCCCGAAAACTACCGATCGATTAGGATGAATTTTTTAACATCGATTTACCTGATATCAAAATTCGCAACCGATCTGCTTTTTTTTGGTTCTATTTCTAAATTATAGGAATCAGATCTGTTAAATTACGAGGTACTGTCTATACATGCGAATATACCTACCCCGTAATAAACTTGCGTACGATTCTTATCGGACAAGAAAGTTTCCGAAGCTGTAAGCTTGTCTCTGCTTTTAGCTGTAGAACAATGCGGGACGGCGTCGAACGGAAATTAACTTTGCGAATCGTGGATCCTGACAATTGTCTCGCGAAACGTTCGGAGAGTTTTCGACGTCCCGTCTACGGATCGTGAGAAGTTCTTGCAGGCAATTCTGATGTCGGATTATAAATGAGTTACGAGCGATCGACCGACGTCATCATCTGTAAAAAAAGAAAAAAAAAAAAAAAAAAGAAAAAAAGAAGGGAAAATTTCGCCTTAACGAACTCCGCCAAGAATATCATCTCATCTCCGGAAGGCGGGGAACCCGGGGAATCAATTCTTCGTTAAGCCCGGTGCCCTACAGGGAGTGACTTGACCTTATTTTAAAAAGATGGCCTTCTCTGCTCACCCCTTCGTCTTGTTCGAAGCAAAGCCACGCCTCGTGAAGACTAAAGGGTTTAATCTATCTAATGGAAGATTAATCTCTGCTGTGGCATAATGTAATGCAAATATGTGATATAAAAGGGTTGTTTTTAAAGCATCCTTTGTTTAACACAGTAGAAAAAAGTAACTATAGGAAAGTGATTTTTTGGGATTTTCATTTACGATACCAAACGGGAAAAATAAATCCCCATGGCGACCAAAATTTGAATTATTCAACGCTCAGTGAAATTTAAAATTTTTTCATCGTACAACCAGAAACGCAGATGTGTGCTATTAATATGTGCGCCTAATTTGTTTAAAAATTTATTTCCTCGGGGTGCGTATATATACATACACCGTTATATGGAAACGAACAGTGAGAGAGAAGGAGATAGAGAGATAAAGGGAGGCACGAGCATTGTCTCCACCTGATTTCCGAGATTATATACCAACACAGGTACACGTATATTGTATAATATATACGAGGGTCAGCTTAGGGCGAAACGGGAATGAAATTTTGTTTGAAAAATGACGCTTTTTAATGTGAATTAATGAAAACCAAATGTAACGTGTTTACGGTCGTGTAGGATACATCTGAGGAGAGGGGTAGGTAATTTATGCCGACCTAGGGCTGGGGGCTGCCCCATAAAGCAAGATAAATACGCACTCCAGTTCCCCTTGCTCCCTTAAGGTGTGTTCAGACTGGCTGACCGTTGAGCATCCCGTTTTTTAAACCTCTCTTTCTGCCGGAGGTTGAAGTTGATTAATTTCGATCTCTCTAATCTAGAAAATTCATTTACCTGTCTAGTAATTAACTTAAAATTTCGCTATAAAACTAATATGCACAGTTTTATACTAGAGCCAACGTAAGAGTAAAGTGTTCATTTTCGCTGGCTATTTAGTATTGTTACAGCTTCATTTTTCAGTGTGGATGGAGGTTTAGTCAAGACAAATACACTCTGTCGTTTCTCTTGCCACCTTCAAGTGGCTTGAGCTCGGTGCGCTTATTTTACTATCGCCCAAGTGTCTCGCAAAAAAATATAAAAAATATGTTTACCATGTAGCCATGGAGGGGAAAACTAATTTTCTTACTTTGCCCAACTGTTTACCTTTGGCTATCCTGCAATTTGCTAAACGTCCGGTGTGAAGAATAAGTATTTTACAATGAAATAACTCAAGAGAAATTTATTACTCGCTTTTAATTTTTATTACATATACATACATAATATATCTTCGCGGATATAACTGTACCTAATGTATGATAGAATAAGCCTACATTCATTTTCATTATTATAAAAATATAAAATTCATGGAAAATCGACGGAAACCTATAGGCGCGATTATTAATCGGGAATAAAATCTACTTTACACCTGCTCGCGTCTGTCGTCTGATAATTAACGCTGGACGAAAAATTATCGCCTCGAGCGTCAAGTGTTAATTAAAGTCGTTCGCGAGAAACGAACTCAACGATTGGATCAGCCTGAATTTTTGTCGTCTAAAGTTGAAATATCGTTATTCCGAAATTAATGTCCTGCAGGTGATCGTTAATTTGTTAATTGTATAAATTGACGGTTCGAAGACATCGTTCGTTTCCATTTTATCTTACATGCTTCAAGAGGACAGACACACGTCTCTAATAGGATACGATCAATTCCTCAAAATGCAGAGTCCAAATAGAAACTTTATACTGTTAGTCTAAAGTCAACAACTATACTTGTACTGGACAGCTTAAACCTTTGCCTACGACCTGAATTAGCATCATTTTTTAACTGCATACATATCAGCGGGTACCTGCATGAAATTTCGTGATGCACTGCGAAAATTCGAATCTATACGCTGCGTACAGGATTTCTAAATGACCAGTGATCGAATTGAGCTAAAATTCGAACCACTTTACAGTAGTGTGAAGATTGTCAAAATGATAAACCAAATTTTCTATATGTAAAAAATTGAGTAATTGGTAGCTGAATGAAATATTTTTTACGGAATATCGGTTATTTTTAGCGAGCAATTAATTATATATCTTAGGAATCTCTCGACATCAATTTTTTGGAGATTTTGAAACGTATACGTGTCCTCTTAAATCGAATCAATTTATTGAATCCTTTTTAACGGTTGCATTGGAAAAAAAAACCTGAATCAAGTGAATAAAATGGAATGAAAATGAATGAAAATTTAATAAGAATTAAATTTGCCGGAATGACTATTTTATTATGCGAAATCAGATTATCATCTTCTTGATACTACTTCGGGGGGAATAAAGTCCTGCTCCTCTGTAGCCCTGCCGTAAAAGAGTTTACGCTCTTCGGCGTTGTCCTCTTTGCTAAGACTTCTTTGTAGAATTTTTGCTCATTAGTCTTCGAGCGTCTAAGGTCTGGAGTGGCCATCAGCCTTCGACACGGGTTTTTCATTAAATCGTCAGCCCAAAGCCGGGAGCCTCGTGCCAAAAGCACTGGAAGAAGTAAAGCACCCTTAATCACTGAATAGAGGCACTGCTTTATTTTTCATTGCATTACGACAAAGATTAATCGCCTTTATTTCGCGACAAGTATATAAATATATAGGCAATACAAGCGACGTGGTTTTGATACGGTTATATGCTGATTTGATTTTCATCATTATTAATCTACTATTTATACGTAAAAGTATTTCAAACTGCAGTGTACATAAAATCGTTTTATATTATCGCCCTTAAATTCCACCTTTGATTATAACAACTGGTACTTACACACATAAGCGAAATTGTTCAACAGTTTGGCTCTTTCACGTCAAAATTGCTATCGTTGGTGGTTTTTCTTTAGTGCACTTCGCGAACGCGTTTTTACGACTCTCGACGTAAATTAGTGAATGTGGAAGTCCTTGAGAACGGCGTTAATTATAACAGTGGCTATAAATTATCCAAAGCAGTAAACCATAGACGTCACAGACCAGTTTATAGTTACAATATGAAAGTTCTTTAGAGAAGTTTTAATGCCCTACTACACGCTCAAAGTCCGAGCAATAATTGTCAGTGTTCGCGTTTTATCGCGAGACGCGACTCTTCTTCGATAAATTACCGAATTTCCACACGTTTAACAGCGGTGTTGAATTTTTTGAATCTTAAATCTCCCCTCGGTAACGAGTGGGAAAAAATATCGAGGTGGGGGCTTTCTTATATCCCCAGTCTCTAAATCTAAATGAGCTTGATTCTTAGTCCGTCGTTCAAATTTTTTTCGTACCACCTTCGCATTTTCGTGATTATTTTTCTTCTTTGTTTCTTTTGTTTTTCTTGCTTCTTACGTTTGCCTCGTTCACTTAGGTTAACTAACTCAGCTAACGTAGAGAGAGCTTGAGAAGATGCCGATCCATCAGGACCACGCACACCCGCCGCGTCCTATCAATCAATGCTTGTGGACCAACTTTACCGTCATCCGGTCATCTCCCTCGCTCCCTTGCCTTTCATCCCTCTTTCTGTCTCTTGAAAACTTGGATTTCTCCATCCAGTTTTCCCTTATCCCCTTCTCCCTCTCCCCTTCTTTCGTTTTCTCTCTTACGGCGGTATCGTCTCTTAATTGATTCCATCCGACTGGTTTACTTTGGGAAGTCCTGCTGTTTTTGTTTTTCGCGTCTCCGCTCTGTCTTAACCTATACATATATCCACCCGCGAGATAGCGAGATTGGTAGGAAGAGGCGAGAAAAAGGCTCGTTAGTTTTCATTTACCCCCGACGGACGCGGACGCAAGGATTAATTTCCTTTACCCTTGGCTCGGTGTATTCCTTGGCAGGATGAAAACTTGGAAGACGCAGAAACACATACGTGTACCTATAACGTAGGTGGTTGAAGGGAATTCTAACTTCACTGACGTGGTCAGTGAGGATAACATTGTTAAACGAACCGATTCAGTGAAGTTAGAAAATACCCGTATGGTATAGTAACGGAACAATACGATATTGATTCTTGAAAGATGAATTTCGATCTTTCTTTTTTCGCCGGGAAAAGTGATGAATGGTTGGTTTAATTTAAAACGGAGCTCGTACCGCAAATCCCTGACCGCATCGGAATAAGCTTATAACCCCGTAATGGACCTTGGGATATAGCCAGCACATTGTGTGGCTCTCCGAGCTCCGTCAGATCCAAGTCGAAGAAGACCCGTTCGGATCTGAATGCGAGATTTTTGTGGGAGAACCAATATCGAAACGGCTTATTGTCCCCGTGTCGATGACCCCTCTTACAGAGACCCTTCGACGTCCTTTGATACCGGACAATATGAAGCAATTGAAATTGTTCAGAAGGTGGAATATAAGGTGGAAAGATATTTCTTGATATATATAAATATAAGTGAGCGATTTTCAAATTGTACTACCCCTTCTAATTCGGTGAAATTTTAATTAACGGATTGGGAACGAAGTTAAAAATACCGAAACAGACCAGGAGGAAATGAGACGAGTCGGTTGAACGCAACTTTACATTTCCGGGGTTGGTATATAAGGTATAACATGAAGGCAGGAGATTTAAACGCGTAAATTTAATGTCCCTATATACACACGTTAGGAAGTTCACGGGTTCATTGGCAAAATAAACACGGAATAAATTAACCCTTTTATTTTTCATAAATTTCAACCCGTCATACCGCCAAAATTTTTTTTTTTTCATATTATTACTTACATGTTACCACGTCACTCTAGGAAAAATTCTCGATCGCTGTCAACGAGGTCCGGGTAATACTGTCAATTCTATATAATAATCTAACGCCGATGTCACGTGCACGCCCGAGACGACAAACTTGACGTGGGGAAATTATTTTCAAAATCAAATTTCCTCCGCTCACTATTGTCACGATCTATGGTAACTAAATAGCATTGAAAAAATTTTCCGGAAATACAAATGTCACCCGACATTATATAACTGATCATTAATATGGGTACAATGCACAAATTGAAAATCATACCAACAGCCAAAAAGAAATTTTCGGTTGTGTATTTTCCTGTACAAAAATCGCAGAGTTATTCTCAACCAAATGAGAATTGGTACTAATTTGCATTAGAAACGGTACTGTAATTTTTGTCAATTATATATTTGACGTCTATAAGCTTGAAGCTAGAATGGGATCGCTTGGTAGATTAACTAAAATTCACGCTCGTTAAATTGTAAGCGACTAATAATTTTCGACAATTAATTTTAGTCACAAAACGCGATTATGAACGCCTCAATCCGAAGTTTGTCCATCTAGGGAATATTCCGGGTGCTAGGATGAGATTTATTCTTTGAAAAGTTTAGATAGGTACTCCAAGAAGTTTGATATTGCTTCTAATTACAGTTGAAAACAGGTTTATGGAAACAAGGCTTGATTGTGCCAATATTCAACACTTGTTGTCTGCTGTTTACGTCTACGAACCGTTGAAACGATTCCCAGAAGATTCGGTCGAATCAAACTCCAGTCGTTATTCCCCCCTGTAGCTACAGTTTCTCTTCACTTTTAAAACGATCGCAATCACGATAATTTTTCTCTTTTTTTTTCTCGTGTACATATTACCGTGCGCCGTGTTGAATGAACGAAACTTTTGAGCTGTACAAAAACGATTATCTCAAAAGCGTTAAACACCGAAAGCGATGAGATTCGTAATCCGAAATAAGAGAATAAAGAAAGCTCTTTGCAAAAACGTATAATTCGCAGCTTTATATATCTCGGTGTGAAACCCTGCCGCGTTCTATTAGTTACACTAAAACGCCCTGCGCAGTATTCTCTTTATTTTTATTTTACCTCGAAACTAATTAGCCTCGAGCTAGTTTCGCGAAGCCATTAATTGTCTCGTTTGAGCGTAATTGAACAGAGCTCACCTTGGAGGAAGCTTGACGAGCTGGGGCCACGCAGATCGTGTACAGACGCTTTATACCTCTTGTATATGGCAACGTCAAGAAGCTCTTGGCAATATATTATTACCTACCTACCCTGCACCCACATCCACGTGTTGCCGTATTGGCAAACCAGTCGATCAAACAATTACAACACCCGCTGACTCTCGTCTATTCGCGCCCTAGCCGCGAAGGGTGGTAAACGCCGATCGGAGTTCCACAAACCCCTGTGGAAGCCGCGCAGGTTAACGGAACTATTTGATACGTGTGGCGTGATATTTGTGGCATAGGTAAAGCTCGAAACGTGAATACGTCAAAAGCATGACCCTGGCTTTCGAGGGGAGAGACTGACGTCGTCACAATTGGCTCTCCCGTAACTATGGAACAAATTTGTCGCCGGTATGTTATAACTGACTTTACTGTGGATATACATATATGTATATCTGTATATGTATGTACCACGTATGTATGTATGTAGCTACGTATAATAATTATTGCGAACAAGCCGAGCGAGAAACCCTCGGTATATTATTATTTTATGTGCAAGCAAGGTAGTATATCTGCACCCCGAGTCTAGTTTGAAGCTTTCCTCCAACTCGCGAAATATGTGTATATATAATAATAATTCAGCATGCACTTCCGATGCAACGCACAGTACAAAACCGATGAGGGTAATATATGTTACATTCTGGCATTGGAATTTCATATAATCCCCGATCGTCGGCATGTGGTTGGCTGAGATTCGATTTATGGTGTAATCAAAGTAACCACCGTTTCTGCTGCAATGCTGGGGTTGCTACGGAAAATGTCAGCCTTGTTCCCAGCGAGTTAGGAGTCTCTACGATATCGAAGAGGCTTTGTTTTCGGCCACCGATTCCAATAACGTCAATCTTCCCCCATGTACAAGCGGTTTTTGTCATTTAATGGAATTTATAAGACATCGAAGAAAGCCCGCAGGGCGATATTGATATTCATGGCTATATCCGTATCTCTCAAATGATATTCTTAGGTGAACTCAAAATCGAAGAGTGATCATGTCTCGAGTTATACAGAAGCTGGTGGATCACTTTTTGCAGCAGGTCTTCCGATAAGAAAGGAAAAAAAAATATATCTACGCTGTGTAAAACGTCTTCGTGAAGAAGAAGTCCGAAGATCAGGGTTGGAAAGAAGCTGAACAAACAACGAGCTCTGGGACGAAAAGAGTCTGAGAAATCCGACTGACATTCGTAGTTTTGGAAACTTTTTAACAAGTCTTCTTTCCCGATCCTAGCCGCTACATTCTCAGTTCCTTTTTTCGTGAACTTGAAGTTTGCGTCGTTTGCGGATCTTGCCAATCTACTTCTGCTGACCAAACCTGACCTCGAAACTCTTTTGACTTTTTCGAAGTCTAGACTACGCTTTCTATACTCTCATACTCGTATACCTGTGTACGTATGTGTAACGGCCCTTTGAACTCCAATCAAAATTTATAAAGCCCTGCTGAACGGACAGTTTGTACAAATCAAAAAGAAAGAAAGGTATCGATTTTCAATTCAAGCTCCGAAAGTGGTGATTCAAAATTTTAATTTTGTCACACATTTGTCTAAAATTGAGTATATTCTTGGCTGAATTCTATTTGTGACAGTGCATATTGTCTTTGGAGAAAGGAAACGTGAATATGGTACAGAATGGCACTGCGGAAATACGTGTGGGGATTAAATCAGTGAACGGTATAACTTGATAAAAGTAAAGTGGGTCTCGCCCATCCGTTTTTTGAACAAGGGCAGTTTTCTCGTCTCGGAGATTTTCGGGCTGGTAAACTGTACGCGTATGCGTACAAAGAGGATCACAGATCACCGTAATCCTTTGATAGCACGAGCGGGTATTTGTCGTGCTAATGTCAGAGGGTCGATGGTTGCTGGAACGGAGTTGCAGGCCTGTCGGCAAAGTATGGGTCGAAAACGGGGTAGGAGGATGTCGACCCTTTGTTTGCGCTCTGTCACGTGCGATACATTTTCTGTTATGTGCAAAGGGATGCTGCCACTATATTCGCATACGCCTCTGTACATGAACGTGAATTGTTCGGCGAGAGTAGGAGCAGGAGGCTCGTAGGCCATGCATAAGAGCATCTCGTAATGTTCTACACGGTTGTAAGCATTGATTAACACATTCATATTAAGAGTCCTGCGCCCCCGGCGTATCGCAGCATGTATAATCCAAGGTAGGTAATATTTCGCACTAAATTGATTTTGGTAAGGGGTTGCGGACCGCGTTCTACTATCTCGATCTATACGTATAGATATTTCGCGAATAGTAGTTCTAGTTTATGTCCATGAGTCTCGTGAAGTGGCGTAAAACGTTTACGAACTTTATTTTTCAAAGTAGTTTATTTCTCTTTGTTTCTATAACGTTTTTTTTTTTCTCTTTCTTTCTTTCTCTTTTTATCGGGTTTTTACCTCTGCCAATTTTTTCCAACGTCATACGTAATCCGTTTGCAATTGCGATATTTACGAGCAGGGGGACATCCGTCCCGAGCTGACCAGATCGCAATATTTCAAAGCCGACGTGACGCAATCTCCCTTCCGCAGATTTGTAATAGTAAAACTAAAACTGCTATCAGTTTAAATCTGGCTGTTCAGTTTTTTTGTTCAAAAAATTTTTATCGTTTTTCTTTTTTAACGGACGAGTTTTCACTTGCAATTATCATCTGCCTCTATACTACACTCGGAGTTATTTCATCCAATACAAAAGTCGACCGATTTTTGGAGTTCACTTTTTGTTCTGATTTCTTAAACTAAATATACGGCATGTACACATATGTATTATGTACTCATAGCTGTATTTTATACATGTACTTGTACATACATACATACGCAGTTTGTCGATACGTGAAATACGTCGAAATCGCCTTTCTGCGCCTTGTGCAACGGTGGCGCCGATTCTGGAATAATCGGGAATGACCTGAGGTCAATTGTCCTTTAATTTACGAGAATCGTGACCCAACCCCTGCGCCTCCTGCGGCGGCCGTCCTTCGCTCCCCATTGTTATTGTTATTATCGTTGTTGTCGCCGTTGTTGTAGGACTCGGTGAAATCGAGCCCCATTCAAGGCGCTTTGCATAATCGCAAAGTGGTAAATCCGGATACTGATTCATGGCTCCGTGCAGGATGATTAACACAAGTGATTACCGATTCGTAATGGTAGACAGGTATGCTTTTCCGGTATAGATACAAGCCGAACCATTGTAATGCCACGAATCGAACCCGGGCCGGGTCAATTTCGCCCGCTTTAATTTATCACTTTTATGTATATTCCCTATCTTCATAACTATACGAATAAATCGAAGAGCCTATATATACCTATAGTTGTTACGATATATGAACACGAAGGTGGATATAATTTATCATCGTAGATGCAGTGATAATCTCCGAACTTTAATCACGACGCTAATCAAAGTTATACGTATATATCCATATTTCAAATCCAATTTCTTTGCTATTAGGCATGGTTCGAGAACATGTGGAGCTCCACACGTCGCGGATGTTAAATCCGCGTACGTTATCCAACCGCTAGTGTGCGGAACGGTTTCCTTAATTTAATAGTTGGCAGATCTAGGCTTCCCCCACAACCATCTTGGTACACCCAAACTTGGAAGTTGAGGTTTGGTCTGATCACTTGATAATTTGAACTCCCACCGATTCCTGTAAACTTTCTCAAACTTCATAACCAGCGAGCGAACAGGATACGGTAGTCTATCGATCGATCAAGTCTTTCAAGTATTACTTACACTCTATCATGAAGTGTAACTGTGTTCTGTATTGCGCTCATTGTAACCACTAGAAAAACTATCAACCGTGAACACAGCAGCTACTCGTTGAATTCTTACGCCGAATTAATTAAGTAACCGGAAATAATTGGATCAGGTATTTCAGATGATGAACTGGGATCATGAACCGTGTAAAATTTTATAACGGGATCCGGTGAAGTATGTATACGGAAAAATTGGGAAGGGAAAGGATTTAAGAATTCATTACAAATTAGGGAGAAAAAAAAGCATTCAATTATCCTGAGGGATGTTAATCAAGGGTTCTCATACCCGGAAGCCAATACCAATATTGTCCATTCAATTCGAATCCATGGACAGTAGCTTTTGCAACAATTATCGCAGGAATGAAAAATTTTTTGTTGAATATTTGACGCGCGATTTTTGAGTCATCATCGAAGTATAGAAAACGGAGAAAGAGCGAGGGATTTGGTTATCATGAATAATCTTTATACTCTGGCTGGATGTAGGCGTCTGTATACGCAGTAGGCAGTAGGCCAGACTATCACGCACTATTAAAATCCGTCAAACCCTTCCTGCAATTAAAACGGAGCAGTACCCAGCGGCCCACATGTCATATAAATCAGGGATCAATAAATTAGCAGGCAGTTAAGCTCAGGGCAGCTTTATCTACGGACTGAAATCGCTCGGCATGGTGGAGAGCGGAAGCCGCCTCGATAAAACACTTGCGTTCGCGCTTACGCTCGCTGTTCGTTCGTTACGCCTTCCCCTGTTTCTCCTCTACGGCCCTTTCCCTTCTTTGCCCTCTTGGCTCTGTCCTACACCCACCTCCCGGTGCTAATCTGCATTTTAAATGCCCGCTCTCCGATAAGAGCACAATGTACCGCGAAGGACCACCCTGGCCAAAAACCAGTGCAGAGATCCCGGGATGACCTCGGCTCGGATTTTCGTGGAGAGAAATTAAACTCAAACTCTGGTATGATACGTGCGCTAAAACTGTCAGATTTCGTAATTATTGAGCCTGAAATTCTCACGCTGCAAGTTAAATTCTTTCATCCATAAAACGATCGGTATCGCAACTCGTTAAATTATAACACAACGTTAATCTTGATTATTGACATTACGCGTAACACCTCGATTCATATCACATAGGAAAAAGAAATAAATTTCAACAGCGTGAATTGGTGGAAAATTCTGTGATAAATCGTTTCCTAAGATTGGAGAAAAATCGTCTGAGACAGGTACAGGGGTCAGAGTTCAAAACTCTTGTTTAACAAAGGTCAAGGGTTATTAAACTCTTGTTTCGATTGTTTAAGGCTAAGCTTGGGTGTAAATCTCTGTGGGAAAGGTGTGCCCACGTCCTGCAGTGGAGATATTTTGTTTCCGTAATATAATAATTACGTAAATCGTCATGAATAATTGTTAAGAGAATACTAAAAGCCGTATGGACGCGTCTTAAGAATCGTCTATACGATCCGCGTGTGTCCGAATCGGCCCTCGCCCACACGAGTTCGGAGAGTCGATCGGGTTTCAACTTATGACAGGCTCGGCTCGTTAATATCTCGCGTTAGTCGTCTGTTCTTCGATTAATTGTATCTGGTTACAAAGATACGGTTAATAGTTTAAACCTTATCGAAGATTGATAAGACGCTGTTTTATTCAGCGGGAACGTATTATAGCCAGCAAAGACACACGCAACCCCGGCTAATATCAAATATTCAGATCCGGCTAACGGACGAACAAGAATTTCATATTTTATGTGACATTTTGCGAGTTACGCTCTCTGTACTTCCGAGTACGACAAAAAATCTATGAATTAAAAAAGAGATACAAAAACTTTTTCCGCTCTTATACAAAACCCCTTTACATGTTATAATTTGACAATCTGTTCATACGCATTTCGTTCTCACGTGGTAGTCACGCAAGTGGTTGTAAAGAAGTAGCTGGTATCCTTGCGTGTCAGTACGTAGTTCCTTAAAATTTCTGAGCCATCCTTATATACTCTACCTTACCCGTGAATTGGGGAACCGAAAAAAACCGCAATGGCGCCATTCCGCAATTATATTATCATACCCCTAAAGCTACTGTACACGTCTGTTTTTCATTTCCTTAGCGGACACTCGTCCTGCGCACGTAGTAAAGTTTATTTTTACACATTCCGTGCGTGTGTTCGACGCGGTTGGGTTCGTATTCCAACAGCTCGATCCCATAACCCCTGACACCGAGTCCCAAAGGACCGTTCTAGCGGATGTTGGGGAGAGCATAGGTCACGTGGGACGGCAAACCGTGTTTACAATTACGTGCCCAGGATGGCTTCTAATTAAGATAATTAATGTCTTCGTAATTTTTGCCATCACACGACGCCGAGATTTATGCCCAAGTACGTCTTTCCTGCGCATATATAGTTTCTTTCCTAAATTGGAAGCGTGACATAATATCCAATAGGAGCTTTGCTCGAGCCTGTGCTTCGTCATCAAGGTGGGTACATTCGGAGATTTAAGGACGTTGGCCACTTGCTCATTTTTATTGAGATTGACAGCCTTCATACGCCCGACTACTGGGACGCTTTCAATTGTCTCTAGTTTGTTCGGTCCACGTCCGTTTAAAACGAGATTGCACAAATTACTTAATAAAAATCAATTAGCCTTTCTAAATTAAATTTGCATTGAATCACAACGGCGAGCCCTTCCTCTACACGGCTCATACTGCGTTGACCGTTCGAAGATAAACTCACTTCGACCATACCATTTCTTGGTATATTAATTATTCTCATTTCGAGTTGTAGGTTCCCAAACCTGACATTCGTTACGTCTTGAATACCGTTCGGTAAAAGTAATTACACGATAATGTCGTACGAAGAGGTTCCTTGGAGCTGAGATCTTCGCTACATATCGTTGCGGGAATCCGTGGGGTTGGTTTTCGTCTTGTTGCAGGGGTCAGCTCGTGACTCACGACGTGGGAGCGATCGAAATAAATAAGACAACCTTTATTTATAGCTTCGTCTCATCCCTGCAGGATAAGATCGGCAATAAATTCGCAACTTCCACTCAAACTAATGGTAAATATCGGCAAAACTTTTTTTATATCTCTTTATAAGACGTCCCGATTATTAAAAGTCGCAATTGTATATACTATATGTGGTCGGCGTTCGAGGGAAACGAAACAACCCATATAAAAAAGACCCATTATTACATCCCTCCGCTCTCCGACGGAATTGTTCAACCTTTTTCGTCGTATTTCAGCATAACCACTACGTAGAATATTTAGTGGCTATGCGAATCAACGAAATTTCGTAATTAAAGACCCGGTCTGCTGACTCGAAGTTCGCTAATTGAGCATAAATACAGCCCGCTGGACGTTGCAGTCGATTAAAATTGTCCGACGCGTCCGATAAGCCCATCGCACCGATCGCTAAACTATCGTCGATGTATCGGCAGCGAATACAGATTCGTATTAACCGTTTCATATCGCGATTATATGACTCTTGTCCTTGTCAAGACCCGAAGAATGGAACAAATGATGATTAATCATGCACAATGATGTCTGCAGATCCCCGGAGAGGAAGTTGAATATTAAAGCCATGTTTTATTTTCGTCGAAAAAAATTTACTGCATAAAAAACATACTTCGGCCCATTGACTTTAGTTAACTTTTTAGAAGTACGAATAATATAGCATTTGCACGCCGGTTTCCATCGGTAGTGCAGATTTATTGACTGGGGTAAAAAGATGTGTATGCCTATACAGCGAAAATAATAAAGAAAAAAGGGGATCAAAGATTTGGACAAAATTTATCCCGCATCCCGCATGCGGTTCTCATTCTACCAACGCAAAAGCTCTACGGATGCAAATGCGTAGCTAATTAAAGCGATGCACGGATCGGTAAATCTTAAGATCGATTCGATGTACGTTTGATCGGTATCTCGACTGCGAAGAAGCTAACGTGGTCTTTAATTAAAAATTGTTTTTAGATCTGGAGACAACTTTTTCGCTTCTCTGTATAGCCGAGAAATTAAAGCCTATATCTCGACATGCGAATGCAACTCGCTGGTGTAATATAATTCTTTTCAAATCGATGAGTCCTCTTCCTCGCCGGATCTTACATCGGTGAATCTCACGTCTAGATATATTTCTACGACAAAGGAATGTCCGAAAGCTCAAAGTATAGAATACAATACAGCAGTGGGTCAGCGCCGCTTTGTTATCCCTGCAATTTTTATTCAAAGGATAACGGGAGCTCGAAGTGCAATGACCGAACGTTTACGACGTGACTTTTGGCAAATCACCCTTGTGGGGGATAGGGGGAGGGAAGGGGGGTTTCCTTGCACTGCAGCACCACGATTCATTAAGTTCCTCGCAAACGTCTGGATCTGTGCTGTCGCCCGACTCCAGTCGGAAGGATCTTTGAAAGCCCCTCTGCAAACGACCCGGTGGATGACGTTAAGAAATAGTCGCTGCATTGAATTCAATGGGACAAGAGTTATGGGATGTAGCTATATTCCCGTACGGGGACGACTCTTTCTCGACTACGAGGGGAGTACAAGGTCACGAATGACTCACGAGTACTGATTTTTACTTTCAGCTTACTCGCCCGGACGGATCCTACGAAGAAAAATCACAATCCTTGCCTCGCCGTTATCCGTCGCAACGTGCAAGCTCTATTAAGATCATTTTTATCGGTCGTCTTGCAGTCACTTTGCCTGAAAGTACATTCTGCGCCGGACAATAATAGCGACGTTTATATTGTGTATATGGGATCGCAGCTGTAGGTACGCAGAGTTGCATTGCACCAAATCCAATCGAGAATTGAACAAATCTCCCATATCAACGCGTTAACTTTTATGCGGATAGCCGGTACGTGGGTTTTGGTTGTCTTGTGTCTGTAAAGCAGCAGTTTACGAGGTTTGATAACCTCGCGACAGCAGCGACAGTTTCATTACCTCGTAAAAGTCAACGGTATATATAGTTTAGCCGGGTGCATATGCCTCGCCAATGTATGTACGTACATGCACGCTACTGACGTCAACAAAACTGTCAAACTTGCACAACTCCATTCGCGAGGATGAATCAATCGATGTCACCAACCGGTATCCTTCACGACATTATACGCCCGCACGCGTGTCGAGAGCAAAAACCCTAAAAGTCCAGCACGCGTTGGGCCATAATTCACTTAACACCCTCAACACTTCAGACCTCAGACCATTTCGACTTTTGTCAAAAAGACAATGACGATTCTCGGCTTCGTTTCCCGCCAGTCACTGCAAGGATCTTCGTTTTATATGAAAAATAAGTGCACCGCGCTTTGTTTCACGAATACCCAGGATGCTGTGCGCACCGCCCCAACGCAAGAAAGAACTTCCGGTTACTTTGTTGTACCGTGTGGCTCCCTTTTCTCTACTACTTCCACCGAAAGTACAAACTCCACGCTTTTATACGATCTCATACTTTCGCCATTCTCCGCGTAGTAAACTTTTGGCGTGATTCTTTCCCGCGATACTCGTCCTTCTGATTCAGAAATTTCAATATGCCTTCGTCCCTAAACAGAATGAAAATATCCTGAAGCCCTGAAGACTGGTTATAAGTACTCTGTGAGGGGTCTAAATCAAGATAAGAGTTCGGTTCAGATTATGTCAACGGCAGATTATGCCTAATTGTTGCGGGAGTCTGTGGCTACCCTTTACCAAGGGATCTTCTGCACTGAGTGCCATTCGTATTTCTGTTTTTGCCCTTAAACGTGGGGGTTAATTGAACCCGCAACAATTTGTAGAATTACCTTGTAGTGCCAAAAAAAACTAAACCCAACAGGGTTTTTAGGTGGCAATCAAGACATTATCGAGATGTTGGAGTAATTGCAGTGGGTCTCGGTAATTTAGTCTTTACAATAGAGCGGTAAAGATAGCGTGATAACGGCTTGGTCCTAAAATCCAGACCGGAACAAAAGGACGCATGTACGTTTTGTCTGTGCAGGAAAACTGAAAGTGATAAAGGGAGGTTATATATTCTTAACTTCATATCGTTAATCATAGAATTTAAATCAAACCTTTTGCAGGCTGTTTGGATACAGACGAACTCAAACAACGAACAAAGCGAGTACTGAAAGCCCCCTGAAATGGAAAGAGGTATTTCTCAATCAGAAACATTCCATTGTACTTCCCCGACTACCAGAAGTCTGAGAACCGTCTACTCGTGCAGGAATTTTACCCTTTACTGGTCGTCTTTCTTCACCAGGTTTCACATCATCAGGCTTTTGGTGCTCTTTGACCGTGTCTCGAAGTACCTACGATCGGTACGCCCGCGCCTGCAGTCGGACTTATATTTTTATATAGTTTCCCGGTGAAATGAAGAGACGTGTGATTGTCAAGTGAATACAGCGGAGCTTATGTACATAAGCTACGGTTTAAACGGGAGGATCATTTTCAATTTGTACCGTGTTCAGATGCCCTGTTAAAAGTCAGTGGTATATAAACCGACACGGAATCCATCCGTCTGTCTCTCTGTCCGAGGCAGACAATGCCATGCGTAGGACATCGCGTACAATACGAGGCAAGCTGCAGGGGCCGCCCCTTCCATGTACCCATCTCTGATTGATACCCTCGGCCCCTTGGCCCCACGTCGTGCAATTCGCGTTCTGGATTCCCTTCCGTTATCACGATCGTGCGAAATACAGCCGACAAAGCGCGGAGCAAATCTCTCGTCTCGAAAAAGAAAAAAAAAAAAAAATGGAGAATAAAGTAAAACGCGTTTGAAGACCGATTGGCATTGCTACGAGCTATTTATTTAATAACTAACCACGTGTATCATTGCAGTATTTGCAAACCGTTTGAAGACACCTTACACAACGGCAATCTATGATATTTTCACCATCGTATGATCGGCGATACAAGATTCACAGTCCTTCGAAATATCCAGAAAATATTTCAAACCGCAATGGAATTGGGAAATTCTCATTCGGTTCTTAGTCGTTTTTTAGAATCTGCTTTTTCCCATGCATAAAATAAGATCGCGTGCTGTTTCCTAGTGCTAAACCAGGAGCAAAGATACTGTGTAGTAGTGATACGGTGTGTATGTCGCCGGATCGTTAAAGCTATTCAATTTGAGGTCAGGTTGTTTCGCGCTCGTCAAGTTCCGCGGGCTATATGTTTAATGGAAAGTGATGCTGGGATCCGTGGAAAGATGATATTGTACATACAATATCACTTCCGGAATGACGGAGATTTTTATTAGTTTTGAGACTGTGCCCATGAAGAGACAGATGGAGGTGATCCTCTAGCCAGACAGACACCAAGCAGCCGCAAAGACTCAAACTTCGTAGGCATGTAGGGTTCGCGTATCCCCTACCCCTTATACGCAGATGTCAGCCGCATCAAAGAGACATTCCTCGCAGCGTAGGAATCTCAGGAATTGCTCCTTGCATGCATGAGCGCCTTCGCCAACCTCCAAATTAGCCACGGTAACGTGAGTGACATCGTTCAAGATGTACGAGTACACTGTGCGTCGATAACAAGTATGCACAGCAATTAAATCCTAATTACATCCCGCTCCTCTTCATTTCTTTCTATACCTTACTGCCATGAGAAAATTCCAAACTGTTTGCTCGAATGAAACGAATCATTATATAGATTGTTCGAAGGTATCCAGTGGAACGGGCTTGAGATCCTTATCACAAATGTTTGCCAGGGTTATGTATAAATAATCTTGAGTAATATTTTACTTCATCGATCTCCAATCACTCAATATTCACTGACCACGCGCGAGGGCCAACCTGACCTCGAGGTGAGCTCGCTAATGCGAAGGTCCATCACAGGTACGCGAGGCCTCGGCGCACAGCTATAATCAGTATGCAAATTGTGGGTTATTGGTAATAACCAACCCCTCCGTCGGTTATTGTGAGCCAGCTAGCTGGCTAGATAGCCGACCAACCAGCCAGGCAACTAACCAGCCAACTAGCCACGCAGACTGCAGTTTGCTTCTTTACGAGCGAATCTATAGCAGACGTCTGTCGCTCGTGGTTCTCGAGAGCGTAGATCATCCCCTTTGCATTATCGTGCTAAAACCGATTTTACACTAACAACCACTTGTAGTAATTAACGATGATCGTTATACGACAATGTCCTGCGATGCGAGGATTTGTTGCTAATCGAGGAAATAGCTTTGAGAAAAATTATCTGACATTGCTGCGCTTCGTGACGAGGAACTTCCTCCCTTTTCTCATAATCGAAACGCGGATTGTAGTTATCTGTTTGTCTATCATATTTCAGAAATCTAAATAAGTTTCAGGGGAATTGAAACGCATCGATAATAACGAGGGGTGAGTTTCTTAGCGGCTGTCGGGTACCATTCTCATTAATGTGCTTTGAAAGCGATAATAACTGATAAACGGCTCATTTGAAAGCTACTTCAGTGAACACAGCTGTTTGACTAACGATCAGAAACTTTATCTTTTCAGTAAGCCGGTTACATTGGGCGTGGTAAGGAGTTGCGGTGTCCTTAATCACGGTAATAACCTGCATATATACAACGATCTTCGAAAAATAACGTAAGCGTAGCAATGTGGCTATGCATCCTCGGTAGGTATGCGGATGTAGACACCCCGAGTAAAAAGTCTCGTGGGAACGTGTCCAGGATAGAGGAGTTTATGTTACAACAACGTTGAATTTGCATAGCTATGGTAATTATAGATCGATGATAAGGGTAAGGGACAATGTACCCGTCCACCTCATTCCTCAATATTATATGGAAATTCATGCATGTAACATATACAAGTTTGATTTTTTCCTTTTTTTTTTTTTTCTTGTTTATTCACTCTTCGATAGAAATATTTCACGGCGTCATACCGTTATTACAAAATTGTGTATCACCTGCGTATTATCATGTGTGCACGTTATGTTAGCAGTGCTTATTATGCTGACTAATTAGTTGTATCAGCACTGTGGGGTTCGTTTATTATTAATCTGCCTTTGCGGATTTCAGTTCTATCGATTCTGCAACGCTGTTACAGTAGCTACTCGTTTTTCACTGGTATATACAACATTATATTGGTTATGTGAATGACCATGACTCCGTTCATCCAGACGGCGAAATCAATGATAAATTAGAAAATAAATTAAAAAACGAATAAAGAATATGAAAGATCATAGATGATGAGTGGAAATAAACGTGATTGCATCTTATACCCAGCTGTAAGTTCCCTTGAGGCTTAATAATCCCTGCTAATAACAACATCATGTATCATTCCGGGTTAATGCTATCCTCAATTCAAACAAGAGAATCCGCAAATGGGCTCGGAAGTATTATACGCTTTGTCGCGCAGCCGACCGTAATGACAGTAACCATTTTCCTTGACGGAGTCTTTGGAGTTGTCCTGTAATAAACCCTTAGGTAGGATTAGCACGTTAATTTGCCAAAGTCCCACTGAGTGTTCTCAAGAATAATGAGATTACCAAAACTGTCGAGGAAATTAACAAAACAGATAATAAGTAACCGCGCTTTTGGAGTGTATAGGTATAGTATACATTCCCTGCCATTTCTGATCCTTTGACCATGGCTTATTTACCAACTTGATAATATCCAAGAAGACGATGTATAAGAATAAACGCGTACATAGGAATTATTCCGTTCTAACAAGAAGTAAGATTAAAATCACTTTCTACATGTAATTAAATGTGAGAAATTCTTTCGTACGATGAAAGCTGAATGAATAATAAGCTGATATCGAATTAGATCTTTCAACTGCCGAGAGAAAAATGACTCATATATATTTTCGTCTAATAAATAAAGTTCGAAGAATTAATTTATTTTAATTGGCCCCTTGCTTGACTGCATATTTTTCTTTTTATTCATAGCAATATCTTATATTGTATAGGTCTATACACTCTTTGGATGGTATTATAGTTTCTAATTAAGTAAATCTTCGCGTGGACCGCGGTGTTATTTTCGACCATGTCAGCCCTGTCAAACTATTTTTATCCACAAATTAGATAATTAACCGTAATACCAGTGAATAACCTTCAACAGGTTAAATTGGGTGTTTGACCAGAAACTAACACGTCATGCAACGAATTGACACCATAGCGTGACTATAGTGGATTTTCGTTTAATTAGCTAAATTTAAAGTGTTAAATATTGAAATTTAAATAATCACTGTAAGCTTACAGTAATTTATACAATTCTTCTAGCAATGGCTGCTTAACAATTAAAACCTGTTCCAATATTACGAAATTTTTGCATCAAGCTGTGGAATTCAACTCCCTTTTTACTATTGAGAATTTATCGATAATCACCACCAATCACTGTCATTGATTCGTGAAAAAAAAAATCTAGTCATATAATGAAGACAGCTCGTTACTTTACACGCATGGACAGTTTGCACAACTTGAAGTACGCCTGTGACGGTTGAGAGTACCTCAACGAAAGATGATTCTTCCTTAGAAGCGACTCATTGTCGGATCAGGTATTGGCCGATTGCTATTCCCGGCTAGTGAGCACAATTCGCAAGCCTCGAAGAGATCGTTCCTGCCAACGACAATTAATGCCTGTAACCTTAAGGTTCTGAGAATAGTAAAAGCAATTGAGTATGTGCCGTTCCCCACAAATACCATCTGTCCATCACGTTGCAAGTTATTAAGTTTTGTGACGTCTGTCAAGTGGGGCTCTAATATAATAGTCCTAGCTCCGCACGACGTTTCTGGTAACGAATGTAAATCTTGCGTCTAGTTATATTGCAGTGCCAGGCAATATTGCAACCTCTGCAAAGGCGAGACCAAGCTGAAGGTATAGCTGCAGCATGGGAGTGAGACGTACACCATCAAGATGCAAGTCGGAGTAGATGAAAAAGAGAAGGAAAATGAGAAGCAGAGACGACTTATGAAATCATTGCACGATTCATTACTGCAGCAGTGGATGAGTGATATGAAATTTCTGCAATATGAACGTCTTCAAGGTTCACCGTGTGGTTACACGCTCGAGTGCATCTCTATATACCATTTGTCCCGTTAAGTATGGGCATAATGAGTCGAAGGAAGCAAATAGATCTGCAATCTCTAACAAGAATATACTTACATTCGTATGTTGAGTCAACTACTGATAACTGGCCAGACTCTAGACTCCCCTTGAATTCACTCTGCTGATTCGCCTATGTTAGAAACTGCATGGCGACTAATTAAACTGCTACTGCAATGTACAGTGCAAGATAACATGGACAAACTGACGGTGAGGGATTGGATCGCTTTGTCTCACTAGCCCGTTTTCCTCTGCAGTAATTAGTACAACAGGAAACTAATTGTTTATTAAGTGAGAAAATGCAAATATACATATATTCGAGTATGTGGATTGAAATACATATTCTGGAAAAGTTTATTTCACCAATTTTCGAATGAAATTGTACAACGAAACGAAAGTGGCAGATACTTCAACTTTTGTCCAGTATTGATCGAATGCCTTCTTTCTTGGAGAGGCACAATGGGCATCTTTACCCGTGGAGGGGGTTCGCGCGCGGCCACGCTATCACGGGGTGAATCTCACCCCATATTGAGTAGCGGCTGACTGACGTTATCAACCGTTCCCGGTCTAACACTGCCTCGTTCCATGGGACGTTTTTTGTTAATTAAATTGCCTTCCACCAGAGCTGTATACACTACATAGGTAATTTTGCAACAGGATTAGGTACGGAAATTTCTCTCTCCCTCTTCTCTATTCGACATGTGTATATAATGTGCTCTAACTTGATAGAATAGTAAATTATCAAATTTAGCTAAAAATGTAATCATCAAATTTGCGACAGATCATCGCGCGAAAATCGTATTAGAAAAAAAAAAAATGGCGCTTCATTGTATGCAGAGAAAATTCTAGTGCCTGTGTGAGTTGCAGAATTCGTGGTTCTGCAGTATTGCGCCTTTGTTAAAGGTACGTAGAATTTTTTTGTCCCTTAGTCGGCGAACCCAGGAAATATCGGGCCGTTGTAAATCCTTCAGAATCCTTGGCTTTCCGAGAGTAACGTTGAAGTGTCTCTGAAGAATTGAAGACGCCGAATACGGATGGAGCTGAAGAACAGAGAAAATTACATGGCAAAAGTATTTACCCAATATTAATTGTGACAACACAATGGACTTACTCACAAGTCGAACAATGAATCGACGAGGCTTGACTTACACAGTAATCTTGCGGTCCTGGACCCGTTTCCGTGGCTGCCTTGCAGAATCTTTTTCCACAAGGGATGGAGCCGCCCTTAACATTCTCCGATATATCTCCCCTCGTGTCGGTCAGACCAGGGCCTGTTACTCGAAACACATGGTTAAAATTTGTTCGATATCTTGATACGAGATCCTGGGAGCTATAACGTCAAGTCAAAGGGATTCTCCCCCCCTCGACACACACACATCTGATTATTATCAGCAGGTTCGTATCTTTTTCTGGAGGTTCGTTTCAATCATAATTCATGCGAAATTCAGACCAAAAGAAATTTTTGAAATGGAATTTTTTTTTCCTCTACCATGTTCGTACGGAAAGGTTCCTCACCAGGGACGCTCATATCCACCCAATCCGGGACTTCGGGCATACGAATTTGCTTCGAATTGAAGGGAGTGTCTTCGGGACATTTCAAGAATTCGCAAGGTTCATGGCACGCCTTGTAAGCCTTAGTGACGTCATAGGTATTAGGCGCCACGGACTCCTGCAGTGGAAACCAATTTTTTTTTCTTTATTAACACGGAATTTGTATTTTCAATATAAACATCGCGATCATCCAATAGCTTGGAATCGTTTGGATATATTGATCATCCCACTGTTCAGAGTAAAAAATTTCGCCCTGATATCATCGATGAAAATGACCACGGGTTGTACTTCTATACCGCGATTGCACTTGCAGTGGCCCATATTTCAGGCTTTTAAAAGCTGCAAAAGCAAAGTTAATGCTTTTAAAAGTACGAAATTCATGGTTTCTTTTTTTCGTTTTCTTTTAATTTCCAAAAAAAGTTATGGTGATGACTAAATGAAGAATATAGAAATTTGAAAGGGGGTTAAGTGCGAATTTCAGCAAAAATTAGGCCAATTTCAAAGGTATCAGCCGTGGTAGGTGTTATAACACTTTCACAGGAACACCTAATTCTCGCGAAAATTGGCACTTAGCCTCTCTCATATTTTCGCTCTTCAGATATATTGCGAACTCGTCATAATAGTATTATCTTCGTAGATATAAGGATAGTCATATTACAATTGATCATTAGTTCCGGCATGGATGATAGCACCCATTGATAAGAATGGATTAATCAATGTTAACTGGCTAAAGGTGAGCGCCGATTGCTCGAAGCATTTCCACGTGCAGGTAGTACGGCTCACCGCGACGCTCATAACTCAGATTCCAGGAAATGACATTCTGTGCGTTCTCTGGTATACTGTTCTACGCGCTAAGGTCATTTCCATATTCTAGTGTGAGTTTCGCGTCAATATAGGTACGCGCCCAGAGAAATCACTTCCAGTTCAGTGATCCGGAAATTCGAGCCAATTCTCTGTGTTGCTCTCTCCCTCCCTTCGCCGTCTCTTTTTATCTCCTCTATCTCGCTCACCCAGCCCGCTCTTCATTCGGACGCAAATCGCACAATTTCTGATACCAATTCGCGAGATGTTACTTTGCACTGCATAGCAACGGGTATAAATCAAATTTCAACAATATGCACGCATAGTCGTGCTCCCAAGCAATAGAACTGGGCCTTTTCTACTGATTGTGCAGAAATCTGATCATCAGAATTTTCAGAGGATTGTTAAGTAATATCATAGCATAAAAGAAATTCTAATGGATATCCATCACTGTTGCAAATAGCCAAAACTCGGAAATGGAACCCTGCATTATGCGAGAGCTTACTTCGCTGTAAAGTGATATGTGAGCAAAAATAAATGCGGTAACGTTAATTCTCTAAGACGCAATCATAGTGGAATAGCTTGTTCATCGATTAGCGCTTATCGGCAGGTTTAGTTGGAACATTTATATGGGCATGCTAGCGCACCGATAGCCTATATGGACACCGTCCGGATGGTCGAACGTAGGGCATGAGGCTAGCGAGCGCCCTCTCAATTAACGGCGAAATTGCATCCCGGTATCGGCTACCTCAGATAGATGCATCGCCTGACTTATTACCGCTAGACTGACCTTAATTAGCCGAATATTGATAGCTTCCCCTCCCTGTTACGATTATAATTATTGATTGGTGGAACGAAAATTTCCTAAATTCGATTCAGTAATTATGAGAATGTAAAATCGTCAGTAATCAATCTGAGCAATGCTCGTTCCAGGATAACTATTCGTTACGAATGAAGAAAAAAACAGATCCCTAATGAATAATTAGTGAAGCATGAATTTGGGAAAATAATTCATCATTGTTCGTTCGTTTCAAATTGTGATAGTGATGGTTCTGAAAGCTCTTTAACTATTAGCATTCCAGAGAATTCCTTTATTCTTTAACCCCCGGAAAGATTAATTCTATTAAATGCGTGATCATGGTCCACCTCAGTCACGTTATTAAAATTTTCTAGCCGTGATTACGCGAGCTCTAATTTAGACCGAACAAAACTGCGGATAATTACGTTCTCGTTGACTCGTATAATTAGGGTACCTCGAGGGCAGCTCGTGACATAGTAATTATATACCTGTGTTTTATTTGCATTCGTTTTAACGAAGCTCAGACATCTCATGGGGCTTTTAAAAATCTAGTTTCCATTCCATATGAATGAATATTACTTACCGAGGGTCGATGAAGCAGATACCTACCAGAAAGCTCTCTTCAAGTCGATGGCGGCTGCCTGTTGCTGGTAATTTATCGCAATCAGGCTAAAGTGCTTTGTGTCGTATTACCGAATGGGAACTTAGCGGAAAACGGTAAGTACAAAATCGTAAGGGCTCTATGTTACAGGATTTTATGTGTTACCTGCCTTCTTGAGAGGCTTGAATCGATTCGTCGACGACTTGAATGCCGAATGATAAACAGACGTTCGGGGTATCGTCCGATTCATCTTTGAAGGATACCTGTTCGGTCCAGGACCATCCGAAGCAATGAGAGCGGAGCTCCTACTAGCCGACGAATTAAATCCCGCCTTGACGTAATTTCTCTTGCATCTCTTGCAGGCTTCATAAGCCAGTCCGTCGTTTGGCGAAAAGTATTGCCCAGGACCTTAGAATAAAGTACGAAAACAAGATGACTTCATCCTGCAAGCACTGATGATGTATTTCACCTGGACTCGGTATTTTGCTATCGGATTTAAATCGATTTGCTATTGCCCCAAAAGGTGCAGCAATTACTGATCCAGGACAGCATTTCCTTTTTATTGGATCATACGTTCCTGGTGCTGGAATATCGTGGACGACATTCTTGAATCTCTGTAAAGTCATCTTGATCATGTTTTAAGAGAATAACTAATAACAGATAGCATCGAACAGATTGATACCATTCGTCGACATATGAAGAGATGCAAATTTGACGAAATCGAACCTTAGCTCCTTGGCCAAACGGTGGCGGTTCAAAAATATACTCTTCACATTTGCAGGAGACTTCTTGGCTATCGAAAAGACTTTTTGGGATAGCGTATGCGTTGGGAGCTGGATTGCCCTGTAGTTTGAAGTTTGAAATTACGATCGGTGCTTTACTAATCGTGAATATATCTAATTCGTGGAATGATAAATGACGAGCAGATTACATCGTCCGGAGAATAATGACACCATATTTTTAAATCAGAAATATGCAACCCGTTTCAGACCTCTCGTTGGTTCTTCCTAAAAACAGCCTCAATGTATCGCGGTTGTTTCGAAGTCATCCTCCTCGACTCCCTCAGTTTTTCGATCAGTATTTTTCCAGGATTCTCACGTGTGTCTAGCTCGTACTTTCCAGGTCCTGGACCGAGGGAAATATTCGAATCTTTTCTGCCGGTCATTCGACTCCAAAAATTCCCCTTGTATCGAATTGTGGTAAAGTTTGTTTCCTAAAAGCAGAATAACGATGTTGAACTTCTGATCCACGATTCTAAAAATTACGTATCACACACTTCTCTAGGAACGTTGTAAAATAATGGAGGTTCGTAGTCGTCGGGTGAATTTTTCACCAAATATCCAAACTCGTTGATGTCGTAACCATTTGCGTCTCGATGTGTCGGTACAGAAATTCCATTCGCCATGATTGATCGTGGCGGGGGCCCCAAGTACAGCTACATATAAATTTACAATTGAATCCCAAAGTTACTTCAAGTACAAACTTCTCACCCATTGACCATAGATAATCCAAAAACTAGTCCTCACCGATCCTGGATCACCATGCCACGTTCCTGGATGACTTCGCTGCTTGGGAGATGACCGCTTGAATAAGTCATCGGGCAGTCTGTAGTCTGTGGGCCCAGGGCCTTCGTGGACGTAGTACTTTGACCGACTGTCAGTAAAGTCGATACTACAGCCTCCCTAAATTGAGTACCTCTAATTGAGTACCTTTCATTCTGACACATCACATCTAGTTTTTTTTAATTTAGTCAAAAGATTAACGTATAGAAAGTGAAAGTGACATAGGTACTGGTATGTGCTTCTGGAATTCTCTGACGTTATAAGCTCCTGGTCCAGGGAAACTAATTGCGTCTTTGGTTACAGTTAACGTATTTCTGGACGCACTGGATAGAAATGCATGAAGATGATCTGTGCAGAACGACAATTACATTTGTTAAAAACGTGTAGACGATTTTTAGCCACGCTCATCACTGTAACTTTTGTTAGAGAACGTCTTGGTTCATTCCAGTAATATTTAACCTTGAGAATATAAAGGATGTGTTTACCGGAGTCTCTGGGTCTTTTGAAAAGCTCCAGAGGTTCATAAGTTCCTGGGCCAACGACGGGAGGTGTTCGCCCAACGGAGCTCAGAAATCTTGTGCTCCTGTTGAAAGCCATGTAGAAAAATGTCGCCTCAAAGCGTCCGGGTACATGTATCAATAACCTATACAACTTCAGATCACCATTTCTTGTGAAACTGATACATCGAGAAAAAAGGTATAACAATTGAAGTCTGATTGGAAAGTCTCATATGAAACAGCTATGTTTTCTACTTCTTGAATCTGAAGTCTACAGTGTGTTTCAATAAAAACCATGACCATAAACGCATCTATTAAATCGGTCAGTCAGTCCATGAACTAAATCCACCATAAGATAATTTTAAATATTTAGGGATACGAGATTCTTATTTCTTACTGAACTAAATTATTCTTGTATTTCCACCGCGACCACTGCTATTTGTTTCATTCGCATTACACTGCGAAGGAGCGCAATCAATCATTGAATGATGAATTTCAGAATTGAAAATGATACAAGAGGAAACGACGTTACAAGAAAAAACAAAAAAAAAGTCGTACATAATGATAAACAAAATCTAAGTCACTTGCCGATTATCAAGTCAAATTTTTTATCGCACATGACAAAGAGCTTATCAGTATCCATGTTGAGATACCGAGATGAACGTTTGTAATCGACTCTCAGTTTATTAGTTGAATCGGAATACATTGGCAAGGCGAAGGTGCGACGACTGGTATCTTATAATATAATAGTGATAGGTGTACGTAGTAGGAAGGGCAATGAATATCCTACGTAGGATATCCGTCATTGCGCTATGCACGAGTTTATTCTACGATGCAAACGGACAGGCCAGTAAGCAAAACCTTTATGCTTTTTTCGACTCGACTGGTGTTCCTTAACAGTGTCACAATTTAATTGAATTCTCATACGTGCTTCTTCATTCCGCCAAAGAATTTCGCCATATATTGCAATGTATAACAACCTTTACAGAAATGAAATCGGAAGTGAAATTCAAAGCCAATTATGTGATTCTGATGCGCAAAATAGAAGTGATATTGTTAGACTTACAGAAATTAAATTCTAAGCTTGTCATCAATCATTATCCAGTTTCTGTACTAGATCTTATATCATTTTTGCATCGGTTATGAACGTCAACGCTGAATATAATTATCTTGCACTACCATGCATATCTTTATAATGAACACATCCTTTCAAACCGGAAAAAAATAAGATACAGAGACATTTTAAACGGCAAATTTACCTCCGATAGTGCCAAAATCTACTCGCTTATCGAGTTCAATAATTGATTAGATAAGAATTAATATACTCATGACGCCAGTGCCAGTAATAATAAATTTCATTATATGTGGATAACATTTGTGTCAACCTAACTACATGTTTTTCCATATCGCTAAACCGGTGTACAACTGCGTGTTCAATCTACGTGTGACATATTTTTTTTATAGATTATGATACTACGTCACACAAATTTATCATGTATTTCCTGAAAGTTGTGGAACTTGTTCCATTTTGGGCTTCATATTAAATTTCATGTAACACACAACATACAATTCATAGGTATAAGTTCAAACTTACGTTTTCAGTCGAATGAGCCATCAGTTTCCGGTTTGATAATGCACCAGTGCAGGTTCTGCGGGATTGGATGAGCCAGGATAAACGTATTAACAAGAGCAATAAACAAAAAAAACGATACGGTCAATTTTTTCTATACCTCAGAATGTGATATACGTTTATTTTTATTTATCAGCTTCATTGGACGTCGTACTTGAAAGCAACTGATACGACAGTTCAATGATAATCTACTTCTACGTATTCCAACTTGATTAACTCACGCTTAATTATAAACTGACGCATCAGAACCACGTGAAAAATATAATGCTAAAAAATATCAAATATGTTTCTCTTACTTTACCCGATTTTATTTTTGGTCTCGTTTCAATTTTTGTTTTATGAGATCACTTGACTCTATTCTTCGTCATGATTTATGAATTGGGAAAAAACTTGTCCGAGAAATTATTCCTGACTTTTCACTGACTTATCTACAGCCTGCGCTCTTTCCTGGGATAATGGAACCGCGTTGTCTGACACGGACTGGAGTTTCGGATTCGCTTTGGATACTATAGAAGATGTCACCCCGGCAGGAACGATCGTCCTTGATATGGTTTCTACTAGAATTAATCAGATCTGGTCCTACTCAGCATCTGATAGTGCTAGTGGTAACATTTTCATGCAACCTGTTCTGACCGATGGACGCTTTACCTTAACTTTGACTAACTACTTTACCCAGTACGAAGAGCTCGAGGTAACGGTTGATCTACAATCAAAAAGTAACACAGAATTACTTATTCGACAGCCTCATTTTGCAATAAATTTTTATTATCAATCTTTCAGACTTCGACGACGATAAGAATGTCTGTAGTTTTTGGATGCACTACCAACAACAGGACACTGGTGAGCCAATTGACATTCGACAGAGAGTTTCCCGAAAAAATCTTTCTAGAGCGAATTAAATTCTCGTTTGTTTAATTTCAGGAATTAGCTCTACCAATAACGGACACGAACAATAATTATCCAGTGTTCCAGAACGCTCCTTACATTTATGAACTACCGATACCTCTTCCATCGGGATTCTCTATTCAATTATTCGGCGAAATTTCTGCAAGGGACATTGATCTTACAAATACAAACATCGGTTTTACTTTGAACTCTACAGATCCAAAATCTTCTGGTTTTTCCGCATCGTGGTTGTCCCAAGACACGGCAGACACAAAGCTTCATTATGCTCAGCTATTAACTACAGTTTTGCTATCCATAGAAAATGACATAACTTTTCAAATATTCGCAACGGTAAGTCGGCGCAGATAAAAATATGAATCAGAAAAATCGATTACTTTGATAAACAGTTTGGTTGTGTGATTTGAATTTGGTCACATCTCACAACAAGCCATTGACCAATAATCTCCCCAGGTATTCCAATCAGTGAAATTAATTAACTGTGTCCGTTGGAATCTCTTATCTAGGATTGTTAGAGAGAGATACATATCTAGTTTGTTAAGCCACCAATCGTCTGAATCATAGTCGTATAGTTCGATAATTGAGATATTTTATTAGCTTTATTTTACTTCAAACCTAAATACAAAAAGCTCAACAACCGACATCTCTGACTTTCATTTACTACAGGATAACGGTGTTCCTGCTCTGACGTCTGAAACAAGCATCACTATCACCGTGGATGAAGAAAACTCCACACCTGTCAGTCCAGTCTTCATCTATCCTGTTTATATCGCTGACCACTCTGGTCTCACCATCGAAGAGGTACTTGAAATAGGCGATCATTGACCTCAGGGGAACTGTTTTGTAATTGCGAGCATAGTTTGTTGGGATTACGGACTTATTTCTGTTCAGGAAATTCTACAATAGAAGTTGCAATGATAAACCAGTGACTAATAGATTTTTTCAACCGTTAATCAGTTCATTGCAGGCTTAGTTATACCCCGATTAAAAACAAAGCTATATACATACACGTATGACCGTGTGTTAATCTATTGAATTTTACGATATACTGATTACATTCCATTATTTTGTCGACACGAATACGTTCATTGGCGATCTTTAAATCTTTAGGCAAGTGGCACCGCCATCACCTTCGAACAAGGCAACGTTGGTTTGAATCAAGGAATCGATAGTACAGTGGAATACACAATAGAAGACAATATTGGCAGTAAGTTGAATTTATATTGAATAGATAAGCTATCTGTATCAAGAGTAAAAAATCTCGCGATCTTATCGAAGCAGCTAAGACTAATGACGTCCGGAATCAAAATACCATTATTATGTGATTACGAGCTATTTATCAGCATTGCATTCAAGAGTGAACAAAATTTGAGCCTGACCTGCGGCAAAAAATATCTCTCTCCCCTTTTGTCGACCGGAAGTTGGAATGTAGGACGAAGAATCCATTATTACAGGCATTTAGATCTTGTTAACATAATGGGATGAGAGAGTAGAAAAGGATTCTCAATAGTCGCAGATTCCATCTGAAAACTTTTCCCAAATTTTTACTAAAATTGGTAAAGGAATCGATTTTAGTTTATTTTTAAAGAACAACCGACTCAATCCTAAATCTCATACTTGAATATCTTCACATCAGCGTTCTGAACACCACCCTAGAATGCGGATGTTCTGCAAACATTATTGCTATGGAAGAGTATGCAGAAATTGTCTAATGTTAAGAATCTTTATTCGGTATATCATTAATTATTTTTTCAGGTTACGAGGCTAATTTCAGAATAACCATCAGCGATGACTATAGTTACATTACAATAACCCTGCAAGATGTAACCGAAGCATTACTCGCTGAAAAGTATGTCATTCTAACTCTGACCGTAAGTAGAAATGATTTGATGTAATTTCACAATGCATGGCTGATCGAAATTGTCCCTACTGTAAATCCAGGTCTCATTTAATTCCAGGCAACAAGATCTGGAGCCACAGACACGGGTATCACTATTTTGCACATTGATTTACCTGGAATACTTTCCTGCACTTCGACCACGGAATCTCCTACTACGACCGGTGTTACGGAATGTAAGGAATCGGATTATTTACTAAAGACTTTTAATGTTAATTAAAATCTTCTTTTGCAATTTCTCCGCAATGTCGCAAGTATCGTAATTTTTCCTTATCTAGCGTACACAGAGTGTCCAACAGTGACCACTGAGCAATGTTCCTGCGATTATTCTACAACTCCAACTCCTGCGGTAGAAGACAACTCTGCATCGACTACTGTCAGCGGAAATGAAGATACAACAATTAGTACAGAGGGTAATTCCAACACTGTTACTACAGAAGCCACAACTTATGCCAGTGAATCTACCGCGACTACTGCAAACGGAAATGTAGATACAGAAACTACTAATGACGGTGATACCAACACTGCAACTACAGAAAGTGTGACTGCTACATCTTCACGTAATACAAACATAAAATAGGAGGTTTGACCCTGGCAAAGGTTTGGTTTTTTACAACATCATATTTTTTTCATGTATTTCAGAGACAACCGAATGTCCAGTTGTAACTGTCACCCAAGAATGTTACTGCTCTACCACTGACTTAGATGACACGGGAAGCACGATTTCGTCAACATCAGACAGTGGTACTACTATTGCAGCAACAACTGTCACTCCAAGCTTGAGTTTCTCAAGTAGTATATACCGATTTGACAAGGACGCTACCTTCGTCGGTGTTCTCATGACACAAACAGCAGTAGCCACCAATGCTGAAGGAACAATTGTGTACACTGCAACTTTCGACGATGGTAACGTTTTCTTAACTTCTTCATATCCATCAAAATCAACTGCAACTTTGATTTGATGTCATTTATTCCTCCGATCGTATGACCAAGACTTCATTTTGCAGACGATATCGCCTCCAGGATTATAATAAACGCTAACACCGCAGAACTTGAAGTCACTTCTGCAATCAGTCCAGGCATTTATACTTTCCAAATAATAGCAACGATCGAAGATTTGAGCCTTAGCACATCAGCGACTGTGATCCTTGTAATAAGCACACTGACTGAGTGTAGCGGCGAAATCGTGTTCGGTTATGCTCTGCAAATAATCGAACTTGAAGAAGAGTCGGCTCATGAAAATGTTGTTCCATTAGACGACAATGGCTGCAACTACACAATTTATTCGCAAACTCCTAACCAAGGTAAGTGTCTTTCTAGCTGACTATCATTGATCTTTCAAGAATCTGTTCTGCATGCAGTCGAAGAAATTGAGCAATAACCAAATGGTATACCTACTTTCAACGTTTCAGGATTGTTCTCTATCAGTGGTAACTATCTTAACACGATCGCCATCGACAGAGAGGCTTCGTACTTTTCGAATATGTCAGTGGCCCAAGTTCGGGTCATCATTGATGCGAGCTGTCCAAACGAAACGGAAACTGAAACCGTGACTACAAGGTCGAAACGAGATACGGAATACGGAGTGATTACTGAAAATATCGCCTACGAACGAACCAGGACAGTTTTAGTTGTCATCATTACAGACATAAATGATAATGCTCCTGTTTGGAGCTCGGACACCCCAACTTACATAGGATTCCCCGGTTACGATTTGGCCCAGCTTATCCATGTCCCTTACGTTTACCAGTTTTCGGTAAGTTCTTTGTTCTGACTGATCATGAGAATATTCAAAATGTCAAACTTATTGTTGCTTCTCGTGCATCTCTTCATGTTTTCGTCATTCCAGGCAACTGACGCTGACACCGGTGACAATGGTATCGTTACCTACACTCTACCAAGCGGTTCTGACGAGGTCTTCTACGTCCAGAATTCCGAAGGCACTCTCTACATACAGCAGGGAATTTACGCTGAAGATGGTTTGAAATTCACTCTCATTGCGACTGATGGCTTGTTCGAAACTCCGGCAGAACTCACCGTCAGAACATTGGAAAGCTCGAATGTAGTGATCCTGTTCGTCACCGGCGGTGTACTTGAAGATGTCAATAGTATCGTAGAAGAGTTGAGCACAAGTACCGGATATTGGATTAGCTCGTTAGGTGCAGCGGTAATATCAGAAAGTGATGTTTCGAGTACCAGATCTTTAAGATCGGTATCGCGCAGATCTAAAAGAGCAACCGATACCAATACACTTCTCAGACTCGTCCTGTACGGTCTTGAAAACACCGTGCCTGTGACCAGCGAAACTCTAGTCACGTACGTATTCAATTAGTTTTTATTCCAATCTCTCACTCACGTTTTATCTTCACCTCATTATTCTTATTAACAACTCGATCCGTTTATAACAAAGATTGTTCAAACAGAGAACTAGATGCTATTGAATTCACCTGGGCTGTATCCCATTCGGCTACATTGGACTCAATCACCTCTGATAGTACAGCCGATGCAAGTACTGGAACCGATACCACCGGCTATTGGGCGGCTATTATCGTTCTCTTAATTCTTTTATTCTTAATTTTAGTTGGGACTGGTGTCGTCTATTACTTATTTTTCAGGTACGAATAGAATTGACGGTAATCATAATTGCCTGCAGACCCTTGATTCGTTATGAATTTTTATTAAATATATTGTATTTTATTATTTCAGACCTAGAGCTGCCACGTCAATCGAATCTGACATCACGTATGAAAACCTTGGCAATCGTAGTTCAAACGGAAGTACCGGGTATGTTATCAAGAGGACGTTACCTACGCCAGTTTAGATATTGTGATAATTTATAGGAGTCGTTGAATGGATGGTAGTTGGTCGGAGTGGAAGCTCAAGCGATTGATATTTTGCCCGTTAATTTTATATGCAAAGAATTTTTTATATTATTTTTCACAAACGTGACTCAGGCTTCTGATCTTACAATCGAATATTAGCCAAGGCCAAGCCTGAGTATTCTTATACACACCCGCGTGGTTAATTATAGTAATTGCTATGCAATTAGTTACGCAATGTGAATTATGCAATACTCCAGACTCCAGTGTCTGCCTGAACAGAGCAGTGTGGTTTTTATTTTTATTTTCACTTGTATTAATTGACACGTGAAAACGTGGCCAAAAGTTTTATCAAATTTTGTTTTATATTTTTTTAGAAAACACTTCGAGAAGTCGGTTACTTTAGACGAGTCACAGGACGATACGTAAGCAACTCTTTACTTTTTATACTTACTCGATATGTTTCGTTATCAGTTTTTAATTTTGAAAGCGGAAATTTTGTTTCGTGGATGAATCTATTGCCCTGCAGTAAACATCTTCGAAAGAGCGAAAATTTTCGTTAACACATATGTATAGTTTTGATTGCTGAGGTATACAGTGGAGTCCTTTCTCTTGATCATTAGCAGCGATTTTTTAATCATTCCAAATAGTTCGTACCGGATTTATAATGAATATTACCAGAATTGATTGAGCATAGAAATGCAACGTCAAATATTTATTTCGATTCCCTAAATGCGAAGAATGGAGTCTACCAACTCACCGACTGCCGAATGGAATTCGAATCAAACGAAAAACCCAGAAATATCATTCGTCGATAATAGTCAAACATTCGATTCCCCGAAAGGAGGCAACGGCGGCGACTTAATCTTTTTCACAAGAAATAATAGCCCAACAGAGTAAGTTGAAAAATCACCGAATCACAATCCGTCCCGCAATTGTTAAGTCTTTTAATGTTGGTGCCAGATCTTTCTTCTTCTTCTTCTCTTTCATCAATCATAGTCCGACGTCCACTTGCTACCAAATCGTCTTCCTTTTTGTTTTTTTTTGCGGCGAATACCTCCGCTGATAATCTCGTTAACCAAATGAGATTCTTTTTCCATCAATTCATATTTATGAAAACATACTCCTATACGCGAGCAAAAATTCTACGAAATCCACGACCTCTTTATCTCTAATTCTTCTGCTTGTTTTCATACTTATCTTATTCCTGTCGATCATCACATCAATCAATCAGGTTTTATCGGTAGAAACGTGAATCCCGAGTCTCAAAGTCGACGAAAATTATGTTAGTGGCCAGTATCTTCAAATAATATTTGTAATGAACAATCTGTGTGATTCTTAAAAATACATACGTATTTACATAACTCAACGTGGGGATGGTAAAATTTGTAAAAAGACAAAATTAATAAGGAACACTGCTACGATAGATAAAGTTTTTGTCATACTATTGAATTTCTATTTGAGTCATCAAATTGTGATTGACAGAGTATTTACTTAGCAAATACTATACTATGATCTACAAATCACAGATACAATTCGGTTTGATTATAGATATTCAACGTTTTTTTTTGTTTTTTTTTAATCCGCAATTATTTTTGCAGCAGGATTTCCAATTCGTCTCATGATTAATTCATTCTTTTATTCATACAACGTTTCAGAGTTTCACCCAATCCTTCGAAACGAAAATCCGTGGCTTTCAGCAATACCGTTGAGGAGATAGAAGTTTCCCGACTGTGATGACAATCTTAAAGATATTTTTTAATTTAAAGTGAGGTATAAAGTCTACGAAGATGAATGATTTCTTTAAAAAAAATCGATGAAAAGTTCTGTAATTGTGCCCATTATATCTACCACCTGGAAGCTGAAATGAATTCAGTCCAGTTCCAACATTTCAAATCGAAGTTACAGCATTCTGTGAATTTGAAAAGATTTTAGTCGAGCCGATTTTAGTCGAGTCGATCTTATCGTAAGTCAATCCTGTGATTAAATTGTGGTCCATCTGTGGTTTTGTTTTTATTTTTATTTTTTTTTTTTGGTTTTTGGACCATCGCATAATTTATTTAAACAAATTCTTAATCTTGAAATAAATTTTTTTTTGGAAAGCGGGCGTAGAAATTGAAAAAATTTCGTAGGCCGGTTTTATATTTTGGACCTATGGTAAAGACTAGAAAGGAATAATTAAAACTGCAGTGTTCCATCTTCGCACACTTTATAGTAAGATAATAACGTAAAAATAGTTAATTTAATTTATAATTATTTAGTCAAAGTTGTATTATATTAATATTTGTAATATACTCATAATAACATCAGTAAAACATATGAATATTTTCGACTTCATGTTCTTCTGTATAAGTATACGTTACTTTTCAACATATGATCCCCTTATATCTCAAACGTAAAGCGTGCAGAATCAGACTGCATCAGTACAACGCAATTAAATAATTTATGCAGGTTGCAGCTCAACATTGGGATCGCATTTAAATCAGCACTTCAATTCATTGTCAATGCAGTATGAGTGATCTGCATTCCTGCATGTTGCTTGAATAACAAAAAATAAACCTTGCCTTGCGGGAAGTCGTAAGGCCCCACGTTCGGAGCCTCAATTCAATGCGAGGGTAATACCAACGTACCCTTGCTGCTTGAATATATACTGTCAATCATCTTTGTTACAAATGAAACTGTCCTCCAGGTATCTCCAATTTCGTTAGTTTCATGGATAATGATATTCCAGGTGTCAATATAGTTTGGTCAGCGATATTCCGTCAGTAAATAGAAGTATTTTCATCCACAAAAGGCTATCACACGACAATTAAATGGACATTTTTTATTCACACTTAGAAAATTAAATTAGATCATCAAAAGCCCTACTGGGTTTGGGGGACGGAAAATGATCCATTATTGAGGAATTTTTTGCAAGCAGAGTACAAATTTAAATGATCTGTGGATCTCAGTATTTGTTTATTGATATCTTGCTTTGGAAAATCAATTTTCTTTTCTTAATTATCGTAAATACGTGTCGAGTTATTCGCTGGTCGATACACACGAGTAAAAGTCCGGTACCTCTTCGTGGTGTGGATATCTCGTCGAAAAATCAAGCCAGAACAAAAAGCCGAAATATTTCATAATCCATAACTAGTCTAATCCATAACTAAGCTGCATAAACTAGGGAAATTAGAAAATAATAATTATTATCAAAATGGCGAAGTTCAGAACGAGAAGTCAAGTTTTTGGATGAAATTTTATTGCTTTTTCGTAAATTTGAAAAATAATAAACCCTCTATACACACTTCAATCTATCGAAAAATATAATATAAAAAAAAGATTTTCTTACATTTCAGAACTTGGTAGGGCCCCTAAATCTTAAATAATTGTCTTCTCCATTCAAATTTACGTATCAATTTATTATGTAATTAGTTTGATGGGTTGTGTTTCCCATTATGATCAAATCTACAAGACTTCCATAAACAGTTTATCGACTCTACCTCTTTCCCTATGATCCCTATCCCTCATATGTTGATAATATCAGTCTGATAGTGAGCCCGACCTTAAGGCCAATTAACTCGAATGATAAACTGAAAATCTACTTTCCTGTAAGGTACAGACCTGGCTTATATCAAACAGGAAATAGACTGTGGTATATTTCGGAAGGCAATTAGTAAAGCGAAGGAACCTTGATAGATATAAAATAAACAAGGCAGAAACGTTCTGTAGCCCATGAAGTTTGAAAGACTGCAGTCATTGTTCGATATTTCGAAAGTTTTTTAAGCAGCAGCTGCCCCATGGCTCTGGAGAAGATGGTGCAGGGCATATTATTATCCCAGTTCAGAAAATTCAGATGATTTATACTTGCATATGTGCAGTTTCCTTTCCTGCAGATGTCGAACGTACGTACGACTTGGTAAGTAGATATGTACAACAAACAGAGTATGTTTAAATTACTCTGGAATGGATCGATGCGATATGACGTGACAAGCGGGAGTTTATTCATAACAATTGTGCACGCACGCGGTAAGAATGCAATCAATATTAAAAACCTAAGACAAAAGTAATCGCGTATTCTTTGACGCGTATACATACCTAGATCGCAAATGGAATACCCGATGGTCAAGATCTGTTGCTATTCTAAAATGTAAAGTGATATTAATGTCGGATGCTGAAACAATTTTAACAAATGAATATCGACTACCTGTTGAACAACATTTTGAACAAAATCGTAAACGATTTCAGAGTTTTTACAGCCAAACGCAACAGATTATCGGCCCAGCAGATGCGAATAATTAGCTGTCGGTAAGAACGCGACGTTACCATCCGAACTCGAAAGATCGACGTAGATAATGCGAATACAAATTATTTGAAAAGATTAGATATGCTGAAATCTTATCTCAATCACATTGCAGATTGTGGTGAAAAAATGGTTGTTATCGATAAGGCAAGAATTTGATGCGGTTTGAAGAAAGACTGCGTCTTTATTTCGAATCTTCACGTTATCGATTGTTTTTGAGGAAATCGTCCGGAGTAGAAAATGTAACGTTATCTGCAATCTGCATAAAGAATCTAAATTTTAGGTATTCGTGGATTGTTTTTTAATTTTATAGAAATTTCGGAGATAATTTTTCCGAATTTATCACGTCACCCAGTATATTTCATCGGACCTTACTGAAAACGGACTATAACATCTGCTGGTTTCGATCTCTTAGTGCGCAAGCGCAAGCCATCAAACTGTGTGACCGTCGTCACTAGTTATAAAGGCTACCCACGCTGTACACGCGTTGCATACCTTGCCTGCTGTACGGTACCGCAAGAAACGACAAGTGGTTTAATCGTATCTGTCAATTTAGTGATTATGTGACGTTCAGTGATAGACAATGCGGTGAAACCGGTTTAAAAGCGCAAAATAAGTTCAACAAACGATTCATAAAATACTATAGCATTCGAACATGTTTGGTGAAGGTGCCCAAACATCGTTCGGATCTATTTCAAGCTGATAAATATCTGCGTCTTAGCTGCACAGACCGAAACCACTGCACCATATACAGGTGACATAATTTCATCAACATAATTTATCAAGATTAGAAATAATAACCGTGAGGAATCTGTTCATTGGACATGTCTGCGTTTTGTTCTATAACACAATCGGGTGTTTCATTCTAGCGGCAATTCTTCCGTTGATATAATCGACACGGGGAAACTCCGAATGCAGGTATTTCATTTACGATTGCGGTATCGTATATGTGTAAGACATCGACTGGGTGTGTCGAAGATAAATTCCTGCATTACAATACCTAATTACCTGCTACGCAATTTGTGTTGAGTTTGAAGTTTATGGGATTCGAATGGTCACTTTAGTGAGCGCGGAATTTTTTTGGGCTATACTCGTTTTGGAGCAGCAACCGCAATGATCCATAATATCTAACGATTACCTTAGCTAATTGTTGTAGACTCTCGTTGTTCTGTTGATTGTAAATTATAGTCACGTATATCGTATGCCAAGTAGAACTTGCTGATAAAATTTCTTGATGTTCGAATCTGACCTTGGTGGCAAAATTCACTCCGTAAAGATATCGCTTTCATTTGCCGAACACGCAGGTACATCCACGTGTCAACATTATATGTCAGTATATGTTGGAAAGTGTGTATAGTCTGTATATTTTGAAAACATTCTGACGTCACAATGAGAACCTTCTTGGATCTAGACTAGCGTTTTATAAGAATGATAATATTTGTGTATTTTATAGAAGAAGACAAAATCCTTGACACTGTTATTTATCAATTGCGCAAGCTTTCCGAGCATCGGAAACATTCACGATTATTTGTTCAGCCGGTTTATCACCGGCTAAAATACTACATGTACTAGAATCCCAGATTCTTATCGTAGTAAAGCGTGAGGCATCCGTATAGTAAAATCCGTATTAGAGATCTCGGGGGTTTCCTTCTGAGGTTTTCAGCCAATGTTTATAGCATTATGTGATCGTTTATTGAAGTGAAGTATTCCACGTTAACCATCCCCACCTCAAAGATACACAATACGTTCACATCGTGTTTAAACTTGGCTGAATTGTATTGGCGTGAAATTTATCCTCTTCATTCCTTTCGCCGTTTTCTTGAATTGAAAATTTTAAGCACCAATGTTACTCCGAAAAAATGTTCTTCGAGATGGTGAATGGTTGACGTAGAACGTACCCAATGCACAGATCTGCAAATTGAATGCAGACTGAAGTACCTAAAAGAACGATCTTTAATTCCATGACTATAAAACGTGGTACGTAATTTGTACAGATATGGTCTCAGCCATCCGACGTGCTGAGATTAGTGATTACTCGGAATCTCGACACAACGTAATGCAGCACCTATTGATAGTCGGACTTATGTAATTCTTATTTAACACGTAAAAGCTCTACCGAACTTAGAGTGAGGCAATAAATTACGGAGTTCTACAAAAAGGTTATCACGATTTGATTGAAGTATTTCTTGGCGTTACCTTTTTGATACATTTTTTTTTCAGATCAATTTGGATAAAGAATAGTTCTACTCATGGGCTGAAGATGAACATCATATTAATGACGATATAATTTTGGATATAACACCTGATAAGGGTTACTGCCAATTTGAAATCAATAACTTTGAATCAAAATGGCTATAGCTCGAATCAAATCGTTCATTGACAGTGGCCTTAAAAGTACTCCACTTAATCGAACCGCCAATTTAGAACCGGAAATTGGAATAAAAATTGTCCACTCCCCAACCACGAAGGCCCTATACGTTACAGTCATAGGCGCTAGGCATCTGCCTCAAAACTTTGGCTTCACGAGAGTCAACAGTTACGTTGTTAAGGTGGGAATTATTTTTATTATTACCGAATTCAAGTGAATGCGGTAATAAGTAAGCTAAAGATTTGATTTTTGCTCTCGACGAAAAATTATCACTAGTGCTAGTACAGTAAAGTTTTTTTTTTAACGGGGAATAAGTATCGATGAATGAATACCCTCGAGCTTGAAGTGGCGATTCAAATTGCTAGCTTAGATATCGACCCAACGTTGACATGGTTACAAATTATAATCACAACGAGGTAGAAATATACTTGAGAGATATGGAAAATAACACGCGTGTTCAAGCCACGCGCGTAGAAAAATACTTGAAAAAATAATTTTGATCGAAAGTTCAGATTGAGTTTGGGAATTAGTGAGAGAATCGATATCAAACTCAAGTCATTTTTTTTTTTTTTTTCTCTCTTACTGAATGATTCCGTTGATTTTGTACAGGTGAAACTCCTCCCAGGTAAAGAGAAGTTCGAAACAACAGCAAGGAACGAATCCTGGCCGAGTTGGAATGAGGAGTTCACATTCCCGTTGTCAAAAGAGACCAAATCAAAATTCGGTAAAAAAAAAGTTACCGAGGAAGAAATAAACGGGTCAAAATTCATCGTTGCCACTCTCTACGCGGTTCTGGAAGACAAGCCTCTGATAGCCACCGATAAAAAGGAGGCTGAAAATGATAAGACAAAAGGAGAATCATCGAAGAAGGGAAAAAAGGAAAGTCCAGCTTCGAAAAATCAAGCCTCAAAAAATCCGTTTTCAACACAGGAATCCTCAAAGGGTAATCTTTTGACACAATTCTTCGGCAAACCTGGTGACAAGGAAAAGTTAGCCATGCCCCAGAAGAGCGCGAGAGAAAGAATCTTCGATAAAAGACGAACTCTTGGGGCAGCTACAGTCAAATTGGACCCAAGTGCATTTGTCACAAAACCTATAAAACCAAAAAATCCCGGTGACGTATCCACTGGGGAAACTTGGTGGCCGTTGAAACCGATCAGCAGCGGAATATCAGGGGCTGAAGAAAGGGTAAGTAGTTCTCGTTCGTCTTTTAGAAATATAATAATTCGGGGATTTAATATCAGCCGAACGTAATTTTCAGAGAGAAAGTAAAAAGGGTCAGGTCGAGGTATCCTTATGCCAAGAAAAACCCGACAAAGAAGGAGAGTCTGGGGGTAGTTTAGTATTGTCTTTGATCAAGTTGAGATGTTCTATGCAGACTATGCACGAACACGAAGCTCTGAAGGGTCAACTGTACATAAAGATGTCTGTAGTTGACAATGGCATAGTTACTCATTTTTGGAAAAGCGATCGATTCACCCCAACAATTTCGATCAGTTTTCAACCTGACACGGCTAGAGTAATAGCCAAAAATTCATCAGGAACCAAAGACATCAGTTTCGTCGTGAAGTTTGTCTCCAAAAACAAGCTCGGTAATAATCACCCAGAAAGAGAACAAGATTAAGGAAAGGCTTCTGTTAAAATGACACTAAAGTTGAGTTCACTTATTACAGGTAAAAAAACCGCGATTGGTCATTTCGTGATCGGGCCTGATGTGGAAGGGTCTTACGGCGAACAGTGGAAACAAGCCTTAGCAAAGCCTGGTCAACAAATAACCAAGTGGCAACCCTTCGAATGAAAACACCGAATAAATAAGGAGATTGTCGTTGTGATTTTTTTAATTATCTTAATGATGTTCGACTAATTCACCTATATGATACTCGACTCGGTGGCAACTACGTTGAATTTTTTACTCTAAATTCACGAAAGCTCAGTGTTTTAAAAAGAATGTAAAAAAAAAATTGCACTCACATCGTTAAGCTGTAAAATTTAACATTAATATATACCTATAATATTATAAGTTCGTCACGCTTAACTTATAAATATACATACCTATATATTATATACACTCGTAAAAGTTGTACACGCCTTTCACACAATCAAATTTAACGTTAATTATTAAGAATTATTAGTACTTTCAGAATTAGTATACCTATATCAAAACTAATCTCTTTATACTTTTTTTCGAAGGTAGGTCTAAGGAATATAATATATAAATTTGTATTGATATTTCTGCTTCACACAGACTAACGCGGTAATTATAGGAGTGTATCAGACAATCCGCATCCAATCACAGCAATTTAAATCGAAATTCGTATGAAAATTTTACAGGTTTCGATTAGACAAAAGGCGAATTTATCACTGATCAAATATATTCACTAAATTATTATCTTTTATACGTTTGTACATAAGTATATCATATATAAATATTTGCACAGTATTATGACTGCTTTTTGCGCACGTTATCTAGATTCATATTTACGAATTCATATAACGTGCTTAATATAACGCAATTGAGCAATACATTTTATACTATATATTTTTACTAATATTTTACATCCACGGTGTCCAGTCTCGATTCACAAGCAACGTGTGATTATTTACTGCTTTGATTTCTACGACGTTTTTTTCATCCACGATTCAAAATGCAATTGAAATTTTTTTTTTTATAACTGAGAAGATTTCATTTTGAACTGATATGCAAAACATTAGAACATTATGCAAAAACTAATCGAGCTTTAAGACTTTGCTATATTCTCTCTAACTCGAAACATTTTGCATAATTTTTATTTCTTTATTTATTTTTTGTTACTCACAATCTTTTGGGTATATGAAATTTCAACTATGTATTTTACCGATGCAGCTACTATAAGAGTGAGAAATTGGAATGTGACGTAAATATGACAGGACACCGTGTATGTATGTTGGAGATTGGACACGGAAGTATCGCTTTTGTTTGACGAAAGTTTTTTTAAGATATTGAATATACAAAATTTCGATTATTGATTCCGATCCAAGAGCGTAAATAATTCTAAAATTTAGGAAAAGCTAACGGGAGATTAGCCCAGAGCTTTGATAGGCGATTGATTATTAACTATGTACACAATCTGTTTGGTCGTTCTATATTAACCAAGTACTCCGTCCAACGTCGGCAGTGCCATTGTTAAAGTGATAAATATACATATACCCATACCTATACGTTAGATTTAATATAAAGTTCTTTAATTCTTCACGAAAAAATCATATTTTTATCGATTTTTATTACAGTCGAAAAAAATCTACTGTTCATATTAAAACAAGTATTAATAAAACCACGAATTATACTGTATCTAAATATACGTGTACTCACCAGTATCACCCAATCTAACGAATACCAACTACAATTAATCGGCATAAATAACATGCACCGAGTTCTGGAGTGTGCTTTAATTTCTATTGTATCATTCCAAAGGTTTTTTGTGCATTTTAATTCAACAGAAATCTAGATATATGAAGTCTCTCTGCTGTTTAAAATGGGAACCGGAAGTAGTAGAGCTCGAAACAACAAATGTAATGGCTAAGTCAAGATAATTGGGACATTCATCACTTTGGTGAATAGAATAGTCAAGGCCTTTGACTGCAGGAAGAACAAAAATAGACAAGTTTCTTATCACACTGATTTTGGGTATATCATTGTAACAACTGAAATTAAATATTAAGAAATTTAGTATCAGGTGAATTGATGATTGATTTATACCTAGATAAGATCGATGGAATATTCGGATTAATTGTGAATCTGCAACTCGTGGTAGTAATCGTCACGTGAACATTGGATAATTGAATTATAGTTTCGACGGAGGAACTAAAAGAACGACAAAAAAGGAAAAATCTGGAAACGGTAATATTTTCCGACCACGAATTCATGCATAATTATAATGACCTCGTGGTATTTTACCGAATGAATTCACGAAGCCAGTAACCAATTTGATACGAAATAACTAAGTGAGACTGCGTGTTCGGAAGCTATAAAACTAACAGACTTATCGCACACACGAAGGATGCCAAATTAGAGAAAAACGAAGCTAGGTTTTAGCCATTAAGCCTCAGTTTTTGCATAAGGTACAACATAGGAGTGGTATTCAATGAAGTTCATTGAATTACCATGATAATTGCGAGAGAAAGAGAAAATATCGATTCTTCTCAATACTCAGACGTCCGCAATTCTTAGATCGGAAATGGTATAGTTTTCAAAAAAATTATTGGCATGTCGCGAGCGAGTACCTTATACATACACGATTTTCCTTAAATATAACGACCAAATTCGCATATCAACATTACGTTGAGATTTTAAAATTCCGGAAATAAGTTCTGAAATATTTGTTATCGGAGCAGAATTTTCTATTCAAGAAATTCAAAGAAACTGTAACACTGATAAAATAAAACAGATGTCATTGGTAGGTACTTTTCCGCAATACCTGCAGAACATTGGGCCTAATTGGGCTAATAATTTTTTTTTTTTTTTTTTGTAACCACTGCTGCAGTAGGTTATACCGAATCAATCATTGAGCCACAGGGTGCAATTACATCTTGTAGAATCAGACGTGTAAGCTTTCATTTATTGTATTTCAATCCGATGATTCAAGAAGGCAGGCTATGACCATTCACGATGCTGTATTGGAAGATGCTTTTTAAATTATAAAATATATAGTATGTAAGCCGTTCACTACTGTACCTTGTATGCAATTTTTTTCTATTGTAAGTGATTATCATCATCCAGTGTGCCTTGTGTTCATTTTTGTCGGTGCATGAATCTATATACGTGAATTAATGTTAATATCCAAAATTCTTCTTGTAATTAAGTACAGAATTTAATAAATATTTTGATAACAATTGTTTCGTGTTCATGACAGCAATCCCCTGATAGGTCGCGAGAATTAGCGAATCAAAAAAATTAAAAAAAAAAGATATATTACCCTTGCCCAGATGTCGTTGGAATACAAGTAGGTAAGTGGTTCGACTCTATAGCACGCATGCTTAAAGTCGAATATTAACACTAAAACCTAATTCATTTAAATTTTCAAACATATACCTAACAAGAAAACGAAAAAGTAAAAAAATTGTTATCTCTAAAACACCTTGAATGATTTTATTATAAGCTGCGCGTGTGATAGTCATTCTTATAGACTTCCCTCTACGTAGATTTCCTCTTTATTGTATTATAACATATATTTTTTATGAGAAGGTAAATCTGGTAGAGTAGTTAAATAAATATCACAATATCGTTCAAGACTAGACAATACAATCGTTCTACAAGTGGGTCACAATTTTCTGTAATATGCTTTTTGTACTATTTCTTCTAACTAATTTTCCTAGGTGATATATGTGATTCTCAGAGAATCGTAACAATTCGAAATGTATTGGTCATAGCTGCCACTCTTTGTTGCCTTTATTCTTGCAGTGCGAAACAAGCTTATTAGTCGGTTACACCTGATCATAAGGAGATAAACTATCTCAAAGTTATCGTACGAATTCGAAGTTATCGGTACGTACGAAGTTATCGGTACGAGTATCCACAATAACGAAATAATTTGAGACCAATACCACATTGAAATTTGAAATATTAACAAAGTTACAGCCGTCCAAGCGGAACAGTGCACACCATGTTTCTCAGGTAACATTTCGGGACTAGGGCGATCCGGTTTATTGAGCCTTTTGTAAATCTCCTCGTCTTTCTTTGAATTTTTATACCTGCTCCGACGTATATACACAAACAGCTATTATACAAAGGTTTATTTCTGGTTTTCAAAGGTTCTACCTATATACCGTTATGTACCGTTTAAAATTTTAGTTCTGAATATAACGTTCAGTGTTTCGCAGACCGTTAAAACGTGCGTACAGGGCATCGGTGATAAAAAATTTGATTAAAAAAAAAAAACAATGCCAAAGCGCACTTCTGTCGATAGGAAAGGCTCCAGAAAGAATCCCTCTAGACCGATTAAAAGAAAACGGCCTCGAAATCGATGGGAAATTGAGGGTGAGACAGCCAGCACGAGTTCATCGGCAAGCAAGTTAAAGCTCAGTGATTATGGTGATGTGAAAGTCAACGCCGCGTTCGGCTATAGGGTTTTGAATTTTGTAGCCGTTTTTTCGGAACTAAGTGAGTACGTGAAGTGCAAGACTTGTCAAGGGGATGTAAAATTTTTAGAATCAAGCATTCGAGGGCTTGGTTTTAAAATTGTTATTAAGTGTGAATCGTGTGATGATAATAGCATAAATTCGTGTCCACTTACTGCTAATCACGCTTACGAAATTAACAGACGATTCATATTCGCAATGAGAGTATTAGGGATCGGAATAAACGGAATGAAACAGTTCTGTGGACTTATGGACTTGCCCAAGCCAGTAGCCCAAGGTGTTTACGACATGATAATAGCCAGTATCCACTGTGCTGCAAAAGCTGTCTGTAATTTATCGTTGAAAAAAGCGGGCGAAGAAGAGAAAAGGTTAACAACCGAATCGAAAAAATTGGAAGATCGTACAGGCTTGACTGTATCCGGCTACGGTACATGGAGGAAAGAAAGTTTTTCATCGCTATTTGGAGTAGCAACGCTGATTGGATGTCTAACGAGTAAAATTTTAGACGTTATAACGAAGTCTGCTAATTGCGAAGCCTGCGAAAATTGGGAAACGAAAGCTGATACTGAAGAATATCAAGAATGGTTCAGCACTCACGAATGTTCTGCAAAACAAGAAGGAAGTCCGGTGAAATTGGAGTCCGATGGAATTAGTGAAATGTTTAACAGATCTGTCGAATTACATGACATTAAATATGTTAATTATGTCGGAGACGGAGATAGCGAGACTTTTAAGCAAGTGGTAGAATCAACACCGTACAATGTGCCGATAAGAGGAAAAGAATGCGTTGACCATTTACAAAAACGTATGATTACGAGACTTCGAAAAATTAAAAAAGATACACAAGGCCTCGATGAGAATGGGAAACTCACCGCTCAATTAATCGATGAATTGACGATTTGCTATGGTCTTGCTATTCGGAACAATTTTGATTCCGTCGAGAAATTGAAAAAAGCAGTATGGGCAACGTTCTTTCACAAAATTTCTACGGATCAGAAGCCACAACATAAGAATTGTCCTCCTGGGACTGAGTCGTGGTGCACATGGCAAAAGGCGAAAGCTGAAAACAAATTAAATGAATACACTCATCAGCCAGCTTTGCATGATGATGTCAAAAACGCGATACGTCCTATCTACGAAGAGTTAAGCAGCGATGATTTACTTCACCGATGCCTGGGTGGCTTTACCCAAATTGATAATGAAAGCCTCAACTCTTGGTTTTGGGAGATCGCGCCAAAGAACGGTTTCAGTGATAATAAAATTACGGAAATCGCGGCTTACATCGCTACTTGTATTTTTAATGATGGATATAACAGTTTGTTGCAAATGTTGCAAGTATTAAACATAAAGATCGGCCCTCGTGCTTTCAATGCATGCAGTGATGAGGAAGCTTGCCTGATAGATACTAAAAAAGCTGGGACAAGTACAATAATGCAGAGATTTGGAGCAGCGGGAGCTGCTTCTTCTGCAGAGGGTCTACCGTGTTAGATTCCTGATTGAGGGAAAGACAAAAAACTTTGCATGTTATCTACCAGAAAACTTGTGACAGTACTTCAATCGTGTTCTTCTCGAAAATATATTTTTTTGATATGCTGTGAGTGATGACTCAATCGCCTTTTTTTCTTCGATTGACTTGCATTAGTATATAAATGTTTCAAGAAATATTTTGCCTTACGTGACGTACGATTTTTCCGTTAGAAGATTCACCGTTTTCCAATATCTAACAGTAGAAAAACTAAATATTTTTTGGCCAAAAATGACGTCAATTTTTTCAACCGTTCGTCATTTTTGATATCAATGAAACCAAGCAAACAGCGGCTAATGAAACAAAAACTGACAATTTTTCTATTTTTTGTGATTCCAGACCAGCTGTAAGAGTCAGAATGACTTACATCGTTTCGATCCACGAAAAAACGAGAAGCGTAGCACCAACGGCCATTGTGTATCTATATACGAGTATGTAAAACAATTAATATTTAAAAAATAAATTACATTAGGGTGTTGTATTACTAAAATATGAATGTGATTGATATTATGATGAGTTGCATGCCAGCAAGCAGATAAAGAGACTCGGCCTATTGCGATATACATACCCATTTATTTTTAAGGAACAATCGTAAGTTGTACATAACTTTGACAATGCGTAATACTGTATCGACACTACGCAATAAATACTCAAATATGCCAATAAATAACTACCTCGTTGTGTTCTGCTTTAATTCCCTTTTTTGGTACTCTTTATTTCAGATATTCAGTAAGCGGCAGGAACGGCATAATAAAACATGAGCATATTATAACGAGGCGTACTGATTTAGCAATCGTTCGTCCTATACTGGCAAGCGAATTATTGCGGATATTTTATAAATACGTTCTGTAGACTTTCTATAATTTACGTAGAAAATCCTCCTGGTATCAGGAGAACATCTGACCCGAAGAGGTGTGCTAAAAATTTTGGCGGGAAAGAGTAGCAGCACACACGCGTAAGAAGGCATCTAGAGAAGGTACTAAGTATACGTCGTATTCTACACACAAAAATAAGAAACTTTTGTTTAAAACGTTTTTTTGTTTTTAATTTCAAATTTGTTATGGTTTTTTTTTTTGTTTTAATTTAAATTTATATTCAAAAAATGATTATTTTTCATAAATTTCACTATGATATTGATATTAATTGCTTACATTAATTTTAATTTGAATTCAAATTCAAATTCAGAACAAAACAGAATCCAATTAAAATCTTCATACCATAAAAAGTTGACATTTTCATAAAGAAGTGTTCTAAACGAAAGTCCCTACTTGTTCGTGTGGAACACGGTGCTGAGAATGTATACAAAAAAAAAAACGTATCTTCGTCCGTTTGGTTAGGGCCCAGATTTGAATTTGACCGCCATTTGGCTGCCATAGAAAATCCTCATTTCGTTTTCTCCGTTTTTTTTCAAAAACTGGACGGGAGCAATTAACAAAATTGGTTTACAAATTAAGATTCATAAGAATGTTGGAAAAATTATAATCAACGAATAGAAATCATACAAACACAACATGGCATATAATATAAGCTGACGAATACATCGAATGTTTGTTTATTTACATTCAATATGTAATACGAAAATCTGATACGTTACCGTCTCTTTATCGAAATAACTCATCAACGAATAATTATCATTAGAATAGAACACGACTTTGAAATAGGACGCAGAACCGGCTAGTAAACGACATCTGCCTGCGTGGAATAAGTTTTGGAACATCAACACACCGTACACTGGTTTCTGTAAAATTCCTAAGGTAATCTTAAACTCTCTAAATAAAGCATGTTACTCATAATAAAGTACGCCGGTTACAATATTACTCTCAAAAAATATTAAAGAGAAAAAAAAAACTGCTCAATATATTTGCCTCGGTGAAATACATTCGATCTATCCACACATTACAACTGACTCAATCTCAGAGGTTATGTTTGAGTGAGGTTATAAACAATTTCACGTATCATATTAACAAACTGATAAACCGTTGATAACCAACGTACTTTGTCTCGGGCGCACCGTTTACAATAAAAGTATAAACAATACAGTAATACTACAAAACGATATTACTCGTCACTAGTGAAATATCACACAACTGATGTTTTCTTTCAATGTATCCATACCCTCTGTCTCTTTGATTTGACCTACCGCAAGTTTGAAATCATTCCCTGGTAAAAATAATTCTACGAATTTTCAGCAAAATTCGGTCTTATCGTAGTATTTCCTAAGAAATTGTTATTTTTTCTTCTAGTTGTATCGATAATAACAACAAATTTTCTTCAATTTCTATGAAAATCTAAAATTTTTCTAAATTTTTACCAAATTCTAGAACTTTTTATAATTAAATCACGAAAATCTATAATTTTTCACGAACAACTATAAACATACGAAATTTCCTAAAAATATCATGAAAATTCGTAGGAGTAGAAATTTTCGTCATGGTTGGGTATGTTACTTTATAGAATAAAGTTGTTATATTCATTCAATCGATGAATTTCTTAGACTAATCAAAATTGAATCCATGATTTTGTAGGTCTAGCATTGGCGGCCTGTGAAATCCTAGCAGGTTTCAAAACCCGAAGAAAATGGTCCGTCAATTAACTTCCAAGGAGAAGTTCCAGTCATTATTGAAAGTGACCGCTGGTAGCTTGGCAATATTCACCGGAGTAAACATCTACACCGGTAATGAAAAGTTTTATGACAATATCCTGATGCCTGCTGTCCGGCTTATAGATCCAGAACATGCGCATAAGATAGCTGTATTGGTGACAAAACTTGGTCTAGTTTCTTCCAAAGCTCATCAAGACCCCGCAGCACTAAAGACCACTGTGTGGGGATTAAACTTCAGCAATCCTCTAGGCATGGCTGCTGGATTTGATAAACATGGAGAAGCTGTTAGCGGGCTTCATAAAATTGGGTTTGGGTTTGTTGAGGTAGGATCTGTGACGCCAGTTCCGCAAGAAGGGAATCCAAAACCTAGAGTTTTTAGATTGAGCGAAGATAAGGCTGTTATCAATAGATACGGCTTTAATAGCGAAGGACACGAAGTTGTTTACGAACGTTTACAGGGTCTAAAAAACGGCGAAGACTCTACTGGGATCATAGGAGTTAATCTTGGGAAGAATAAGACACAGTCTGATCATGTAAAAGACTATCTTGATGGTGTTAAAAAGTTCAGAGAAATTGCTGATTACTTTGTTATTAATATATCTAGTCCTAATACTCCGGGGTTGCGAGCTTTACAACATAAGGAAAAGTTGGAAGAGTTGATATTGAAGATTAATGAGGCCAGCGAAGGTTCAGAAAAAAAACCACCTTTGTTAGTAAAACTAGCTCCAGATTTAAATGATCAAGAACGTCAAGACATTGCTGATATAATTAATTCGTCAAAATGCAAAGTAGATGGATTGGTAATATCCAACACGACAATTGATCGATCAAACTTGAAGAGCTTGGCGAAAAATGAAATTGGTGGTCTTAGCGGTGCCCCATTGACAAATCTCTCAACAGCAATGATCGGAGACATGTATTGTAGAACGCATGGTAAAATTCCAATCATTGGTGTTGGGGGAATATTCTCTGGAGCAGATGCTTACGAAAAAATCAAGGCTGGAGCTTGTTTGGTTCAAATATATACCTCCTATGTTTATCACGGTCCGCCGATTGTTAATCGTATAAAAAAAGAGCTGAATGAACTTTTACTAAAAGATGGGTACAGCTCTGTTGAAGATGCTGTCGGTGCAGCTGTTAAGCATAAAACCTAGCAATAAGGCATTGAATTCAGTTGCTTATTAATAATTGAGTGAAGTCTATTCTTTCACGATAATCTACTGTGTGGCCATAGTGCTTTGTATTTAAACACTTAAAAGTAAGAATTAGCTCAAATATTATGTACAAATATTCTGTCGTTAGTTTTGTATCTACAGGTACCGGACAGATTCTATTTACACTTAATCTCAGATGCTGACGGCAGATTAAGTGTAGCTAGAAGCTACCCATATAATCTGTAAATCGTTATTTCTGGATTGTTGAATAGATTGTATATACAATATAAGAATTTTTGTTATTAGCAGACAAAATGTTGTGCTTATAGTAATTTCATATTTCTTAATAAAATTTCAATTTTTGTAAACCTTGAGGGCATCTTACAGATCAGTTCAAAGTTTTTAAAACTAGCGATAATAGGATAGATTATTCACTATGATTTTGATTGTATATTCACGTCTTTATTAAATTAGAACATTAGTGCATTGTACAAAAATATAAAAAAACGTTTTGTATTAATTTATTTCTTTTAATCCTACCCGTGATTCAAGATAAAAATTTGTATATGGACTTAAGAACCTTGTTGTAAAAAGTTATAATGGATTAAAACTGTTCCACAAATATGTTGTAGCGCAGATCAACTCTTGTCTATTAGGTATCTAGATACTTTAACTTACATTTATTATACATTAAGTATACTTCTTTAATGAAAGTTAAAAATATTCTAATCATCAAGGCACTGAATTTGTTACTGAAAAATAACATTTAAAATGGAATGTTTTAATACTTGGTGTGTTAAGCTATGCCATTAACATCTATAAATGACGTTTAAATTATTATTTTCTTCTATATCTCTACTTACAATATAGAATAATTCTATGAGACATAACTAAACAAAATCATTGAGAATAAAAACTAGATATATCCCGCCAAATGAAGACAATCATTAGAGGCCTATATCTTTACATACAAGAAATTTGATATGTATCATGTCTTTAACATTTGAACTACTACTTTGTCAGATTCCGTTTGCTTAATAGTAACTTGTCTTTATTTTAAACTTTTATAAGTCATTTACTTATTATTATTCATACGTGTTTCTTGAATCCGTTATACATATTGCTATTCAACCGAACTCTATAGCTTAAGCCATTAAACAGACCTTCAGATCTATAAACTTGTATTCTTGTTATCTGAGCAACTAGACAATATATTGAAACACGATAATCTTATAAAACTTACAGTTATTATATTATTCTAAAAATGGACGGATAAATATTAATACATCTCTGTTCAAGTGATATACATCATCTTTAACTCGGGTTTTTCAGTCTTGAAATACTATTTGGTTATCTGTTATATAAACGACCAACAAAATAAGTCAGAACTACTCCGCACAGTATAAAAAACTGATTGGAATACACCGTAGGTCCCGTGTTGCAACCATCTTTACTGTTGCATGTACAATATTCCATAAATATGTTGTAAGTCCCTGTTCTCATCAAGCAGAACCTTTCGTCTCCGGCAATACCTGGCTCACCCATATACGCGCAACTTCGAAAGTATCTCCACTCTCCGTTAACTAGTGAATATAAGTTTAGACTATTACATTAGATAACAAGTAATAATCATTGATCATCATCTTACAACTAAATACTATAACATGTTTTTATTTTAAGTACATGAGTATAGGTGTAATTTGAATCGTTTAATTATTCACCTTTTTGACGAATTTTTCTACACATAGTAGACTTTACATTTGGCAGATGAGTGAGTGTTGGTTCCTGTTTACAATCGGTAATCGGTACTGTTCGGTTGTCAAATGGATCAGCGCATTTTGGATCAGAATCTGATCTACACACCCAGCATTTGATGCTCAGTCCTGAAAAACGGGAATAATTTTGTGATAATAATTGACCAGAGTTTAGGATTAGGATTTTTGTTGTTAATAAAGTGAGATCTGTTTCGTATAATGTACAAATTACGTTCATTGATGTATTGAAAATGACATAGTCGAACACACCCACTTTTAATTCTTACTTGAATAACACGCGTGGGAAATAATGATACGGATTGTGTGTCTTACCTTCGTGGATACACGTGGCTAGAACAATCACTAGTAACGGCAACAAATTCCAGCTTGAATTCATCCTGGGTTTTTTTAGTGAAAGATAAGATAAAGTTCAGAGCGGTACAAGTACGAGGTAAAATAATCCAGTATTTACGATTATAGACGCACTTGTGCGTTGAGCGCGTCACCTCAAACCGCTGCAATATACAATTCTCGACCGCACCCCAGGCGACTACTTACTAACTGAAGTAGCGGCCGGATCGCCAATAATGAAGCAGCAAGTTCCGTCAGGGCGAACTTACAATTGGTTACATCTTTATTTTCGAATTAGCGCACTTTTGCCATGTGTGCAGAAGTTTTTTAAGTTATTCTTTGTTCGAGCTGACTTTGATGATGGTTTTTTATTTATTCCTGGTCAGCTTTGGGATTATAGTAATGCACCAGCCACGTAAACTAAAGGTAGATTTCTGCATTTACTACTGAAATCAGTAGTTCGGATCTGGATAGTCGGTCAGGTAGAGTGCGCTCGCGCGCCGGCAAATTGTTTTATCGTTGGTAGATGTACCTCAACATAGTAAGCCCCTCATCTGCTCGGAATTAAGGATTGACGGTAATCCGTTGATTAGAAAACGATTCTTTTGAATTAGCCTCGGGAATTATTTTAGTTAGCCCCCCCGATCGTATTACTTTTAATCCATTTTGACGTTAAGCGATGCAGAATTATTTGTTATGGTGATTGATGGACAACTTTCACAAAGAAACATTGGATATTTTCTCAATAATCGCATAGAAAACAGAAAAAAAAATGCAATCGGGATTTTTATAGTATAAACTACATTGTGTCGGACAGAGATTTTTTTCTTGATTTTTGTCTTGCAGTCGCCTCAGTGGTTTGATTGCCAGACAAAAATAACCCAAGTTTGAAAATTCACATACTGCTTATTTAATATCTCAGAGACATCTTTTCCGCGTTTGTAATATTTCTAATGAGATGTCTGTCAAAGTCATCATAGGGCTCCCGTGTCAACTCGTTGACGCTACGAGGCCGTGTTATCGCGTTCACTGACGCTGACACAATGGAAGAAACAAGCCCAATATCAAGAAGAATACTTACATGTGGACTTGGGATAAACGGACAAAGCCAGGAATAAAATTCTTTGAACTAAGAGCCTCTAAACCACAAAACATTATCCCTAATCCAAGAAAAATGAACAAGAATTCGGCTACCTCCGATGAAAGGATAAGCCTCGTAAAAAGAAGAAGATATCCAAATTGTATTTTTTTTTCTTGTGTTTTTTCTCCAATTATTGGGAAAATATCCAATTTTTCTTTGTGAAAATGGTCCATCAATCACTTTGAACTTCTGAATTCGAACTTTTTGTTGGTTTTCACAAGAAATTGTAATTTTTTCTAGATTCATCGACAAAGAACAACGAATTCTTTTGGATTACTACGAAAATCTACTATTTTTCATATAAACCACGGAAATAGATAATTTTTTACGAATAGCTACGAAAATCTACAATTCTTTATGAAAATTAACGAAGACTTATAATTTTTTGCGAAAAACTATGAAATGTTCGAATTTTCCTAAGAATTCGTATAGCAGTAGAAATTTTCACCAGGGTATGTCATTATTTTTCTTATAATTTTTCAACGATCACGCGATTACTCACTGAGAAAAAAATAGTTGATTTAACAAAATATCTGTTACCATAGTCGCAACCGAATATTTAATCGATACAACTAAATATCTATTGGTCTAAGCGAGTATCATACGATCTCCACCAATTTTTAGTTACACTAATTGAAATTCCGTTTGACCAATTGAATATTCGAATATATGTATAACATTTGGTTTTCAAATCGGTTTCAAATTGAAAGACCAATTTGGAATAGAAATTAAGTTCGAGATAAAAATATTGGACAACAAAACCAGATGAGTATAATCAATTTGGAATGTTTGTGTCCATTTCTCTTAAACCGCAATACAAATGCGTACGAGCGTTTTTTCAAAAATATAAAAATGACAATTGGGTATGTAATTAATTCACTTGTTTAATTCTACATACAATTTGAGATTACAGAGTCTCGAATGAACGCATTTGTTACATAAAGTTGGAATTGACTGAGGCCATCCAAATGAATGGGTAGTAAAAGTGAGGCCCGTAGTTGAACAATAAATTATTATACTTATAATTAGATCATACATCCTATGGAGTATATTTCTTCAAAAGTTGATAACATCTTATTAATGAAGGCAGTGAAAAATATTGTCGTTGGATGATTATGGATACAAAGTTACGGTCGTCTGTGATTTAAGCTAAGGATTGAATTCTATGATTTTATTTCTATATTTTGTACGTCTATGAAGGCTTCGGTATGCTTTAGGATTTCTTCATCAGAAAGTCTATGAGACATGATCACAACAAAAGTTCTAGGTATGCTGCAAAATGAAGACAATTATTATTTACGAACTATTTACACGTGTGAAAAATCTGTAAATCTAATGTGTATCATAGCGTATGACTTAAATCTGTCACTGTTACATTATATTCACTGATAAATACTATAATTCCTTTACTTTACTTGTTCGTAATTCATAAAAAGTGTTAGTTTTCGTATTGATATAGAATAACTCGTATTTCCCCCCTCATATCCAGGGTCGTATATCCCCTTAGTTATTGTACACATAAAAGAATATTAGATATATTCAGTAAGACATTGCAGTTCAAGTAATACGGTATCCCAGACTCCGTTTTCCATTTTACAAGTTTATTTGACTATCTGTTGTAGAAACGAGTCATGAGACATGTCAGGAAAGCAGCAAACTGTGTAATAAGCTGATTAGAATGCACCGTCACTCCCGTATTGCACCCATCCCTATCATTGCATGTGCAATATTCGACGAATGTCCGATCCATTCTTGGTGGCTGCAAGCAGAGCTTCTCATTTCCGTCAACACCTGGCTCACCCAAATATGCACAGCCACGAAGAATTTTCCATTCTCCGTTCACTAGAGATAAGAGATCCCAATTTATTGTCACATTAGACATTAGAAAATGTTCAATTTTGATTCCTTACAAACATTTCGAATTGGTATATACCGGGTGTTCAAGATAAGGTGTTACGAATTTTTATCTCGGAATCAAGGCATTTTCGAGTAAAACTTTTCCCACGAAAGTTGTGTCATTTCAATGGCGAAAAATGTTGATATTTCTTATTTTTGATTCAGTGGGCGGTTTCACGGTTATCTCAAGGTCAACTTCGTTTTTTCGAATAAGAACCTATATTTTTTATCAAGTAATTTTATTCTACTCAAAAAATCAAACGACTTTTGCATGAAACGTTCTTTTGTGAAACACCAATTTTTCAGCTAAATAGTTACTAGGGATATTCTAACTTTTGAGAACTTTTCACCTCTAAACTATCAAGTTTGGCGTCAAATAATTGCACATAAAATGCGTAATTTTATGCAAAGATTGGTGGAAAATAATTGCAGAATTCTTAACACTTTTTGATAAAGCTGCAATAAGAAAGTTATAGGTAAAATTCCTGAAAATATAATTCTTCGAGAATCTTTGCATGATATTACGTTTTACTTTTTGTCCTCTGCAATTTTTCTCCAAACTTGACAGTTGAGAAATGCAAAGTTTCCCAAAAATTAAAAAATTTGTAGTTATTTAGCTGAATATCATGAAAAATTAGTGTTTCACAAAAAAATATTTCATACAAAAGTTGTTCTATTTTTCAAGTAGGAAAAAATTACGTTATAAGAAATGTAGGTGTCTATTTGAAAAAAACGAAGTTGACCTTGAAATAAACTTGAAACCGTCCACCAAATCAAAAATTAAAAATAATATCGTTTTTCGCACTTGAAACGATACAACTTTTGTTTAAAAGGTTTTGATCGAGAACACCTTGTTTCCCGGTATTAGATATCTTAAACATGAATTTGGTGAAATTCAGGTTTACCTTCAATTGTAAAATTGAAATAGTAATTTTATATTGTGAATGTCATAAAGTACACAAAGTGTTCCATTTAAATGATAATACAGGCCTGCAAATAGCACTGAGACTAGACTTTCAAAACTTGTAGGAGACTTTCAAGATTCGCAACAGAGCAGGAAATTACGAGAATAAACCTTCGTCGAAGGTTTGGCTCACATACAAATATTCGATTTACTTTCATTTTTTATTTTATTGAATTTAATAGTAATGTTGAATGTTTGTATTGTTCACCTCTTTGTCGCATCTTTCTGCACATTGTAGCCTTCACCCCTGGCAATTGGGGGAGTTCTGGTAGTTGACTGCAGTCGACTATCGGCATTGTAGTGTTGTCAAAAGGATCGTTGCATACGGGATCGAAATCTGATCTACAGTCCCAGCATTTTATGCTCAGCCCTAAAAACCATCCAAATAATAACGTTTAAAAAATACCAATTTCGGGATTAGAAATTTAATTATTAAAGTAACAAATTCTTTTGAAACGTATCAGCATTTACTACAAAATCGATCACTCTGAATTAGATTCCACATAATTTTATCAAAGCATTACGAACAGTTCATCCTTGACGAACATTACGTCAGGCGAAGAGTTCGAAGTATTTTCAGGGGCATATAGTTTATTATTTTAGGAGATTAAATCTAACGAACTTTTATTTGTATACGTTGGTCGGTTATACGTTCTTCGCGTTTATACGCCATTTATTTGGTTCCTTGGTGTTTTTTTTTCACTTGTGCGATTATTATTAAATCTGGTCCAGTTTATCAGTTGTAACTTTTTCGGCTTAACAGATTCGCCTAGCTTTTTTAATTTCAGAAGCTTTATTCCCATATAGTACAAATTATTTTACGAGTCTTATCAAATCATTTGATAAAGACTTCCCTATTTCTTGACTCATTGAATACATGTGATTCGACGTTTCATAAAATGAATAGTCATCTCACCTTCGTGAACAGACGAAGCCAGCACAATTATCAGTAACGGACACAACTTCCAGTTGGAATTCATTTCGATGTCAGCAGAAACTAAACTTTGCTCGGCACTCAGTCCATGTAATATACTCCGTACATATATGATAAGAAATTCTTAGGTCATGGCATTGGTCATGGCCACGTCACCGTGAACTATTCAACTGTACATATTGACACAACATGAAAGATAACTTAAAATGGAAATCACGGGCTACTTGCCAACTATCACCAATAATTAGGCTATATACTTTATCGTTTATTAACATTCCGCGGCATGGCAATTGTGGTTTAAAAATTCGGAGAAGGAGTACCAAAAATTTAATAAATTTGCGTTTTCGAAATTCATATGATATTATTATCCGGAAAACGAAAAACCACAAATTTCAGATCAATTTCGATGCCTGTGCCTAACTCGAGTTGGATATTGTAATTTCAGATTCCTAGAATCTTGATCTAACTAGGGAACATCGCCAAGTGTCGCCCTCCGATTTCAACGAAACTTCGAGAGATTGTAGAGAGGGTGAAAATATTCGATACATATTTTTTTATATCTGAATTCCACCCTAAGGGGGTATAATCAACCCCTGAAAATTGCAAATTTCGATATTCCGTATAAGCTCCCGAAAAACAATCGTCCGAAGATTTTTGGCTGCCAAAATCGTACTAGAGTTCAAATTTTGAGAATAGTTTAATAAGACATCCATTGTGACAACAGATTAAACCGCTTTATATATGCTTGGTTGATAATATAGAATGTATTTAGAATATGACATCGGTAGAAAATTTCTACCATCCATATTGTTCATCAAGAAATATTTTTATCCGTGGTTATCAGCACAAACATATTTATCAGAACTATTCGTTACTGATTATTATTACTCTTGATATGTCAGTAAAAACATATTTATCGTGCATATTTATGAATCAATATTTTTATACGCAATATTGCATAAATATTTACAGGAAATTTAATTTTAGAAATTATTTACCAGCGAATGTCGACGATAATTTTCATGAAAATATTTACAATCATATTCAGAAAATTTGAAAATTTTAGTATTGAAGATTTAATAGCAATTTCTGGATATTCGGAATGATATCTTCATTTGAGAAAATAAAAAAAAAAAAATTCACATTATATTCTTGTCATTTTCAAAAATACCTTTTTATCTAAGTTAGAATCTTGCGAATCCAACTGCAGATTTGGAATCAGCGACCCCGAAAACCCCTAATATCTTTAAAGTATATTTCTTTAAGAGTTGATAATAATAATATCTAATTATTCAAGTGAAAAATATAGTTCTAGGATGATAAAAGATATAAAATTCCGCGGTCTCCTGTGATTTGCATTCTGTATTTCGTACGTCTATGAATTCTTCACAATGCTAAGGATTTCTTCTCCAGGAAGTCTATGAGACATAATTATAGAAAAAGTTCTAGGACGTGTGCTGCAAAATGAAGACATTTATTCACGAACTATTTACATGTGTTAAAAATCTGTAAATCTAATATGTATCTTTATACTTTATGACTTATCTGCCACTGTTGCATTGCATTCACTGATAAATAGTACGACCTTTACTTTACTTGTTTATATAATTTATAAAAATTGTTAGTTTTGTTAATAATAGAATAACTCGTTATTTCCACCCAATATCTAGGGTATTATATCCCCTTATAGTTAGCGTACTGCACATGGAAGAATGTATAGGTATATGTTCAATAAGTCATTACAGTCCAAGTAATACGGTATCCGAGACTCAGTTTTCCATTTTCAAGTTCTATTTGGCTATCTGTTGTAGAAAGGAGTCATAAAACTTATCAGTAAAGCAGGAAATTTTACAAAAAGCCGATTAGAATACACCGTAGCTCACGTGTTACATCCATCTGTACTATTGCATGTGCAATATTCGACGAAAATCTTCTCTGTGCTTACGTGCTGCTGGCAGAGCGTTTCATTTCCGTCAGCACCTGGCTCACTCGAATATCCACAGTTACGAATAATTCTCCACTCTCCGTTAACTAGAGATAAGAAATTCCAATTATCACATGAAGTAGTAAAAAATATTGCTATTTGACTTCATATCAATATTTCCAATTGGTATACGTGTGATTTGGTATAGATCTTTGCGGCTGACTAAATTTTGATGCCAATTTAACACTGTTTCAGGTTTACACTCTTAAAATCAAAATAGTGATTAGATATTGTGAATTTTGTCATGGAATATACAGAGTGTCCTATTTGAATAATAATAACAGCCTACGAATAGCATCGAGACTAGACTTTCAAAACTTGTAGGAGACTTTCAAGTTTCGCAACAGAGCAGGAAATTATGAGAATAAACCTTCGTCGAAGGTTTGGATCACATACAAGGATTCGATTTACTTTTACTTTTTCTTTTATTAAATTTAATAGTAATTTCGAATGTTCGTATTGTTCACCTCTTTGTCGTATCTTTCTGCACATTATAGCCCCTACCCCTGGCAATTGGGCGGGTGATATTTGTTGATTACAGTCGACTAACGCCATTGTAGAGTTGTCAAATGGATCGTCGCATGCCGGCTCTAGATCTGATCTACACATCCAGCATTTTATGCTCAGCCCTATGAACCATTCGAATAATGTTCACAGAAATACCAATTTCAGGATGAGAAATTTCATTCTTAAAATTACGAATTATTTCAAGACGTATTAGCATAAATCATAGAATCAATCCCTCTGAATTAGATTTCACATTATAATCGCATCGAAGCATCGAGTATAGGAATTGAATTCTGTTAGTGTTCATTGAAGTCGTTTCTGTAGTCTGTATTTCATTACTAGCACATGAGAAATATGCATAGTCCTATACGTGTAAATCCATAATTTGTCTTTCAAGCTATTACAGTAATGATTGCGAACAAATACGAATCGTGGTAGCAAGTGCAATTAACAATTCGAAAAAACATGTAACTGCAACATTCTGCCGCGAACAGCAGAAACATGGTCCAGTTCTGCGGTTGAGACTTTTTCAGTTGATTTTTAGATGTAATTGAAATTTTAGTAGCTTATTACCATCTTAGTACAAATTATATTACGAATTTCGCTAAATCATTTGTACAGACCTCTCGTTATTTCTCAACTTAATAAATACCTACACGTAATTCGAAGTTTCATTGAATGAATTGTCATCTTACCTTCGTGAACACACAAAGCCAGTACAACTATCAGTAACGGGCACAGATTCCAGTTTGAATTCATTTCGATGTCAGCAGAAACTAAACTTCGCTCGGCACTCAGTCCATATAATATACACTCCGTACGTATGCGATAAGGAATCCTTAGGTCATAGCGTTAGTCATGGAAACGTCGCCTCAAACATTTGTACTCTATTTCATATACTTTCGTCTGAGAAAAAATTCAAATAATTTTTGCAGCATTTGAAAAAAAATTTATCATGTTTTCAGGTGAAAAATGGAAGATGGTGGAAGGGGGGAGCTAAATATTTGCGTGACATCATTTATGAATGACCTCTTGTATGTAATCTACACCATGGTTTCCGAGTAGGCTTTAAAAAGTATTTGACTACTAGCTGCTATAGCCATAATTTTCTATATTTTCTGCACTTATCGAGAAATGCACTAAACAGATTTTTCAGTGTCTGACGTGACGGGGCTTCGGGATTGATGCACAAAATGCGTAAAAAATGTACCAGTAGTGAAATGAAGTTTCTAGTCGTAAATTTTCAAGCGCCGGCCATAAGCCGGTTACCGCATATATATCGGCGTTTGTATTGGTTACAAACCAGTCAAACGGCAATTAGTTTAATTCGCTGAAGGCAGCGGGATTTCAAAACGTGACATAACTCAAAACCGTATCAAAGTAAAGGGAAAAGAAAATAAATAAATAACTATAATGGGGTAATCCACGTCGTTTCGACCAACCTTTGTACATCACCACTTCCGATTTTGGATTTGATTATTTGTGCCGTAGTACTTGCCAACAGAAACACTACTGAATTTTTTCAAATTTTTTGGCTCACTTGCAAGAGAGATACGAGTTTTTGACATTCTTGATATTCCGATATTTTCAATCTGTGCTATTTTCGAAAGTGATGGTTATTCGAAAAAGTTGTTGAGACAAAAGTTTTGTACATCCGTATCGTCTTTCAGAAGAAGAATTGGATCTTAAGCAATTGATTATCAAGTAATTTAACAGTTCAGTTTCAATTCTGCCAATTGTTTATCCGATGACAAGTCGTTCGGCAGTGCACGTCATTCAGTGTTTCAGATACCAGATGGTGCTGTATGAAGCTACTTCTCTTCGATTTAATATTTTAAAACGCGAAATAAGGGATTATCTAAACTCGTACGTCCCAAGAAATATGTGTGGAGCATTTGTCAAAGTCGAAAGTAAAAATTTCATAAAGCTACGCGTGTTATAGAATAGGGAATAGAATAGGGAAAATCAAATTATTTAACACTTATGTTCAAAAAAATTTTTTTCGTACTTTCACGTAAAAATATATCCATTCCATTCGGAACAGAGCCCATGATCGCGAAAGTACGATTCTATAATTTCAATTACATTTTCGTCGGGCTGGGTTTAAAAACATTTTCACATTCTTAAAAATCAGTTCAATCCTTCATTTTCATCCTTCTAAATGGAAATTATGGGATAGCAATGGGATCTACGTTGAGATCTTGTTCTTATCTCGACATACGTTATGAGGTAGTCCTCTGATGGCCCTATAGAGCAGGGTAGACACGAACTTGATACCTTGTCCGTATGTGATATGAGCATTCGGCCTAATTTCTTGAGACATGTACCCACCGATCGTGGCCTTCGTTATAGAGGGCATTCCAATAACACCGCCACCGAATAGTTTGTGTAATTTGAACAGATTTTCTTTCGCAAACTTTGATATTGCGCAGTCCGAATCATTTGTGGGATAATCATAAGTCTTCTTCTTGGACCATATCATATCAGCATTGAATTATCGGCGTTGGCACTCATTTGTTTCGGATTGTATCTCATTTAGAGCGTATCTCGATGATAAATACCTTGTTTACTTGAACGGGTCATTTGACTAAATTCTAGGTTCAAGCGTCTTCGATGTTATAGATCTTTCGGTTCATTTAATGTTAGTTGCCGATTACGAAATCGGACGCACCACGTGTTACGTTTGTGGCCGTTAATTATCAGCAGACGGAAGTTGCTGATAATTTTCAATCAACTTTTATCGCCGCTGTTGCCTCCGACTGTATTGAATAACGGATCGAGCGGGAATTTCTAATCTTATAATATTCGACTCGGTTCGTAATTCAATGCACATCTACCCTGCTCTAGGGCTCAATACCGAGTTCTTCGTCATTGTCATTGAGCCCGATGATCTGGCCCCCAAATGATTACATTTCCGGTTTTCCATATTGTTTAAGTATATATTACGCTCTAAACAACTCTTGTCCAACTATAGGCTTGTTCGATGCCATAAACTGCAGTTTCCCATCAGAATCCGTCGCAATTTATTTTTATATCGATTGATCATCTCTCTCGGAGCTATCACTGAGCATAAAATATATCATCCGGTCCTCATAATGTATGCTCACGGTATTCATGATATATTTTCCGCTCATGGTAATATGAGCGATACATGCGTGAAGTGGGCCAATTTTTCAGTTGGATTTATCTAATCGTACGCTAACTTTATAGTGTCTTTCAGGGTCCTAAGGAACATGTTTGGAGCACTTGTCAAAGTCGAAAGTCAATGTCTTTCAAAATAGAGAGAAAAATTTCCACAGTATAGTGGAGATGATGTGCTACAGAAAATAGAAAAAACGAAAATAAAAAAAAAAACGCAGATTAGAGATTATCGTATACATATAGGGTAAAAAAAAAAAGCTTGAAAATGGACAAAAAATTAGTAAAAGTTAATGAAACGATTACCAGAATGAGTGAATAGTTAATTTTTTCAATTAATTTCGGCTGTGGCGTTGAGTTGTGATTGTTGCTTTCCCTTATTTTATTTCGGTTTATTTTAAGTATTTTATTCTTGCTTGAATGTACCATAATTTCTTTTTCCTCTCCTATCATTGTTTCATTTTTATGTACTACATTTCTTGTATCTTGCTTCATGTTTTAATGTCTTTATAAAATTTGGTAAATTCAAGCGCCTACTGGATTACTGGCAATGTGATTGAAAACATACTATCAGTGCTTCCTTATTTAATTGCAAATGATGCACTTCTTTTTGCAGCTTCATGTAAGATTAGTAACAACTTTCCGCCCACGATTTCTTTTATACAATTTTTCTTTACACGTTGACTGAAGAATTTAGAGACAGCTAGCTTACCATAGGCATTTTCGTGTGCCGGAAAAGTGGGCTTGAAGTGCGCTTGGGGACGAAGCAGCGTCTGAACTTACCGATCGAAATAATATTGCAGTATATCTATCTGTCCGAATATGTCGATATACAGCAATGCTATTTCGGTCGGTAAGTTTGGACACTGTTCATATTCTTAAGCCCATAGATCTTCAGACAACTATGCTCAGCACTTGTAAGCTGGAAGATAGGTTCCTGTATTTGCCACTAAACTGGTCGATGGTCACTTTCGACGACTGCTGGAAGCGCTCAGTGCGGCGGCACTGTGAACAGTAAAATTGTTTAATTGTGAGAGATTTTGTAAAAGTGCGCTATTCCGCTGAAATTCTATCCCAAAGAGCAAAATAAATTATAGTTATTTCGACAAATTAAATATGGGAATTCGAGTAGTTTTTTTTTTTTTTTTTTTATATATGTAACTTCACTAATTAGGTCGTGAGAAATTGTTTAAATAATCTGATTTTTGCTTGGAATTTACAACGGATTTTAAACTAACATCCGATCACTCCAGTTTAAGATAATCTTCGCGATTTCGATGGTTTTTTTTGTAAACTATATGATACGTTCAGGTCAAGAATGATTTATTCGTATTTATATCATACTATCTCATATTCTTTCGATTTGAAAGTAAATTACGATTTTTCAGAACTAATTTATAATTATGCAAAAATATTTATTAAAAATAAGCGATTTTTTGACGTCATGCGAAATAATATGGTGGTCATGACTTTCAAATGTGAAATAAAAATGTTCGTGGAAAAGGAAGCAGTTACCAATACCACAGCTATGCGGAAATCTGTTTAAAAGCAGGCCACAATGCAACAATAAAATTTATAGATTTTCAACAAAACATAAAGATGCCATCATCATCATTGCTAGAGAATTATTTTTAGTACGTTACGTAGGCGTGATTGTACATACATACATACATACATACATACATACAGAAAGAGCTGTTTGACATTTTAAACTCTAGTATCGATGGTTTCCGGTTATCAAGACCATAACTATATAATCTACTGTATAGAAACATATCGCGAATAATTTTACATCTCTCGACTATCATGCACCTATTCGTAGACAACCGACACGAATGAATTAATTTTTTCAACCTCACATAAAGCACAAAGGTCGATGCTACAGACTTACATCTCAACGATATTCAACCTCTAATTCCATTGAGATGAATGACTAAATTTTAATCGATAAAAATAGAAGAAAAAAAAAAACTGCAAGAAATTGAAATAGCCCATATGTTATGCAACTTTTTTTTATCTAAACGTTAGACATGTCTCACGGACAGGATCGTGAGAATCGTCGATCATGCATTTGATACCGCGGGCAAGATCAGTCGTTACGTCAGTATATCGATTCGAGTTTCCTGTTCTAGAGAGAAGTTGTCGCCATCTCCACCAGTATGCATATACCTACATCCCCACAGATCCCTTCATATGTATATATATATATATACGTACATGTAGACCTAGATGGAGTATGTATTCAGTTTATGCCTATACTCGTTGTATACTAGTACATGTAAGTATGTATGTACATTTCTACCTTCATGTAAAGAGTATCATGCTCGCTTAACGCTCTGCAGTATAACGTATAAGGAGAAGCAGTAACATAAATTGCGTACGCGGATACAAGCTCTCCACCGAGTTATCCTACAACGGTGACCTCTAAAGCAAAGGAGTCGGGGTCGTAGGGTCAACCGCTGCACCTGAACTCGAGGACCACTTGTCCTGCAGAGTGGTACATCTGTCTGTCCTACAGATTTTTGAATTTTCTAATATTGTTTAATCATATCTTGTACAAATCGATGGGATGAATACTAAGCACCTGTTCTTCATGTTGGGGTAGCTAAATGGTTATTCGTGTTCTGAAGGACTGCCGGCATAATTATTCATCGTTTTAAATACGTTTTGCAGACTAGACAGCCGTTTATTTTTATACTTTTAATTCAGTCATTCAAAAATTGTTCTCACGCTCGTGAGGTAAACATCCCGCTGTTAGTTCGACCTCAGTTTAGAGTTAAGTGGAGTAGCTTTTAAGCCTATTAATATCCACAGACTGATTGTAAAACCGAAAAACTTCAGATTGGCTAATTCCCCAATGCCAGTGATTCTTCCTGTTAAATGTAGAACACGTCTTCAAGATTCCGAACATGCTGATCCTATTTGTTTCGAATTTTCAGAATTGGCAAATCACGACGTGTCTTTAATAAGCCTAGATTTCGATTGCGAATTGTTTTGATTATAATGATGATGTATGCTCTTGAAATTAGTTTGTGTTTCATCGTTATAAATGGAAAGAGTTCATTGTTCCCATCGCATGCGTGTCAAGTGTGTGAACCGTGACACAATCGCGTCTCGATAGAATAATCACCTTGCTTCGAATACTTTCGTGTGGCAAACGAAGAGGAAATATCGTGGGAAGATTCACCGAAGATGGACTCCCACGGACCCCCGAATTTCAGCCAACAACCAATAAGTGGATTGCTAAACAGCTGAACACTTCCACAATGAACCTTTTGCGTTTCAACGCGCTAACGACATCTGTAAACAGCAGTGATCTCCGCCGTCAGTCGCAATATCATAAAATCCAATTTAATTATTGCTGGGTCAACCGTGTCAAAATTATCATACACACTGCTCTGGATCATCTTTTTTTTCTTTTTAACCGTCTCGAAAGGATCCAGTTAGACTTTCTCCAGAATTTCGGTTCGATTATTGTGACCGTTTATAGAGATCTACCTATATGGTGATCCATCCATCAACGGATCAAGGAACGATATACTTGTGTGTGAACGAACTATGAGTCTTACTTTCAGTCGGTGTAAGTAGCTCCATGTAATGGTATACTGGAATTGATTCGTTATTCTAACAGTTTTCATTCTCAGCGGCTTTCATCCTTACGCAATCTTCTTCATCAATCCTTCCTTGAGCTTCACTAAAAGCACATATACATACAGCAAGTAGCCGTCTACCCGTCTCACAACAGTCCGGTTAACAGGACTTGAGCTCAGCTGAATCAGACGAGCAGTCTCATCGTAGTGCAGCTTGCAGGCTCCAGAGAGTCTGTTATGCGGACGACGTGAACGCCCTCAAAGCGCGTTAAATATGAATGAGATAGCAGCCTGCACGACGCGTGCAGAGTCGAGCGTTTATTTCTGAATGCAAATTCATTCAGAACTGGCCAGCACTCGGACTTTTCGAATGGCTGACAGGAGGTGACAGAGATTCTCAGCCATTTAGGTTGGGTACTTGCTTGACACCTTTGTTATTGTTCAATGTAAAGCCGGGAAAAGAGACCGTGAGAACCTCTGCAGTTCATCGGTTCATCTTTCTCCGTGACCCGGACACACGCTGTCTCAGCCTCCGCATCTCTTTGGATGGAAACCTGCAGTGCAGAGATCATCCACTAGCGACTGGTACGCGACACTATAGAGAAATTGGATTGTGTTCCTGCCTAAAACGTCTCATGCAGGCCTTCAAAGTTCAAATACGGACGTGTTACTGCGACCTACGCCTTCGATGGTTATCTTCGTTATTTATATTAAGAGCTTGCTCTTACCCTTAATGGTCCTGACTTACGCTCGTCAACTTTTTCAGACGGTTTCCTGCTCGTTACGCTCTGCGAAACTGCCTCGACGATAAATTGTCGCGGTATTAATTAGCACATTAATCACTGTGACGATAATGTCCCTCACAAATGAAGGAGCCATTCTTCATCCGATAATTCGTCAAGAGATAAATTTCTGCCGGTTTTCATCACTGTCCAAATATCTGTCCACCGATCTCCTTGGGTCATGGTACTAATTATATCGTTAATCCCGCAAAAACTTATCTACAATTTGAGTATTCGAAGTTATAAAGTAACGGAAAGACTGTACGCGACTGAATACTGGCTGTTTTTCTTAAGACGGATAAAAAAGTTCGCGTCAAATGTACGGGTCAAATTCGCTAGGTTTTCGTGTCATAATCGCGCGGTGCGAGACGTCGCGGTCCCTGAAGCCACGTGGGCCTTTTGTAACATCTCTCACAGCATGTGGCAAACTTTTTGCAACGCAGAATGAACCGCTAACCATTCCTCGAGACCCATACAATTTTGCCATCGTGGTTACAGCCGACATGGTGTAGGTATCTGACTGTATCCAGTATGCACCATGTAGGTACATTTACATGCGTCTGCATACTAAACTTAATTTGAAATCATGGTGGCCGTTTTGCTAGCTTGTTTTGCCGATGGTAACACCCGCGGCTTGCTCTCTACCATGGAATTTGCAAAATCGTGTGAACATTTCAGTTCCATTAATGTTAGAAACGGTTTGGAGTAAATGGTACGTTTAAAAAAATATATTTCTTGGTTACTACTTATAATAGTAGCTACGTAATAATAGACATCGATGAAGAACATATTATTATGAAGATACCAGGTTGCGTGGGTAAATTGGCGTCTTGTGAGGTTACAGTTGAAGAACCTTTTTGCACGCGATATATACGTGTGAATCCTGTTAATTTTTTGATTAATCAAAAATATATGGATGAACTGAATTATTTATTTGCTATACTAATTTATATCGATAGCTAACCGTTGACTAATTCGATTTCTCTGTTGGTTTTATTAAGAAAGCTCAAGTTGGATAAATTATTACACCAAATGGTAAATTTACATATTAGCAATCTCAAAGTCCGTTATTAAAGGATAGAACAGAATAATTTATTGGTCTTCTGGGACTATGTCAAGTTACTAAGTATGTAATGCAATTCTTCGGTAAAAGATAAATAAAACTAAGACGTATAAAAATTGACGATAAGATTACAGTTACAGGACAAGTATATAAAAGCAGTTCACATCAGTACAAGCGGACTAAAGAGCACGACTACGTATATTATACATTACATTTAGACTCCCGCAAAGTACCAGAAATTACGACCCCGTTTGAGATTTCAAAATAAAGTATAATGATGTAACCTTCTTTTAAAACGGCACAAGGTCGTGGCCTCTCTAATGGACACTGTCAGCTCGTTCCAAAAGTCTGTGGCCGATACAGCAAAAGACTTTTGGTATGCGGCTGTTCTATGATTACGAAAGTATACTAGTCATTTGATCGATTCCTCAGATCTCCGGTTCAAATAGATGCTCATATAGCGTGAACAGGTCAAGGAGGTAAGATGAACCACTACTAAGGATAAAGTGACTTACGTAGGGCGAAGCAAGTATCACTTCCTGTTCGCAATCCTTAGCCCCTTCTCAGGCGTTGGCAAAACGGAGTAATAATATATGCTCAGCAAATCTCATGTCGTAAATGCATCGAACATAGCAATTCACCGCGATAATAATTGAATTTTCTGCTTACTGGCAAGTTGCGTTCACTACGAGAGATGAGAGAGCACCCAGAGTCTTCAGAATAACTGCGCGCTCGAAGCTCGCTATACCTGAGACGCCGCAAACTGCACTTTACCCACCAGCTAGTAATTGCTAGTGTTTAATGACAGCTCTCGATTCACTGAATACAGGAATTATTTGTTAAGCTTATCGAGTAGTAACACACAAAGTGGCATATTTTGATCTTCAAAAGAGAAAAATACTTCAACCCGAAACTTGAAATCCAAATGTTTGGTTACCAATGGACATACAATTTTCTCAAAACTGATGTTGTACCCCGTTTACTATAGAACGTCGGGTAATTAAAAACGCTGGTCGTTTAGCCAATGCTTGAGAGAATTTATTGAAAAGCTTGACAACTCGAATCGACTAATCCAAGGGACACGCACTACGCAGGCTTGTCGGATGGGTGTCTTTAATACTAAACATGTAGTAATATACTGCAGAGTGATTCGTTGATTGGGACTATATACATATGTATCAGAGACTACATATATAATAAGTTCAAGTATCCGCGCACACGCAACGCTCGTTTGAAAGACTCGATTATTAATACGACTTGTCAAATCGGGTACTTTCCTTACCGAATGAACCTAACGTAGCTGCAGTCGTAATATTACGTCATTTCACGTACACGTATACTGACCCATCAGACCTCCCTTGTCGGACGCTCATTCGCTTCGCTCCCTCCGCCATCAGGCAATACCTTTCCGCGGGTGGTCTGCGCCCGAGACGAGCCACTGGGATGAACGAACATTTGAATGCTATAAATAAATATAAATAAATTGATTTGCCGCCATTAGCATAAGCAGCCTGAGTCCTTGCGATCAGGGAGGGCTCCCGTCGTCCCTTGCCGTCTAGCAAGATTCCCCAGCTCGTAGGAGCCAGGACGTTGATTTATACAGCAGGCATCGGCGCTTCTGTCTCCCCAGAACTGGATACTCGATAAAACTCACTGAAATTCGTTGGGTTTGAATTTGCACTCGGATTTCGTGGCTGCAGAGAGTAACCGAACAGTCGTGAAGGACACACCGAGGAGGAACGGAGTTATAAGTAAACGAAATAAAGATAAACAAAAAATGATAACCAATATTTCAAATAATCGGTTTTCATAATTCGAAAGCCTTACTGATTTAATTCTAATCGTAAACGCAGTCACGGCGTAGCACTTAGGCCCAGAACTGGTCCTAACCGTTGAAAATGACCGGTTCCAACATCGGACAAGCCTATTTGCTCGAAAAACTGGTAATTTCGGGTAATCTTCTGCAAGAGGGGGCGTGGGCGCCCGTCTGCCCGGTGGTAGTTTCGGTAAGTAAGCGTATGTCATTACCCGTGTCCTCAAAATGGTCATTACCATTTGCCTTCATGCCGGACTGGTCCAGGTTACAAAAATAGTAAGAAGAAAAAATATATTGCCTTAAATTCTATGGCTTAATAATCGTCGAAAATCAATCCTTCATTAAAAATCAAACCCCTAATTTTAGGCTTTTCAATCTTTCGCTGCAAGTGGGCAGTGAAAAAAGTAAAGAACAGCTTTCAGAAGAGGTCTTCATGGATCCTTTTTGAAATATATACCTATCATCTGTTAAATGACGTAAACCGTAATGGAGTGTCATTTTTTTTCTTTTTTTCTTCTTGTAGTTCGTTTAGCGAAATACAATCTGCGAACAGAGTTGAATAAAGCTCATTGACAACCATGCTTCATGCACAAATCCATTTTACTCCAATTTGGGACATCGGATTCATTTGAAAGGGAGATTTTTCGAATCATATGCCTCTTTTTTAGCACAATAGTCAATCAACATGATGATCAGAAAACGATTAGGTACGGTTTTCAGAATCGTTATTATTCGCTCTTGCCCAAGGTCTGTGCGAGCATATTTTACGGGAATCTTACATTATTTTGGTTGGAATGATCATGATGATGATCTTGAAGTTTTATTTTTTGAATCTTCGCTTCCGACTCACGATTAGTGATGATCCCTACCTCGGGTCAATTACGAGGTTCATATTCCTGTCTCTTTTTGGACTCCCTCCCCTCTCCGGACCATACAGCCAGAGGTTCTTCCGGCTCTACTAGCCCAACAACCGACAGCCAACAGGCAAGAGGCAAGAGGCAAGAGGCAAGAGGCAACAGCGAACAGCCTCTGTTGATACTTCCCCCGCAATTCACTCAGTCGTACCATGACCACGTGCGCGCGTGGTACTGGTTTATCCGGCCTCGTCTAAGTAGCATTATCAGAGTAATTTCAAATTTTCTTCAAATCTGTGATTAATCGTAAATGAATATCTAAAGTACGGTCGGTGATGCGCAAGCTACAGTTATTTCATATAATTTTATTATAAAAATGTATAATTATTTTCAACGTTCCAATATATTATAAGCTGATTACGAAAATAATGAACGGTACGAATGGTCACTTGATCCGTCTCATAGTGTCGAGTTAAAATTACAGAGAGTTTGCGGTTGCGGTGAGAATGCGTGAAATCATAGACAGAGAGGGGGACCTGATTTTGCGAAGCGAAGCGCGTAGTTCATCAATTCTTTACTAACCGATGTAACAATATTTTTCACTCGGATTTTCGAAATTGTAGACAAATTGGTAATTGAGATCGTAAAATATGATGGTAATGATAAAATTTAGCACCGGCACAAGTGTGAACTACGATACCTGCAGCGATTTCAATAAAATCCTGGGATCATTGAAATATGAAATTGTCGGGTTACCACTTAAGAAGTGTACGATGATAGTTTATTAAACTCGTTAAAGTGATGTATAGGATGGATATTAACGAAAGGGTTGTTAATCATGAGGTGTTTTAAACGCTCTTGATCAGACTCGTTACGAACGCAAAAAGTAGAGCCGCATCTGCGTACCCTTAATCACTGAAACGAAGATGACCACCGGGCGGACGGCGATTATACGCTGTAGTCTTCTTCTGGCGTTGATGAACGCTGTTATCGGAAGCAATCAGACGGTGAGTAGCAGATGATCTTTTTATCTGATTTATACCTCATTAAATTTTGGCTGTATAAATTGTCAAAGAGACGCCACGGAGTACTTTGAACTGAAATCAGACGGCTAAGTCTTTGCCAGATTTCGCAACTTGATATGATTAGCAAAGCCATTAAAAGATGTGTCACGCCTTAAGATCTGCGCAAACGATCTTATGACCACGTCTACGACAAGGAGGGCGTATATGCTGGACGTCATTTTTACTCAATTACGTCATGATTCGGGTAAAATCATTATTATTCATTTGACGACACGGATACTTGTACAACGTCGCTCATTTCACCGGTGACCTTAGTCGCTAACTACTACACAGTGGGCCAGAATTCAACAAACCTGGCTAAAAGTTTTTACACAGAAGTCATAACGTCTACATGGAATTTTTTTCCTGGAGGTTTGCGCAGTCGCTGATTCGGATTCTGAGCCCAAAATTTCACGATCCTTAGTCAGGGAGCCAAGACGGTGAAACGGTTAACAAACTTTCATCGAATTAGTAAGAAACTGATGAATTCTTTTATATGTGACACGAAGGTCTGTAAGAATGAACATGTCTAGCATTTTGACGTTCAAGTAACAGTTCATGAACCTCCAAAAACTCTTCAAATTTCGAAGCATAGAATCATACCTTTCTTGGAATGATGTGGGTTCTCACTTTTTTGATATTCAACATGCAGCTATGAACTGATGATATGATCGAAGTCGCGTCATATGTTAACGAAGCTTCCCCGAACAACACCAAAACGTAAAAATACGACATGCCTGGTCATATAGGTAGAATGCCAATTATCGTCTGGCAATTATTGGTTATTATGACATCGCTTAAACGAAATATTAAGCGCCGGTTTTTCAGAGATTTACCCCACTGCAGTGTACTGGCCTATTAGCATGTTCCAAGGAAGCAGTTCAGTGTCTGTCGAAAAAACGAAGAATGTGTATCTCTTCCTTATAGAATTAAGTCGGACAAACAAAGCTCGCGGGAGGTCGAGTGGTCGTTTCGTTCGAGATTTAAATTGGCTCTTTAGTTTTACCGGGGAAGGCTCGTTTGGCCAAGTTGGGTTTAACTGTTTAGAAACCAAACGGCGAGGTACGGCGGTTGAGCATCAGCATCGGGATCAGGATCATTTGTTCCACGTAAGATGCGATGCTTCATGCTGGGGAGTCTGGACTACCAGCCCTCCAGACTACGGGGCACGGAATTGCTTCCGATGAAACACAAGGCAATCTCGAACGTCCCACCGCCAGAAGTGAACTCGTTTCGACGATAAGATCTTTTGCTAGACTTACTTAGCGGGATAAGACCGCGAGTGAGTATCTCTCCTCGCATATTTCAGTCTTGAAAACAAAAAGGAACGTAAAAATTGACCGTAAATATAAATAGCAGCTGTACAGCAAAGAATGCCTCCATGCACTAGAATAAATACGGCTTAACAGCTTTATCGTGCACTTTCTAAATCTCCGTTTATATTGGGAGTTAACAAATATTTACTCGTTAAGTTCCTTAGTCCCCCCGCGCTTATCTCAACTCAACCTGTAGGGTGACGCTGTCATTACGGAGGGATTTTGAGCTTAAGGGTAAAAAAGGAACCTCAGTCTACAGTAACTTGAGCCTGTTATCTCGTTGTTTAGAAAGGCTCGACTCCCTGTAAAGCCTCACAAAACTTTCGTTACTCTTAGCACACCCTGCGGAGCTGCAGATGATATTAAGATACATCCATCCATTTATATATGTACACGTATTGTATATTGCACTCGTGGTATTCTTGTTGAATTTGTTCGAAAAGGGCACAGTCACCCTGGATGGTACTATACGGTATATGGATATATCTGGACCGGAGAGTGCGAAGCTATTAGCCGCTAGAGGAACCGAATGAAAAGAAAATTGATACGACGATGAGAAAAAACGTCCTCTTAACTCGACGTCTTTTAAAAGCTATCCCACTAACACGAACCAACTAAGGCTTATGTAGGCAGACGCGTCTAGGTGGTAAAAGAAGACGGTATATCGCACATGGGGAGTGACGCGTTATATTTAGTCTGTTTATTGTTTGGTACGTCTAGCCGGACCTGCAGGGCTTGTTTCTTCCGTTTCCCGCAAGAAAATACTATCACTCGGTTCCAACTCGACGTGTAAGTAAACGAGACATTTGACAGATTGATACTGGAATAACTCATCAGCCAAATGCTAGGATTTCAATATGATCGATGCTCAATGGTGTGTATGTGACATTGACATAGATGGAACGAAAATAAACTATCTGTCAGATAAAATTATGTGAACTCACGCTGTACTAATTCAGTTGCATAACAATCGTCATCTTATCATCGAAAAAATTTTCCTCTCTTATATGGTGGATCAGACATTTTGCTCATGTCAACATATTCAAGTGTACTGTACAACTTTTTGCCATTAAAATCGCGTTTTTGGCGCTCATACGACGTTAACGGAGTTGGTCACTAAATGCAACATCTGGTTTTGCTTTTGGAATGGTAATAGAGGTTAAGAAAAAGATCTAGAGCTGGATCGCATTTACTAAACGCTAACAAATAGAGTGATATTAGAAGCCCATGGGGCTCAATGGTCGGAGTGTAAAGTCGTAATCGTGAACCTGTCTGACTTTAGTAGGCTTATAAAATTGACCAGCAGAACAATATGAAATACGTATCAACTCCGTATTATGTGGTCTCACAATCAGTCATAAAAACAGATACTACCTTAGACCAGATAATAATTTTAAACTCGATGCAACACGATATCAATAAGACGTCTATAATATGTGACTCAAGGAACTGGATATTTATTACACCTAGCTAGCGGATAAAAAGAAAAGGATATCGAAAGAATTAGCAGTGCTATCTTTGTGGTGGTCCCATCTTCCCACTGGCTCTCACCTACTCCACTCTCTCTTCTATCAGTAACATCTGTACAAATGTTTGATCTCGGTCTAACTGTAACAACTGTCATATTGCTGATTAGTTTCATTTAGCCAGTGATAAAAGAATTTTATGATTTCAGTCTTCGAATTATTCTTTGCCGGTTTATTGCTCTTGATAAAACCCATTTCTATTTTTGATACTGTATACCTACCTGGATATCGGATTATAGTATCACCGAAAAATTGGAACTTTACAACCACTCAAGAAATCTAAAAAGGAATTGAATTTAGCCGCAGAAAAATTTCAGCCAAAAGTTTCTATGCCATCAATATTCGTTCGCAGGTGTTATTTATATCCTTTTGCAACTATATAAATATCTACGTCCTGCAGAATGCAAAACGAATGGGTATTTATAGGTCTGACGTTATTGTATTAATATTGGATTTTATTTTTGACCATATATATCCGGTATTATGATCAAAAATTTATTCGGTGGCGGAGCGGTTTTATAAAAGTCATTATTTATACCTGTTTAATTCGCGTGATCCCCGGCTCGGCTGGAAATCGAAGAAAAAAACTCCGAATGCCAAATCGCTGTAACGATCAGTTTGCAAATATATAAACCGTGGATTTATTAATCGTTGGAATTTTCAGCGCTAAACTTAGAACTATATTCCGTCATAAAATCTGACCACAGATTTCATTTCGCGCATACAACATTATCTGTTAATGTTTCCATTCATAGTTTAGCACGTGCTAGAGATATATGTATTTGTCACTCGAGTTTCAAGACACGAAAATGACCCTAGCAAAGCTGTTAAGTACAAGATGTTCTCAGGCTGAAGAACTTGCCAAGCAACACCTGACTTCGTACTTCTTGTTTGATAAATGGCCAGAGTCGCTTAACCATGGTTATTCCTTGTTCCTGCATCCCTTCGTCCTCCTGCTGCCAGTCTGATTGTCATCAGTGATTAGTAACCACTTCTAGTCCGTACGATCTGCGTGTTGCTATTCATTGCCAAGTCCGGCTACGCTTAGCTGTTAAATTCAACGCGATTTCTTCTTCTTCTTCATTTGAATTCCGTTCATCCACGCGCAGGTATTGTCTTCTTGTGAATTCAATTGTCAGCCACTCAATCGCTGTCGAGTGACAGAGGAAAATAATTCCTCTTAATATTATTCTAAATATAATTTAGTATTGAAAGTTTACGAGCTGCAAGCAGTGGGCCGTCGAGGCGACAGACCTTGTGGTATACATACCCACGCAGCAAGGCAAGTGCATTAAAGTCTGATTACTATTACCGCATTATCTTCACAGGCAGTCGCGGTATCCCACCAAACGGGCAAACGTTAACAAGTAATTAACGAATTTGTGACTCGCTATCAATTTTAATAAATTAGCTGAGTCGAACGCTGATTAGCATTCGAAATTTCTAACCGAGCAATTAGGAGCCAGACTAAAAGCCTCGGGATATACGACTACTGTCATGTCATACCACTCGGGGTTTGAAAAGTGGAACAAGTTTATATACCAAGTACCTAATTGCCGATGTTGACTTCACAGTGTATTAATGTTCGGTATATTATAATACAGTCAGGGAGTACTTTTTTTATTTGAAAACGGTTCAAAGAACGGCTCAACTTGTTGTTACATCCGGCTATTAACAAGATCAGGAAGGATTGAGTCTCTTTAAAAAAATATATTTGTTTATTTGAAGCTTCGGAATGTGCTCAAGAAGTAAAAATTGAATAGATAAATGATAATATTACTAAGAAATGAACGATATAATGACACAGTAATTAGTTGATAACTACAGCAGCATCAAGGAATTGATTTCGTTAACTTTTTTCCTGTCAATATTACGACAAATATCGCACGAGATTGCGGGGCGTTCCCAGACAGGAAGTAAGCGGTTGAGATGACAAAAACTTGTCTCAAGAATGCTGCGCTCATCTCTGCTCTTCACGTCGTCCCTTCGCATATAGGTATATCATATAACTTCACGTCTTTCTGCTGTTCTCTGCTTCTTCTATTGCATTTTTGCTACACGCGGTGAATTAATGTGCAGGCGTTAGTCTCCGCGTTGGACAGCTATCTCTTGACGAGTACAAACAGCCTTTTTGGAACCTTGTTACACTACTATACTACAAATAATCTCCAGCTGAAATGTCATTCGGGTTCTCGGTCCTTCCTACGTTTTTACCCAAAACTCTGTCAAAACCAGTTCTTATTTCTCCAATACATAAGCTGGTGGATATACCGTTGCACTTCCTGCTTTGAATAAACAGTTTCTTCCTTCACCATTCTCGAGTGCGTGGATCATCCAAAGCCAGAGGATTAGTTCAAGTTTAAAGATATACCTACTACGTGTAATTTTTTCTTTATGAAAGAATCGAAATGCTTGTTGTCGAGGCCTGGAGGATGCTGCATGTGGCATACCTAGGCGATACTACGAGTAGATGTCGTCAAGCCGTAAATCACTACAAACTACAATACACCCCAGAGCGGTCAACACGTGTTTCGTCTTGTCCACTTGAAGGCTGCACGCTCTTCCCTCTGTACATAAATATATTATATCTAGAAATGCGCATAGCTATAACTAGTTACTACGGGTTACATACAACCGTGTACAGAGACTCTTTCATCCCGGAGTTTTACACGGCTTCGACAATTCATTGTCGGCTAGTCTACGAACCGGCGCTCTTAACACACTCTTGGCCACACAAGACGACCGGATATTTATCCCCGAGTTATTAAATTCATGTTTATTGACACGGTGATAACGATTAACTCTTAACACGCCACAGCGTGGGTGCAGGAAATAAGTAACGCATGATTATATACGCTTTTCTGTTATTATTCAAGTAACGCTGAACTCGTATGTCAACCTGTTGCGATATGGACATATAAAGCAGATTTTTTCATCTGCAGAGGACTAGAAACACTTCTTCAAGTAAGACGTAGTCACTTTCAACTGAATTTTAGTGAAGTTATGATCGATTACGTTAAATTAGATGAGATAGACGATGGAGTGATGATGTTGGTTAGAATCTGGAAATTATATGACCCGTACCAGCTCAGTCGATGGACTCGATGGTCATCGGCTTGAAAACGTGTTTTCTATAAATTTATGTGCGGACATGAGTGGCGCTGTGCGAGTACAATTATTTATTAATTTATGCGAAATTAATAATGAATGAACCTCGCAGAGATGAACAAGCCATAAATTGATTCGAGTATACATATGTATAGTTTAATGAAAAAAAAAAAAAAAAAAAAAAAAAAAAAAACTATTGTTACAGACGACTGTAAAGACCCGAGCTGATTTCACAGCAGCTACATTTCACGTCATTTCACATTGCCCACGACCTACCTCAGCTGTAATTACTAATCACATAGTTCATTTAAATTCATGGCAACCTCGGAAAATACGGTGCTAATTATTCCGCTCGTTACTATAAACTTAGTAGCCGACCAGTGTGTGTTTCTATATACATATATACAATCGAGCTAGTAAGCGAGCTGACAGGTCGACGGAAGATTGACATCTTAATCTCCCAATGCGGAGTTCTGGAGGTATTAAACTGACCGTTTATCGTGACCCGCCTTCCACGATACTCTCCTCGAGTGCAGCTGCCTTCTTGTCCACGCATCACGCATCGCCGCACTTTTATACATAGGTATACACATAAATAGGTACACGTATGCGCACTGATGCTCGATGTGCAACGAGTATACTGTAATATTCTGCCCAGTATCACCTGGTGAGGATATTGCTCGACGTATTGTGTAGGTAGTACTGAATTCCAGAATCTAGACTATTCGGGACTGGCTATTTGGACGCCAGACTGAAACGGCCGTAGAGTTAACGAAGCCAGAATTCGGTGATGTCTCTTGAATTGTAATGGTTGAGATGAGAGATATCTAATTAATAGATGGGGACTAATTAGTCGTACATATTTTTTGTCCTCGTAGCTGACCCTGGGCTACTCCGTCACGGCCCTAGAGCGAAGCGTGTAATTTTCAGGTGGGCTTGTCGTTTGGGTGTTGGGCCCGTTTCGGGTCTACAAACCGGAAGTGTGTCGCAAGGGATCGGCTGCATGGCGTAGGTTTGGGCCCTAGAAGGACGGCGACGCTCCCCGAAGATTAAACCAAACTCAAGCGAAGATTAACCTGTCCCTAAAGTGTCTGCGAAGGCGTGGGCCGTGTGTAGCCGAGAGCCAACCGTCCATTCAACAAACCTCTTAATGGCGTATGCGCACGTATGGCATTAACTGCAGTGTGTATTGCAACCCGCGCAAACGAGGAAGTATAACATACGTAAACGAGCGAGCTGTTAAAAATCTTCGAAAACCAGCGAGTTCATTTATTTTTATGAACATGTCGATTCTATGAATAAATAATCCATATTTTCACAATTCATTAAGAAAACCATATCCGGATGGGAGACGGGAATCTTGTAAAAGGAAAGGAACGAGTCCCGAAGCAGATTGTATTCTGATTTTATTCGTTTTCTTATTTCCACACATCGGTATAACCGTTCATGACAACTATTCCATACTGGTATCGGTATAATACATGACGACCGAGCAAATCTCCGACCATTCGTCATATGAAGTAACTCCAGACTTTAATGTCAGAGATTTTCTTTTTTTTTTTAAGGAAATTAACCACTGGGAATGGAACCACAGACTTTGTCATTAAATTCTCATCAATTTTATCGAATAGAGGTCAAATTTCTATCAATTCCGTAAAGTCAAACTCCTGATCCTCTTGTTAAAACATTTCTCCGATCTATGCAGTTCGCATGTGTATCCGGAGCCAGGAATGTCACCGTAAGATATTTCGGCCCCAATCCCAGTTAGATATACCTATATGGAAGCAAAGCTACGTGCGAGGTGGAATGATGTGATGTGGAGTGGAGCCAAGGTCGGTCCGATTAGCCGCGGAGTTTTGCCGTTTTCTTGTGCCCTTTTCACGGTCCTTCGCTCCGCATGGTCACTTATACCCGCCGCTCACGGGCCATCGGTCATTCGTTGGGGTCGCAGGATCGTTCTCCGGTGGTTCGAGCAGTTTTTTCGTCCCACCTGAGGACACGTGCGGGGAGAAGAGAAAAGAGATGAAGAAGGGCCCTCGAAGACTCGAAAGGCCCAAAGTCTTGGCGATGAGGTGGGCGTGACGGGGGCGCTTCGACTGTTTTTCTCTTGGTCTTTTGTTAGCTTTGTTGGATCGCGGTGTAGCAGCTCGTTGCTGCCACAGTTTTATGGTTGTTTATGTGCTCTCGTCTCCGTATATACAGCGCAAAGGGATAAGGTCAACGAATGATGAACACAACCCGGTAGACATTTATTTGATACACGATTTCGAGAGAATGAATACAGAAACGGTACCAGGACTCCCCGAAATGTTAAATAATCCACTTCATCCAAATATACATACCTTTCGAAAATCCCGGAATATAAACTATGAAATGGTTACATTTTGAATTTTCACACAATTGCTATAGCAGTGCAAAGATCTATAGTGATTCCATTAGTCTAGTTTTTAGATTCAGTTGTAGTCAGACATGTAAATTGAATAGATTTTCTAGCTAATAATACATCGGTAGGTATAGGACAAGGAGAAGGATGGAGACTGAACGGGTCTTCGGTCCATTTCTTTTCTTTATATTGACCATCTTCCACTTTGTTGGAACAATAGACCGGTCTCAACGCCCGAGGGGAAGAGAAAACAAATCTTTAGCCACTGACTGCTGACGCTGATGTTGATAACGATACTCCAAGATCTTCTATAGGAGATACTAAAAACTATAGATCATTAGCTACCGTTCCTCCGCGTTAGAATAACCTCGAGTACACCGACCACTAGGAGTTTTTTTGTCTGGCCACTGTTTTAAGTGCTTGCAATCAGGGAGTGATTAATAGCTTTTCATATTGACAGGGGAGGCTGACACATTGAATGGTCATATATTATAGGCATTTGACATGATTACTCGTGGAAATTTGACCTGCAGGAGATTCCCCCATGAGGTGGCTTGGTATATAGATATTAATGATATGTTATTAATTTTTTCCTTGAGTCTATCGTTGTCATTCTTCTTTCTATCGATCACGAAATCATTTCCTTGAAGTACGAACTGAATTCAGTTTTTACCCAAAATTATTAATAATCTTGTCATTTCACTGGACGGAATTATGCATTCAGAGGGCTACTAATGAGACCATCGACTGCCAAATTACTGGCACCTTAGTGAAAATAAATAAAAAATTATTTTCACCAAGTTGAAGCGAAATTTGAAATAAACGAACAAACTTTTACCCGGGTCTTTAAGTTTCTTGAAGTTATTAATATAGTCGTATATTAAAATAATAGTTCTTCTTTACATTCAGTTATTTTTAGATCAAAGTCAGCACAGCATTTCTTGAACTATCTTTTTTCAAACTCTTTACCCCTTGCTAAACAGCTGCACGTATCGCACTGGCTTCGTTTACACGCAAGGGACATGGTAGACACAACTTCTCATTGTTTCAAAACCGAAATAGCCACAGACGCTAAATATTGCCTACCGCGAATCGGCGGGGTATAAGTTTACCGATTCCTAGCCAAGGCGGTGTTACATATTTTCTCTTCATATTTTTCATCAGAACCCTTCGGTATCCTCGCACAATTCAGTAGCTCATGTATTTGTACCCTTATCTTTCCATGGTATTCACATTTTTATCTTGGATAAATGTTGACGTATAACAATCTCCGGTGACTCGACTACTCACTACGGATAACAATGACTGCTTTGACTCAAATGGTCGAAGGGTTTTCACGCTGTTAATTTTCATCTCATCGGGATGATCTCGAAGTAGCACGTCGCGGTTGTAAAATTGAACCAGACACCAGAGTTTATTATTTTAAAAATTATTTGGTGGTTCTGTTGGAAGGGCCGGTAGGTAGTAGGTAGGTACACACATATACCTACTCAAAACCTGCCGTATCTTAGAGCCAAAGATGTTTCAAAAAATGTAAATTTACCCAAAGCTACCATACCCACGGTTGTGGGAGGATGCACTCAGTACCGATAACATCGGGGCCAGTTGGGACCAGCGTGTGTGTGTGATGGATGAGGCGTAATGTGAGACGCTTATGTCCAGATCCTCAGATAATTGCCACCTGAAATATTACGCTTGGCCACTTTTACGACTGCCCAGGTTGTGGCAATTAATGCGCGAGGACTTAAATTATCGACGAAACAATTCACGCTCGTGCTGATAAAACCGTCCAGTTGAGGAATATATTCATCTAGATTCATCTGAAAAAAAAAATACGTTACAGTATCAACCTTTTATGAAATTTACCGGACCATCTTTCAAATTCAGACTGTGCTTCGTTCTCGGAGACGTACGTTGCAGTTGAACTCTGAAAAAAATATGCCTCAGTTATCTGGCTGGTCTAGGATTATCGAAAGTCAAAGGTTACGTGGTTCTGGTAGTTGAAAAAAATTCGATTCTTCAATCGTTATGAAATGAAATACTTCAATCTATAATTCTACAACTTTGTTCTTCGAAAGAATTCGGACTGATCTGGACCTATCTCAAAAAGGCAGGAAGGTGAAATAATTCGTGAGGAGTGTATGTATAAGGGGGTAAAAGGCTGCGCATACAGCCTTTTGTTTTTCGTCCCAGCGGCGTTGTTTTCTTTTCATCATAAATCAGAGCTCGGTCCCCATAGCGAGCATTCCTTCGACTTTTGACGTGAGGGTGGTTGTGGGGTGGTTGAGGGGCATGCCTTTTAAATGCACGCCGGTAAGAAATCGCCGACCATTTTCGGAGGACACTCGAAGAGAACTCCTTGTAAGGACGAACTCCGAGGCGTTAGTCCGTAAAGTGATTGTCCTGGCGTTTCACATTTTTCATTTCTCCTTTCGTCTCGTCTTCTTTGGTGCCTCGTAGCTCCTGAAACTGCGCTGTTATCCGGCTACGTTTAATTGTGGCTCTGACGCACTGTAGCAGTGTAACGAACGATACGTAGGCGACAGTATCCAAACCTGTTTCTCATTTTTAGATCTAACTTTTTAGTTCAACCAATCAGCCTCTCATCTTGAACCCCCTCGTCCGGGCACGCCTCTGTAACAAACTTTATCGCATCCCTAAAACCGACGTGGGACTTCCTTGTAAATGTCAAAGAACGGCGTCATATTTACGGCGGATACGAACCCTATCTCTAACGAGTATTAATTAGAAGGTCGACGGCGGTAGCAGATAGTCCTACGCCGTATAGATTCTCGTATCCAACAGCTACTTAAGGTATTAGGTATACGGGAAACACGTATTATACAACCTGTAGGCCTGCAGTGTCTCCTCCGAATCTTTCTTGACCATTGACACCTCGGATCTTACAACTTTACTGACACTTAATACCTGTCATTCCTTGTCAACGATCAGACCTCTCAGCTAACACTTCAAACCGCAATAAACTAAGTAGAAATTGTCCTCGTGGAGCTAAGTTTCATCTCAGTCGCAGCTGGTAATTAAGAGAGCAAATATGTACCTTGCTTCGACCATGTCAGAGTCCTAGCAAGAGTTTAATGCAGTCAGACGGTGACTATGAGATGGCTTTGAAAAGTTCACAAAAATCGACCCAAGGCTGAAATCGCAACGGTCGTTTTTTGCGCTATGGCCAAACGAACCGAACGGCTAAACGAAGCGAGAGCGATGGCGCCTTTCGGGGAAGAGTACATGTGAGAGAGGTAAATGCCACATTTACCTTGCCCGCAATCACAAATGTGGCAACGAGTTGGGTCTCGTCTCGGCCTGACTTTGTTACTACCTGAGCACCGAGCGAGGTGGATGCAGTTTTTTGTCATGAGATATGCTGTAGGTATACATATAGCACAAGATATATAAGATACGAGGCTTTAGCCTAGTTTGGACATGTTCACGGTCCGCATACAAATTTTCAGATATCCTCCGCCGACCAATATCTATATATCTCAGTTTCACCGTAACTGGCTTCCGCCTACGGTTGTCTCTCTCTTTTGCCCGCATTGCAAACCCGGGGTCTTTCAGCTTCAGATTCACTTGCCCTGCAGTTTTATTGCCATCGATTCACCAGTAGATTTATCTCGATGTAACGTAATACCGATCTACGGAACTACGGCAGAATTTCTCGTGGGAGCTGAGAGCACGGATCCAGGTTGCTGCAGTGATGCTGCAGTGGATCGGTACCAGTCCGCAGACAATACCGATACAAATACTATAAGGGAGCGAATCCCCGTGGCGTCTTAAGTGCGGTATATGTTATACCTATACCTAAATCCATTCGTATAGGTGCACAGATCCTGTATCCTCGTACGAGTAAGAAATCCCCGTTCCCTTATTCCCCCGTATACTTTGTGGCGGGTCGATCAGTTCTCCCGATTTCGAAGCGGGCTCACGGTGGCTCCAAATAATGAAGCCATAAATCTCAACAAAGGAACGAACCTAAAGAAAGGTGATTAATTCCCTCTCTAACGTGCGTGAGTGCTGGGGATCAGTGTGTAATATAGGTATGCATTGCGTAAGACCAATAACTCTCTACGTACGGGGCAAGCTTCCGCTCACGCATAGTTGCAGAGCGAATAGAATTCTCGTTATTTATTAAGCTACCCACTTGATTTTTTCCTTCTTTCTCTCTCTCTCGCTCTCTATCCTCTAATCCTAAATTATAACACATCTTGCTCAATGCAATAGTGCAGTTACAAATAAGGGAAGGGGGGTTCGCACTGTGATATACTGGGTGTGGTCTCACGCACGGATATTTTACATACATTACAGCCCATCGTGAAGCTGAAGCTTTTCCAGACAGGAATTACATCTCAGTTATATGCACGCTGTGTGCGCTTCGTGACCGCGTGCATTTCCGTCGTCGAGGTTTTGGGTAGGGAATTCGTACAAGGACCGATAAATTACCATATACTAACTCTCCGATCTCGTTCGTGTTTCAGCAACACGTTCACTTTAGTATCAAGTCACTTAAATTCAGACTAACACGCGATTCTATTAACGGTTTCGTCGATGCTGCGATACGATGATCGATGAGTGGGCCCTATAAACATTATGGTTAGCACGCTTCGCCAGATGTGAAAATTATCTTCCCTTATATTGCCAATCACGATATCATTGCTGTTAATGATCATCGCTAGTCGTGAGTTAAATTTATTCGTATAATATGTATCAATGGAACGAATCAAAAAAATTGCGGCCTTTAATATAGACCCAATAAAACTGTAGTTTAGCCAAGTGGAACGATTGGTAAATATCGACCGTTTGGTCCTAGTTCATTTGTTCATTATTGTACTCCACTGCAGGGTCGAATTTGTGGGCTAAAATTCACGTGGCTTTCTACTCCGCAGGCCTTGAATCAATTTCTGTATAAATTAGATTCGCGAAAAGACTGGTAATGATAAATTATTTCTTAATTCATAGAGACGGGTACTGGCAAGCGACGTGGAATGAAGATATAGGAAGGCACTGCACGTGCTCTCGAGTTATGTAGAAAAATCTTTTTATCAAATTCCTATTGTTAGGATTATCTCAATTAACGCAGTCGGGCAAAATTCCCTAATGGATATTATATACCTACGCTTACTGAATGATAAATGAAAATAATAAAATCACATTACTCCGGACTGTTATGGTCCGGGACGACATTCTTCATACTATGATCGTTGCCTACACACATTTCCCTCGGTTCTTCACGGATGATGACCCTCCCACGTTTTTCTACGATATGTCAATGTCATGGGATTATCGCTAAAAATGAAAACCTTCATGTTACGGTATTTCATTTGAGGTATAAAATCGTCCGGATTATTTGCTGACTGCAATTTTGTATACATCTTAATATATTCATACTGCGCAGGTACAGAATGATACAAAGGCACTCTGTGTACTTTGCCTTATCTCTACCGCGCGGTAGCATATAATCCAAGTCTGAGAATCCGGAAAGGTTATCGTGGCATTTAATTCCCATTTCAGTGGCCGCGCGACCTTACGTCTATCGCCAAAATCCATTAACGACGTTACGATAATGAATTATGAAAATTATAGGACATAAATTATATTGCACCCCTTTCTTATTGCCTCCAGTCATTTCTTATCTATGAGATGAGTATAATTCTAATGGTGAACACTGAGCTGTTCCTAAGAATTGTACCTACCATCACGGTCGTTAAAAATATTTAATAAGATACCGCGTATTCGTCTTCTCGTGGGAATCCTTCAGAGCTTTTCAACCCACTCCAAGTTCCTTTCGCTAAGAACATACGCTGACGTATCTATGTCTACTCTGTTAGGTAATCTCATTGTTAGAAGTGCAATGGACCATATACATATTATTAGTTTGGTATTGATGGTACCAGTTTTTGCAAATGACATGTAAGCGATGACAGTGCAAATGTGGGATTTCCTTTCGTTTTACTTTTTTTTTTCCTCAATTTTTTTATTTGAAGGTAAGCTGCCGTCTTTTACAGACCAACTATGATGAAAATACAAAAAATACTATGGTCGTATGAAGAAGTGGACAGCTCATTAACGCAGTCTCAAATCTAATTGGTAATTATTTTGTTGCATTCCTGCTGACGCCATTATTTCAGCGTCAAACGCGTCCGGCGAACCTTTGGCTTTTTAAGGCCTCGTAAAAATGGAAGACGCATTGTTCTCTGGACGAGGAATAGACGTGGCCGTTACGGAACGTTCTAATATATATATTTTTTCTTTTATAACTCGTTCTTATTTTTGTTTTTATTCATTTATTACTTTTTTTTGCATCTTCTTGTTTCTCTCAATCCTCGGTCACGCTGCCTCTCACAACGACAATCTCGAATAGCAAGAAGCGCACGTGACCAAGGGTCGAGTGCAGAGATTTACAGAGAGATTGACGTGCAGGAATATGAACCGTAAGAGAAACGGACTTGAAAAGGAATGGTTGCAGCATGTTGCACGATCGTGGCCAGTATCAACGCGTCGCAAGAACCTTAAGGAGCTAAAACTGTCATTACAAACTTTGTTACGGGCTATTAGCGAGCAATTTTATACCTAGCCATGTGTCGCTTTCAGAGATACGGGCCATCAATTTGATTTGTCACATTCTTTACTCAACTATGTCCACGCTTCATTTGGTATATTGGCTACAGGCGAGTCGCTGATCTAAGGCAACTAGAATTTTTGGCTGACTCAAGGACTTCGCAAGACTTTGACAATCAAAGATAACACACGAATAGGACCCGGATCTGTTCTATTCGTCGACGACTTGTCGTTGTCTAATGTCCTTGTCATTTAAGTGGTCCTTCATTTCTCGTACGTCTGTTTCACCGTGTGGACTTTAGCTATCACGGTAAAAAAAGTACATTTGGAGACGTGTTGAAGTTTCGGTTTTTAAATGTCCTGAACGGCAAAAAATTCTCTATTTTAATATCACCGAATCATAGGTTTTAGAAATGGTATTACCCCGAAAGTCTGTATAATCGATTTTGAAAAACTACAGATCAAAAAACACCGAAGGTTCAAAATTCCGAAAACTAAAGGATCCGAATGGCTATGACTCCGAAACTTGAAATTCACGCATACGAGCGTCGTGCCCCGAGCATTAATTTTTCGGATTCTTGGACTTTTCGAGTTTTTAGCTGTCTGCATCCCCATTTTTCCCAGATTCAATATTCCAATCTTTAACGCTTATAAAAATTCGAAATCGTCTCAAATAAATTCCCAATTTTGTCCGTTCGGACTACAATTATGATGCAACAGTTAAGTGTCTTTTGTGGTACAGAAATTTATCGACCTCTTCTTCAATGAAAATTGTTTTTCTCGGCGATTAGGTCATCCGGAATTATTATCTTTTATAAAAGGAAAAAAATAGTGGATCAAGGTTGATGGGCGTGACGATGTAATTGCTGAATACAAGTTATAAAGGTATGAAGTAATAATAGCTATACTTTTGTATGACAATGCCAGGAGTCACGACCTGTTGATTTTTCAATCACATTTACAGTTCGATTCTAACAATAAGTATCTAAATGAAATACTATTATCAGCCGGATAATTAACGAGCAATTAGTACCCATATTTAATAATGAATGATGCTCGCCATAGTCGACTCACGGAGCCGATATTATAAATGGAGCACAAATTAGTAATTAACTTTGGTTGATTAATTATTAGGCCACAGGCTGGCGTTCGCCCTTCTCTCAGATCAATTCCAGGGATGAGACATATGGCAGACGTCCAGCGATCCGCTTACCCGTAATCGTATCATTTAATTATACATTTTTAAAGTTTCTTCAACATTCGCGAGCGTCCATGGCAACGATTTTTGTGTGGTCCTCACCGATGTTAATTCTCCTTTCAGGGATTAATCTCTAGCAAACAAAAAAAAAACCCCATTGACCAGACTGCAGATTGCAATGCAGCGAATATCATGAATGCATTTACACCCCATTCACACGCATGCCTCGCATGCGTAAGCCAGTTGGCGTACGTACAATATCTATATTAGTGTGTGTTCACGGTGTGGTCGAAGACTTAAAGCAAGGCCAACGAAAAATACGGGAGAGTCAAGCCAGAACAAGTTTTCATTTATTCATACGTTCTCGTGGTAAATGCTGTTTAAAAAAAAAAACAAAGAAAAACCAACCGGAAGGTACATACATACCCTCAGGTGTATATGTAAATAGAAATATACGATGCAAGGGAGCTAAATTATACATTCATAAATGAAAATTTGATTTTTCACTTCTTCTTAGACGGTAGACACTCTGTGAGAATGACTTATACCATTTAATTCCATCTAAAGACTCGCAATAATGGAAATAATAATGGAGACCATCACAGTTTCTGTTAATACGACCATGAAATATTATCATCATTCGATGTCTTGCTGCTACATCGCCAGCTATGACTACCACGCTAATTAATTAGCAACGCAAGCTTCCGGGTAATTGGTTAATACTGTTTGCTGTACATTCGGCAGCATCGTATTCTCACGTTTCGTATTTACAGTAGGAACGTCACGACTCACACTGTACCGTCACCTGAATGTCGTGAATATTTCGTTTGTTGACAACGCAAAGTCCATTTATACGTCCATCTGAGTAATTAATTTGTACAGTCCATGATGACAGCACATCGTACTGATTGAAAAAAACGTAAATTTAATGCATGATTCAGCTTCATTTCAGTGCGGTAAAAATTGTCATAACTCCGTAAATTTTTACGCGCATTCATGTCCGGCTCAGTCATCGAATTTTATGCATCCGGCAGAATATTCACAGGTTTTAATTTTCAATATTTCCTCAGGTTTTCACACCGCATTCCTTACTCTGCGTTTTATTCTTGTCCCGGCAACGACTAATCATATATATTTATATGCGACAGACAGCAGTTTTATTCGATTGGTAGATGTGATGAGCGCTCGGTACCGATCACGAATTGTTCAAAATCTGTGCGGATAGATGACAATTAAAATACGCAAACGAGTTACTAATCCAAACATACCAATTGGCTGAGGTTGTTAACACGCGTGATAATTACCGTAGAGAATCATTAACCTCTGCAAGACAGTGATTGATTGGTCAACCGACGTCGAATATGCTCTTATCAAGTTTTAAGAATGATATAGATACACGCAAGTAGAGATACATGAGACGAGTGACATAAAAGCTGCCAATCAGCAGCATCAAGTATCTTTGAAATATGTACTCTGTTACTTAATAGTATCAACTTTCCTTCAGGCAATGTACGGGGCTTAATGCATTTAAGGGAACGTCAAACTAGCAGAGTCCGCGTCTGAAGAATAGAAGCCCACGTAACCATTGTTATACCCTTTTAACCAGCAAGGTTACCTGTAGTTAAATTTGCATCTGAATATAGATGGACCCTAATTGATTGCCGTTTTGATAGAATTGATTGGAGGTTTTTGAAGCGTTGCTGAGCACTACACGGATTCAATCACAGTAATTTTACTGGAGTGTTTGATCGGTTGCATAAGGTTGATTTGACGTTCCGGCGTGACACCATTCGAATGCAAATCATTTGATTATGCCATCCGTATGGTAATACGTTGTAAAACTTCAATGCCTCCCCGTATATCTGCAGGTAATTAATATCGCAAACAGTAACTTCATCTCGCTACTTATCCGGCCTCTCTTGAACCAGAGACAATCAACTCTGCACCGAGAACTGAAATTAACCCAGAAATAACGCCTTCGGTTTCTTTAGATAAGGACATATACCGTCCTCGTCTTATTAACCAGGGTTATATTTGATTACGAGTTGCAGTCGTTGATCAGTTGCACATTGTGTCATCCGCAAAAAATGTCAACCACAAGAAATCGAAACCGTGATTGTTACGAAAGCTAGCTCTGTAGTTACCGTTTTGTATTATGGTACAGTTGGGCAATAAAGTACGCATAGGGTCAAAATTTAGGCTCAAGCGGTTCAGTGTCTACGCTGTTGAGCAAGTCCATCGATGCGTTACGACCGGTCGGTCCGCTATTATTTATAATACATATTTCGGAAGTGTTTCTTACTTTACTTCGAGCAGGTAGTCTGCCGCGTATGCCTTCTCAATGAGTAGGCATGGGGGCGAGGGGCCTACTCAACAGCGTAGACACTGAAACGCTTAAGCCTGGATTTCGACCCTATGCGTACTTTATTGCCCAACTGTACATAATACCTATACGAGCAGTGGATCACACACTGGGTCATTCAATAATCGGGACACACTGAAGTAAGGACAACCTTGCGCCACTTACTCCGCGATTGTCCGAATTGGCATTGCAGATTACAGTTTCTGTTATATTACTAAGATGCGAGGATGAAGAGCCAGCGTTGCGTAGGCAGATGATAACGTAATTGCTTTTAGTAGTACGAGCGCGAAATATAGCGGACACATTACTCCCGGTGACCAACATAAAACCTTCAACACACAAAACCGGATACCTACTTTAATTTTTTATTTGTTGTTCACAGTCAGAGCTGCAAGGGATAATATTGTTGTTGATCTTTTTGTTGCAGGAGGATTTAAACCAGTTTCCAACTACAACGTCGAAACATCCAAGCTGGTGGCCGCAGCATCTGTACCGCAATGATTCCACGCAAAATCCAAAAAGTATGCAATCATTTTATCGGACCGTTCTACAGGTTTTTTTTTTTTTTTTTTTTTTTTTTTGGGTTTCTCACGATGGGTAAACCTGACTTTTACTGGCTATTCCAGAGTCTCAGAAGATCCTCCACTTTTCTGTCTGGAGCGAGTGGTCTGTTTGCGATCGTCATTGTACACAGAACAGAGTGCGAAGATGTCAAGTGAAGAAAAAATGCGGAACGACAGTTCTTAGAGTGAGTGTTTAACTTACAAGCGAACTTTCGAAGTAACGCTAATTAAATAATGTGCAACTGATTTTGGATTCAGTACTTGCGTTTGCCTGTTTCCATTTCCATGTCTCTAGACCTGGGTCCCACTATCATATTTCCTACATAAGTAAATCTTTTGATATGGCATGAAGCGAGATGCGACCCACGTACTATAAAAGCACTTTGATACTTGCAGGAAGAACGCAGCTGCTTCCACAAGAGACGAGGTCGGAGAAGAAAATGCCGCCAGCATCAGAGACACAGGGATCGTCACAAAGAGAAGTTCCATGTTGTCCAGGTGAGCGATGTTATACCCTATGTGTAAAATACTCCAACTCGGAAATTAAAATTACTCTCTTACCATAGCGCGACTCCCGTTCTCTCTTCGGAGTTGAACTTATCTTTGAAAGAAAAAGAAAAAAAAAAAAAAAAAAACCGCTGCTAATGGCCACGGCACTTTGAAAGGTGGTCGTCAGGACGTGCGCAAGAACCCCGGAGGCCTTCTAGCCTTGTGCATCGCCGCTGCATACATAAATTTTGCCCGAAAAGGAAAACCACTGCCTTCAACTTTGTCCCTCTTCGCATACAGATTTATATATATATGTAGACTCTACATGACTATGTCAGTACGAGAGTCCGAATCGTTGATGCACAGGTGGGACTGGGTGCACACACGCATTGAAAAGACCGTCACCACTCGTTGAACGACTGTCCATTAAGCACAGCAATTCCTTCAGTGTTCAATCTTTTCCAATTTCCTCATCTTCCGATTCACAGATTCCAACGGAAGCAGAACCTCGGCAAGGCAGACGGAAAGGTAACAAGGGTCAAAAAGGACCTCGAAATCGACCTAACCATTTCTACGGGAAATGGAGTAAGTGGTCAGCGTGCACCAGGACTTGCACCACGCAGCGACACAGGTAAAAAATCTAATCCTGTACGTACCTACACCGAGAAAAAGGATTCGTTAAAACCTGCACTGAAATTATTTCGAACAAAATAAATTTCGTTTGGCTCGTCAAACCTTTCCTTTCTGTGTATCATTTTCGAAATTATTAAATGTCAGAATACCAAGGCGGTATACTTGGAAGAATTTTTGGATGAGTCAGTTGAGAAATTTGAGGATCGAACTAAAGTCGCGAACTTGTACATACGTCCTAACTTATTATATTTAGACTCTTCAAAGCGATCGTACGGTACGGTCGACGGTACAATTCTTGATGTTCCTTTTGTCTCAAAGGTGGTGCAGACGGCCAGGAATTTGCGGACGCGACATCATACGCGAAAGCGCCTACTGCTACGTCGAAGGGAGCTTCTGCCAAAAATGGATTTATCGACGAATACAAGGACGGCACGAAGACGACAACGATGGCAAGCTTTTTCTTCAGCTCTTTCTCTTTCTCTCTGTCTCATTCTCTTCCATATCGTATGGCGATAATAAAACGTAACATCGAAATGCTTAAGTTTTAATAACGATCACAAAGACTGTCGATAAAATTCGATCTTAGAAGATTGAAAACTTTTCCTAAACCCATGAACGGATGAAATTCCAATAGCGTTATAACGAGGCATGTGTTTCTACAGTAGACCTGGACTTGGACGAGTTCGACCTCCGTCCAAACATGGTGGACTCGTTCAGTAGTGCGATTGACGAGCCGTGGAAATGCGGAGTCGTTAATTCAAGTAGAAACTCACGACTGTCCTATTTCACCAGGATCATCGGAGGACGACCAGCAACACCAGGAAGCTGGCCCTGGCAGGTTGCTGTACTGAACAGATTTCGGGTAAGGATTATTAAATTACAGGACCCACATTTCGAAAAACACGACTTGCTGAATAATCTAATTTGGAAAAGATTCAATTGACTATCAAGAAGTAGACACCAGAAAAATATTCCATATTTCATGCTCATTTCGTTATAGGAGGCATTCTGTGGCGGTACTCTAGTCTCTCCAAGATGGGTCCTCACTGCCGCACACTGCATTAGAAAAAGACTCTACGTACGGATAGGGGAACACGACTTGACCATTAAGGAAGGCAGCGAATTGGAGCTCAGGGTGAGTGTTCTTGAGTATATATTTTTCATATAATCGAAGCTTGACTTAAAAGTTTTCACGGGCCTTTTTAGTCGAAGTTGAGTGACTAATCGAAGATCAACAAATACGATTCCGCAAAACTGTTGCTTTGTTAGTTACATCCCTTTTTTGAGGAAATGCTCAAAGTGGAAGTGTGCTCGAGATTATTTGTATTTTGAACCAGGTGGACAGCGTAATCGTGCATCCGTACTACGACGCTGACACTGTGGACAATGATGTCGCTCTTCTCCGCCTCCCAGTGACTCTAACACCCGCATCAACCCGGGGTATAGCCTGTCTTCCAACTCCAAGACAACCGCTACCGACACATCAACTCTGCTCGATTATCGGCTGGGGAAAATCCAGAGCAACCGACGATTTCGGGACTGACGTGCTTCACGAAGCCAGGGTGAGCTATTGACGATTGATTCATTTCTTTCATGCGTATTCGTTAAGTTCTCACTCCTCACGGTCATTATTTACCATTATCATCTATTTACTCTTTTCTTATTATTCTCAGGTACCAATTGTCTCGAGTGACGCATGTCGCGGTGTCTACATGGATTACCAAATAACTGAGAACATGTTCTGCGCCGGATATCGTCGAGGACGTATGGACTCATGTGCAGGAGACAGCGGTGGTCCGTTACTCTGCAAGGATCCGCGAAGACCCGATCAGCCATGGACAATTTTTGGTATCACTAGCTTTGGCGAGGGCTGCGGTAAACGTGGTAAATTTGGTATTTACGCCAGTTTACCAAACTACGTAGTGTGGATTGAGAAGGTAATGAGGCATACTGATGCCAATACTTAAATCAGAGCTTTGCACCTCTCAGCGTCAGAGAAAGGTAAAGAAAAAAAAAGGAAGAATCCTAAGGCAAGAATTCAATCTAAAGAATATTCAGGGGGTCTCGAAATTGGTATTTTCTTCCAAATCTCAATAGTTGATGAGTGATGATCATGGTTATTGTTAATTTATGTTCGGAATTTCGAGTAAACGTCGTTCAGACACTGTATAATAAGGCAGCAATTAGACGTTAATAAATTATAATCAATGAAATGACCTTGTATACAAATACTATTGATCAACTACTACACTGCTTATTTATACTTAGAGCTACAGTCTACAGTCTTCAGTTGATTAAATTCAGGAAGATATGTAGGTACGATAATCATAGGTATGTAATCTCGATTTGAGGCTAGTTGAAGTTATTTTTAAATGTACGTAAGGGTGTCTTATTTTTCGATTGTTCGAACTTCGAATTTTATATTGTACCATAGTGGATATTAAATCGTGCCTTTGCATTTATAACATTAAGCAAGAGAGAGATGAACAGAGAGAGAGAGAGACAGAGAGATTATTGTCTGGAAACCTATCCGCCTGGAAAATATTGATTGGCGTATTATACATATATATTTAACGATATAATTAGTAAACGATGAAAATTTATTTCGTACTGAACGTATTGTGATTTTAATGAATATGAAAACTGCGGATATATTTTGATACCTTATAAAATATACATAAACTTTATATATATTATTACAATATGTAGTAAAGCACTTGTACTATTTTGTATATATTTATTTCAAATGTTATGGATTGTCATGCGCTATACCTATACTATATTACATAAATTTTGAAAAATTTATTATTGACAAACGTCAATGGTGTTAATTTAATGTCCTTACAGTACTCCGTTACACCTTTCCGATCATAAGTCATCCTGAAAACTAGGTATATGTAAAATAATATTGCAATTTTTGATCAACACCCAACGGAATTTTCACAGCATTAATTTCGAGCATATCGGACTGAGATAATTGAGGAATGCCAATATGTTACATCAGTCGTTCATTTCTAATACTGTCCGCATAAGAGAAAAAAAAATATCTATGGCAAATTATGGATAACAATTAAAAGTTATTCATTTTGCACCTATATTGAAAATATGTTCCGGGTTGACCTTGCCACATTTTCAGGGTGTATTTTTCATGACTGTTTGAAAAAAAACATCTCCTTCACCATCAATTTGAGGGGCTGGTAGTTTCCGAGTTACAGCTAAATTCTGAGTTGACGCATTGCTTGCTGAGAAAAATCATTTATATTATATTTTTTTATGTGATGCTATTTCGTATCTCGTTTATTGGATTCTCAAATTAAGAGTTGCGGCGAGAGAAAAGTAGAAAAGGTGCTCTTCCTTGCCCGCTCAGTCGCGTCAACAGGGTACGAAATGATATCGAATTGACGAACTATTTGTGGCTGAGATATCGGCACGTCTTACCATCTGCAACCCGCATTTCATTCCTGTGACATCTGAGTTGAGATTGCGTATAACGAAGCGTACAAATGTTTTCCGTATAAGTAGTTTGTCAATTTGACTGCGCTATTTCAGTTACTGAATGAAGTAAGTGAATTATGATAATCGTAAGAAGACACAGCGTAATTTTTAGATTTACAGCAATTTTAAATAGAAAAATTAGCTGGGCTTAATGATATGGTTGCATGCAATATTCGACTCAAAATTTCGAAAAATTCGAATAACTTAAGCATACAGAGACTCGAATAGAGCCATACAGCTATACAACTACGTGCCTACATGCATGTACGTCGTAATTTTTCCCGCCAAAAATTCCAGCACACCTCCTCGGGTCAGATGTTCTCCTGATACCAGGAGCAATTTTCGAATCGAAATTTCAAAAATTCTAAATGACTCAAGCATGCATGCAGTTGTATAGCTGTATGGCTCCATGCGAGTCTCTGTATGCTTGAGTAGTTTAGAATTTTGGAAATTTTAAGTCGAAAAATTGCTCCTGGTATCAGGAGAACATCTGACTCGAGGAGGTGTGCTGAAATTTTTGGCGGGAAAACCCCCTGAGTGTATGTCTAAGCAGGCATGCATTCGTATAGACGTGTCTCTCTCTCTCTCTCGCTCTCTCTGTGCATGTCTCATTAGTTTAAGAAAATCAGAATTTTTAAATTTTTGAGTCGAAAAATTGCTCCTGGTATCAGGAGAACATCTGACCCGAGAAGGTGTGCTGAAATTTTTGGCGGGAAAACCCCGTGAGTGTATGTCTAAGCAAGCATGCATTCGTATAGATCTCTTTCTCGCTCTCTCTCTCTGCATGTCTCATTCGCTTACGAAATAAGGAATTTTAGAAATTTTAAGTCGGAAAATTGCTCCTGGTATCAGGAGAACATCTGACCCGAGGAGGTGTGCTGAAATTTTTGGCGGGAAAACCCCCTGAGTGTATGTCTAAGCAAGCATGCATTCGTATAGATCTCTTTCTCGCTCTCTCTCTCTGCATGTCTCATTCGCTTACGAAATAAGGAATTTTAGAAATTTTAAGTCGGAAAATTGCTCCTGGTATCAGGAGAACATCTGACCCGAGGAGGTGTGCTGAAATTTTTGGCGGGAAAACCCCCTGAGTGTATGTCTAAGCAGGCATGCATTCGTATAGATCTCTTTCTCGCTCTCTCTCTCTGCATGTCTCATTCGCTTACGAAATAAGGAATTTTAGAAATTTTAAGTCGGAAAATTGCTCCTGGTATCAGGAGAAC